>OW679197.1:5236083-5395940 GCA_940337035.1 Agriotes lineatus
GTACAATAACCGTTAAGTATATATGTTACGGTCAGAGTAATAAATGCATCAAATATTAATAATTACCGGTAAGTATTAATAATAACTGGTTGGTTGGTGTTGATAATTATCGGTAATTATTAATAGTTTGCAATTAATTAATAATAGTTTTCAATTAATCATACTAACCTGAACATTTATATTACCATTATATTCATTGATGAATAATGTTAAAAGTTCTTTTACCATGCCCCTCGTAAAGTATTGACTAACATCAAAGGATACGCTTTAACCAAATTCATAATTTTTATAATTTCTGATAGGTAATACTATAAAATTATCGTATGACTAGTTTCATTAGAAACATTAACAAAGTATTCAAAATTGCTTTTAAGTTTGTAAAACGACTGTTTAATAACATGTTTTCATTAGTTGACGTCGTCAGTAGTAACGTATTTAAAAGATTTCATTAGGCACGTTGTGAGTAGCAACGTGTTTTAAAATTTTTAAACACCCAAAATTACAACCGGTTGCTGGTAATCCTAAATTACATTTAATTTTTTTTTTCATATTTACCGTGTTTTCTAGATTCTATCGTAGATAAAATATTATACGATACACATGCGTAAAGCATCTTTAGTCACTCGCGGGGCTTAAAACGTTCGGTCACTCGCGTTTTAACTCTACCCCACTCGTGCCTAAAGATTAGCTTTACGCACTTGTATCGTAAATTACTATTACCTACTTTGATGTCATAGTATGGATATAAAAGCACCGAAAACAGTGCTACAATGGAGTTCATTATAACACTGTTTTTTAATTGTTATTTTTTTATGAAAAACATTGAAAGAGCCTACCTTGTTTCAGACAACTCACATATTGTCTCATTTATGAAATGTCAAAATTAAAATTTGTTACGATTTTTTTATGCAAATTAGATAAAATAGTATATTATACTCGCTTAATAAGAGTAACTGTAGCCTTCGTTCCAATACAGCATTCCTGGTACGCTCTTGTACATTTTATCTCTCTTTATTCCATTCGAACTTCCTCTGTTCCACCACTGTGTGTACCGCGTCTACTCATCCCAGTGTGCACAGACACGTTAACTGTGACGGTCTCTTAACGTTTAAGTCATGTCCTAACAAGACCGTTATGTGTAAACATTAGAATCGCGATCTAAAACACATACATTTTCAACATTGTTGCTACTATTTAACGTGCTATTTACGTTTGGTTGCCAAGCCGAATTCCTTTGAAAGTGATGTTATTGCAAAAGTTTCACCATTATGTTAACGTTGGCGTTATAACGATGTTGATTTTTCAACAATCATATACGGACTTTATACAGAGTGTTTCAAAAAGGTGTTGCCTAGTCGAAAATGAGTGGTTTTGACCCTGGAGCAATTTTTGTCCATAAACATAATGTTATCTTGTTAATAGAAAAAGACTTCGATATTTAGTTAATTTTCATTAAAGATAACGGAAAAAATAATAAATTTATAACAATGGTTCAAATTGGCGACCCTTAACCTCATTACATAAATGTGCCCTTCGATTCATGGACTCGCGCACCCGTAACATATGCGAATCTTTCTGCACGAAAAGACAGGCTGCCATCACTCTCTCACTCAGTTCCTCTTGTGTGGCTACATGGATTTCATAGACGAAGGACTTGATGTAATAAAAATTAACTAAATATTAAAGTCTTTTTCTGTCAAGATAACATTCCGTTTTTGGACAAAAATTGCCCCAGAGCCAAAACGGCTCATTTTCGACTAGGGAAATAAGTAAAAAAAAATTACCGCAATGTCTTCTATAACCTCTCTGGCAACACCTTTTTGACACACCCTGTATATTAAAACGTCGTTTTATTAATGTCATTGCACGTCACGTTTCGACCACAGCTTCAACTTAGTTTTTACATTAAAACGCCGTTTGAATGGTTACAGTTTCAACTACTAACTATAGAAGAACGACACTTCTCTCTGAATAATCTTTTGTTGTGCCCAGCTCATTTAAATAAAACTGAGACTTTATTTGATAAACATAACCCCAAAACAGATCGGGCAACAGCTCCAACACTATGTAGTTCCACCAAAAGTCGACAGCCGTTGTGTCTTAAATGGGAAAAAATTAGGCTTAGTAGAACACGGAACGTACTATCTATTATGTACCCTTTTAACGCAATTCTCTTAGCCTTATCTCAAACTGTAATAATAAACACACAACATTTTTACTTACAGATTTTCCGATTTTATCAGTAACACAAATGGCGACCTAAGCAGTGAATCCAGATCACAAGACAAAGGGAGAGAATAGCTTGCCAGCATACTATAACATTCCACTGTGGTGTGGTAGTATATCGCGTTTCAACTCATCGCCAATGTCATATGAGAAATGACCTTGCGCTGAGCACACGCACTGAAGAGGGGTACAACTTACGCGTTTTGTGAATGACGCGTCAGCATTTAAAATTAACCGCTGGTCTAAAATACACTTAAAATCAACGGGATAGAAACGTAATGCGAAAAGTAATTATCACGTTGTACCGCATAACCATGTTAAGAGTTTACTACTGATCTACAAAACTTTTTATAGGAGCGTTATGTTTAACGTAATATAAATTTTTTTAAGTTTTCGTGGTTTCATAAACCTAATAGTTATGTTTCACGTAGTCTCAAAAGCACTTACAATCACCGACATTAAAACGAACACAACAACTTTATTAATACGTTGTTGTAAAAACGTTACATCGTTTTATATGAACGCAATATGTAATCGTAACATCTACCGTTTAAATTAACTGCTGCTGTAAACAGCTCTTAATATCAGCGACATTTCGCCATTTAGAAACACGCTCAATAAACGTCATAGCCAACACGTAGCCTAAAAGGCATTATTGAAAATCAACTCCTAATTCACGTTGAGAAAATGACGGCAACCGTTGAACTAAATTTTTTTCAACGAATAATGTGTTTTTAACTATGTAATTGTTGTTTAGATGTATTTTAAACGTACGTGCGTCAAATTAGTGCAAGTAGATTCATCCTAAACTTCATTAAAAAAAATTAATTTTTGATTCAGTAGACTTTGAAAACGGGACAGTTTTCCAAAATGTCAAAATTTAATTCTCTAGTGTGTTGAGATATCCAATAAATAGCATGAATTTTATTTTAAACTTTCATACTTTCTTAGTTTTCTTCTCCCTCGATACCTTTGGGCGTAAGAGGTATCGACAACGAAGGAGAAGCGGATTTTCTTCCTAGTTTATTTAACTACCTTGTCCATAATCATTGTCAAGAAATTGGTTTGAATTACCAATGTAAAGGTTGCTTTATCCTGGTTAATACCAAATAATACACAATATGAACGACAAAAACAGTTCTTTTTATTTTACGAGGAGAATAAATTAGCGTACACCAACATATACAAATATGTAGCAGTTTAGTACAACTATTTATATATAATACGCGTATACCAGATTTTATTAATTATGCGAAATTACTAAGCTTCGCGTAAGAGTTATAAATGGTAAAGACGTGTAGAGTGCCAAAAATTCCTTCTCCCGGAACATGACCAAGATCTTGCATACTCAATGTCGGAATGCACAATACCCTGGCGCCAGGGCGAACGACGTTATATAGCTCCCAGTTACACAAGTAGAAGGGGAATGTAAGTTAGCGGCTGCCTGAAGATAGTCCAAGCATTCTTGAGGTACAATGCACTGATACCTTCACCTTCGTCTAGAAAGGTATGATCTCAAATTTCGGTTTTTATTGTAGAATTCCCGGACAGTTATGTCAATATTCACTGCTGGGGTAGCCAGTCTGGTATATGGCTTAAATTAGGATTCACCTTTGTTATCGAAAACTCTTCAAGTGCAGCTGCCTTCCATCAAGCTGGATATTTTGCATTTCGCAGATGGCTAAATTATGCCTGCATATTGTCCTCTGCATTTACAAGGATTCTACGAGTTTCTTCTACTGCGGCAGATCTAAATGCTCGCAGTTTTAAAGATACCACAGCTTCGTCAGAGTGCGTATTTAAAATGGCATGACACGGTGAAATCGAAGAAGTAATGTGTTAAATCGTGCTGTACGCGCGAGACACATAACAGCTTTGAACGTTAGAAATTTTGCTGACGTACTCATCTTGCTAGGTACTTTGCCTTTTCGCTAATATATTCTGAAATGAGAAAACGTTCTTATACTACTCTTCTATGTCTGAAACCTCATTGAATGTCTCTTATAGTGTCCAGGTGCATACATTTACTGTTCTATTTGTTACCGTCTGCCAATCGTTTTGCTATTATTATGTTGTTCATCAGTTTTATTATCCTTACCGGCTTCCACTTAATCATTTTTGGGGTGATCTCATCTTTTGGCGCTGTTTTTCCTGCATCTATCTTTTGTATTGCCAATTACAGTTAATTTTTCTTAAAATATTGTTTCCATTGTTCAGTATTATTGATGATATCTAAACTGCGTGTATATTGTATAATACCCAAATGGTATACCCATTTGTTAATTTTGTCCAGAAAAACATTTATAGTTAAGTTGTTTGATAGTATATTGTAGTCAATAATATACATGTTGGTTATTTTATTCAAAAACGTTAAGGTTATATCTCGAAAGTTTACATTTTCCAGTTTGGCAGCACGTGACTTATTTAATTAATTGTGGTGTTAGGAACTTCCTCTACTGAGAATTACAACTTCCTTTTTTGTTTTTATATTTGTTTAATGTCGATATTGCTTGTATGGTGAATCGTTCTCTTAAATTTATTCTTTTTATAAAAAAAATCTGCTTCTTGTTCATATTCTTTCCTGCATCTTTTACTATTTCAAATAGTTGTGTCACTCCTTCAATTAATTTTAATCTAATACTTATCGTACCTAACACTTTTCCACACGGTGTTGCCGCACATAAAATCAAGCTTTGAAGTACTTTTACTGCTCCGGCGTAAAAGTAACAACTGTTTTGCGTATGCATAAAAATAACGCGTTTACCTTGTCTGTCAAATTATAAAACTTGTCACTTGTATGAAGTTTGAAAATAAAGATATTTTGCAAATTAAAATATTATTTATTATAACAACTGACTTACAACATAATTTGTGCCAAATAATCGGACAACTATCTGCCAACTAAATTTTCAGATAGTTTTTCCCTTCTAATATGAAGTAACACCTTTCGATTTTATAACTACCTCGATTGTCCTTGGCATGATATTCACCACTCTTTGGCATACATCTGCTGCAAATGAATAGAAGATATTTCGACGTTTTGAGAGAAGATGTGGAATTGGGATCTTCGAGGAACTGTAAGACGGGATCCCCCGCCCCACGGCATCTGCTTTACTTTATGCCAGAAATTATGAATACCAATCCATGACCTTAATATTGCTATCTGCTAACCATTTTGAATTCTTTCAGCAGTGTAGCAAAATGCCCCACTCAGCTGGAAGACATCACCCCTTGAGAGAAGCGCTTAAGAGGATCTTTATGAAATGATTCAGATATCGACCTTATAACCCGTCTCCGATATAATCACCTACGCACACATCAAATTTTGCTTTATCACAGATCCAATAGCTTTACTATAACTCTCTACTTTCCAAAAAGCTCTTTCCCTTACCCAATCTAAGAATTTCTTCTTTTGCAGTTTTCTTAACAATTATTTCTTTTTGGTCTATAATTCAGCTGATTTAATACTAAAATTTCAGTTTAGAGAACTGAAAATAAACGTTGTAAGAGCTAAATCCAGATTTTGTAGGTAACTTCGCCTGTTTCGGAATATATTTATTTTTGTATAATGTTTTGTATTGTGTTTTTACTATAGCAAAAAAATTAAGGAGGCTATTAACTTCCTGTGGCATTTTTAAAGTTTATTTAATTCTGCTTCCATGTTTCAGCGAGCGTTTATCTCTAGCAAAGTTGATCATCTAGCACTTTTACGTATTTTGACAAGAAGTCTATTTCTAGATGTTATCAGTGAAGACCTGGCAGTACTTTTACCAGAGATATTGATACTACCAGTTTCTCCATATTCATATTCTCCAGAGCTTGCAATTTAAAACACTGATTTACCTTCATGCTAGTTTTTAATTATTAAATCCCGTATTTTTTGGACTGCAACAAAAGAGGAATAGGCTGCTCTAAGCAAAAAATTATAGAAATTGATCTATAGATCAATGGGATGCAGTACATTGAAACGACGATTGCAGATTTGAAGTCTGCGTAGCTGATAGTCGAAGTAGGGTTATCAGAACCAAAGACGAGGCATACCACAATGCTTGAAAGAAAGTCCTGCACCTGTAATGGTTCGGGGATCCATGTCCGCAAAGGGAGTAGGCAGGCTTCTCTTTGTAGAAGCAACAGTCAATGCTGAGGCGTACATTGGAACAATACAGATCAATCTTAAGCCTGAAAATGGAGAATGTAAAAATGCCGGTATGTAGTTTACCTTTCAGCAAGATGGAGCTGCGTGACATACAGCTAAAAAAGTTGAAGAGTGGCTCTTGGAAAATAAAATCCCACTATTAAAATGGACATCTTTTTGGAAGATTATGGTATTGAATGAAAAAAGGATTACAGGCACATCCTGTGAGAACGTTACCAGAATTGCGATCGCGCTTTCAAGATATCTGGGACGGTTTGACCCCAGATGAATGCCAGAACCTGGATAATACCATGCCCAAACACATAGACGATATCTTAAAGAAAACAGGTGATGTCCCTCAATGGTGAAACTAAATTTGTGTGATCTTCTACTCTTAGCTAATTTTTCCTGAAATGTAGTTTCTATTTTGAAATCAGTTAAAACAGTCCTCACTAGCTTAATATTATCGTTTTGTTGTAACTCCTTAATTGGTTATTAAATTAATAAAAAACAATTTATAAATGTGCCAGGAAGACCCAGTGTCATAGCTTAATTTTTGGTATTCTTTAATATCTATAATTTATAACAGTTTAAATCAACTTTTCTGTGACCAGCAAAGTAGTACAGCGTCTATAAATGATATTTAGTTCAAGCATGAAGTCTAACTTATACTTTGTTGTTTCTCGAAATCAAGTTATTCCCTGCAAAACAGCAGCAACACTTAGTCAATATAGGAAGAGTTTACAGCTGTGTGCTTTTTGCCCGTAGGAGCAGCAATCTAGGCTCCAGCTTTATCAAGTTGCTAACCGGTAAAAGCGAGCATCAGCGTAATCGATTTTAATAACTTAAACAAGAACGTTTTCTTGTAAGCAAAATGTAGTTGCGAATAGACGAAAATTGCAGCGTCTCGTGCACTTGCGGTTGCAAGGAAGCGCTACAGGACACGGTGCAAATTATAAATCAAACTGCATTTTTCATGCCGAAGCGCTACTTTCCATAAACCACGCTAAAAGCAAAAATAACTTAATCGTATTAGTGCCTAAAAGGCGCGTTGGTAGCCGCTAAAAACTTCTAATGGAGAATGTTTACCGGCAGAACTTTCATGTACCGCGCTTTATTATCATACGGTTGCGAATAACTTAGCAACAAATAATTTCGTTGGCCCCTCAATTTTTTAATTGGAAAGCTTTCAGTTTGGAGCTTGGCGTAATTCGATTAGCGTTAGGAAACATATCGCACGCACTTTCCGAGCGCTTTTAAACTTCCGGCTAATTCCGCTTCTACAGCTCATCAATTCGCCTGCACGGACATTTTTAATTCCTGAATTATTAAATACATACGTCGAAGATTAGATTATGATTACAAAGGCTGGCGCAAGAAAGGCTCGGTGCAGTAAAACGACGTGACTCGAGTAAAACTCGTCTGCTCTATTATTGAAAGCTTGTATGTTTCTGCAAGTTCAGGACAGATCGCAGATCATCGCATTTTAATAGAAACCTTTGTTAATAATAACCCAAGCATCGTGTGGTTTCTCGGTTTAATTAGAATAGACGCCTTCAATGCGAATGAACATTGAAACTTTGATCTTGTATGTAAATAACTATTCATACCACTGAGAAGTTTTATTTCTTTAAAGTGAGATAATTGTGTTTCAGGTGACCAGGTTGATCAAGTAAGCCTAGTTAAACACATGAACGCTTAGTCCAAAGATATGAAAAATATTGAATACCATGACCATGTTTACAAATTTAAACCTAAGGTAGCAGTGGCGCGCAACATGACTTTCAGTTTTATATATACAGGGTGTTAGTAAATAAGTGCGACAAAATTAAGGGGTGATTCTGCATGGAAAAATAATGATATTTTGTTATATAAATGTATATTCGCAAATGCTTCGTTTCCGAGCCACAGTTAGTTAAAGTTTTTCTTAAAAATTTATAATTTTTTTATTGCTCTGAAACCGGTCAACATATGCAAATGAAGTTTAGTGGGTTTTAAGAGGTACTTATAGCGCATTCTTTGATATGCAATTAAGAATTTTATATTCATCATTGGCGCGCATACGGGTAATGATCCCGATATTTTATAGAAAAAAATGGTACGCCACTGAGATATTTCAAAATAAAAATTATTTTTGAATTTCTAGTTCAATTTGTGACAAAAAAGCTTTCTTGTCATTTTTTTGTAGGTAGCGCAATTTTTATGCAAAAAATAAGAAATTCAAAAATAATTTTTATATCTCAGTGGCGTACCATTTTTTTCTATAAAAATATCGGGATCATTACCCGTATGCGCGCCAATGATGAATATAAAATTCTTAATTGCATATTAAAGAATGCGCTATAAGTACCTCTTAAAACCCGCTAAACTTCATTTGCATATCTTGACCTGTTTCAGAGCAATAAAAAAATTATCAATTTTTAAGAAAAACTTTAACTAACTGTGGCTCGAAAACGAAGCATTTGCGAATATACATTTATATAACAAAATATCATAATTTTTCCATGCAGAATCACCCCCTTACTTTTGTCGCACTTATTTACTAACACCCTGTATAGATAAGCAACAGACAAGAATTTATTAATAGAACAAACAATTTTACACAAAATATATACCTGTCAATATCGACGGAAAACAGGTGGGGAAAGCAAATAAGGAAGTTGTAAATCTCATTTAAAGAAATTCCTGAAATTTCATTAATGTACGAGCAATAACGCGCTGCAAAATTTAAAAATTGTCAAATCCCCGGGTGAAGACGGTATCATTGTTGAACACATAAAAAATTATATAAACATAAAATTACTGTGTTATCCGACACGTGCTCGTAGTAATGTAAACAGCAAGCTTTAGAATTCATTAACTGTCCTTGTTGTTGTCATAAGTTTATATTATAATCTTTTATGGAAATTCTAAAGTTTGCTGTTGACATTAGTTTTGTTTTCATGGTCAACCCTTATATAATTTCTTTTTGAACGGTTGGTACGTAGGGCATAATGTGAAATCTGGAAATGTCAACCAGGAGCTGAAGTTAACAGAACAAATTTTGCTTTTGCCTGCATGGGAAGTTTCTTTTATTTTACAGTAAAACACACCTTAAAAGTTAAATACTTTGCATACATGTGCATTACTTGACCTAGTATATGGTCTGTCATTAGTAATCTTTACTAAAAAAAACAAAAAAAAGGGAGACGCGTATTTTCAAAGACAAAGTATCAAATGCCTGGAGAGCATGGCGAAATAAGAATAAGAGGGAAGCTTCTTATGTTAATTTTAAATTTTAAGCGCTTTTGTCTCTAAGCATAATGTGGAAGTACACCAAATAATTTGCGTGTGCAAGCTAGTGTGCACACTCTTGTGAAGAAGTGTGTAGCTATTACATTGTACTTTATGCTAAAACGACAGCTACGACATGTTGTATTTACCTTCTTCGACCCCTGCGTTCCAATTAACCCGCCGCGCCGCCGGGTTGTACAGGCGCTGCGTGCTTTATAACGCATTTATAGAATTCGATTTGCGATATTCCCAACCTAAGAATCTAGTGTTAATCCGTCGAGCTTGCGTTTCATGGCGAAACTGCAGCAGCCTTACTCATTGCAAGATCTTCCACACGTCGAATTTAGGGCGGACGGAGTCTGGACGCAGCGTCTCCTCATAACACATTTAAAGGGCAGAATCCTAAATACGTCAAATCTATGATGTTTGCAGTTGCAACACGTGTGGGTGTCAAATTACCTTTTATAGCTTTTCGGCTCCAAGCGGACGCTAGATTTAGTGGCGCCCATTTTGTATTAACCTAATAAAGGATTTCGTAACCTTAAGAAGCGCTGCCTGGTTCTTATTCGCGCCATAATTCTACTGAGAGTTAAAGATAGCTAGGGTTGTACTCATCTCTCGTTTAAGGGTGGTACAAATAATCCTAAAGAGCGACAACGCAAGTTTTTACGTTGCTTTCGTTGAACTAGCTTGGCGTGGAGAAAAAGCAGCTCAATGTTTGGTGTCTTTCGTCAAAAAGGAAATAAACAATAATGGTGAAAGAACAAGCAAGTGGGAATAGAATCCTTTATTTTAGAAAACCAAAGGATGAAAAAACCTGAGGCTCTAGATGGCTAGTACTAACCGCAAAAAAATAAATATGTTCCATTTTCGGCTTCTTAAAAAATTATTGTTGAGGAGAGGTTCGAATATAATTACAGCCCGTTTTTTCTTGAAAACTCCAAAGGAAGACTGAAGAATATGCCGATTGGTAAAACTACTATTTCAAAGTGGACCAAAAGAACTGCCTTCAGAATTGGTTTGAAGACAGGAACTCTTAAAATTACTAATCATTCGAATCGTGCCCCAGCGGTGAGTACTTTAAGCCGTACAGGTACAAGTGATCAGGCACTCATTAAAGTAACTGGCGATTGACCATGCATGTACCTCATCTATTAACCCTTAACTGCAACTGGATAAAACACACCACTTGAAAATGGTAGAGCTTTTGAGAGAAGAAACGTCTGAGGCGGCATTGTTTTTTTCCAACAATGGATTTTGATCATAAACTTTAACATCAGCGCCTTGGTCTTTCCAACAGCAGCAACAAAAGGCTTACAATGTGAAGAACAACTTTTTAATTATCGCCAATCTCTACAACAATGTTGACACAAACAGGTCAAAGTATACTCACCAAAATATCCACCACTTGTAAGATGACGTAAGGTATAGTTTAACTTGTTTTGCTGTAGTTTATTTAGGTGATGAGATCAGTTATTTATTTTATTTCAATACTTCTGTCCACATAACTGAATTTAAAAAGCTGCTTACGGTAGGAATCGTTTAAGAGCAAATAAAAACACGTACCAGCATGTTTGCAGGAGTTACAAAAAGCTGTCTGCGTCGAAATGAAAATCAACTCAAATCTTCTTTCATATTCGCCATAGAAGCAGTTGGGAAGTAGTTGTCAATGTGGCATTAAATCAGCGAAATAAAACGCGGTTTCATTCGGGGCTCCGCCGCGGAGCTTAAAGTTCCGATAGATTGCGTTGTGGCACAAAAGGAATAAATAGCAGAAGGCCATTACCACAGACACAACACATGCCAAATTCAGGGGGCGGAGGCGAATTATACGATTAATTCCTTTGCGTGTTTTGTAGAAGTTGGCCAAGCCTCCGGCATCCAAGTTGGTAATCTGCGAAGGATCAATATTTCGGCCGAATTATAACTTCGAGTTTCATGTTCTGTGCTGACGAACGGTTTTATTGTCAAACTTAGCGAACACTCCTGAAATAATTCTGGTTATGATAGTCTATTCCGCATTCACTGAGCTGACAAGCTTTATGAACTGATTTGAAATTTTAATTGACGTGATACTCGTGCAGGAGACGGGTTAAACGCCTGCACGTTGAAATTACTATAACGCAAAGACGCCCTTTTAACGGGCCCGACTGCCGGCACGAAGCGCCGGTAAGAAAATATATTTTCCTGCACGTTTTGTGGTCGCGGGTTAAAAGTTCAATTGAACTTCCATAACGAATAAACTAGTCACAAATTTACTATGAATTATTCATCCCGATAGGGAAAGTGCTGCGAATCAGCCCCATTAAGTATGTGTCAGACGAAGAAACGTTTTGTAGGCAAAACAGAGCCCCGCACATGCACAAAAGAAATAAATGAAGGTACTTACAAGGAAAAGGTTTGGTAGCTAATATACATACCATGTAATAGTATTTCATGCTGTTGAGGAAAGTGTTCCGAATGTTATTGTGGTAATGACTCTTTGCACTACCGATTAAGATAAGGCAAAGTAAAATTGAGTGTTTCTGAAAATAAATGTAAGATGTGACTGAATATTTATGGGGAGCAAATCATTAAAAAGCGGCGCGTCATTAAGCTGGAAGAAACGATGGTAAAAATCGCTTTTTCGCAGATTTTAAGTAATTTGTTTAGGCAATCGTGCGCCTAGTTGTTTGAATAATTTAAGAATCGATTCAATCACTGCTAATTAGTTCACTATTACGTCCATTTGGTGTTTACCTTTTAATAAAACCGTTTTTCTTTCTTTAAATGAAGCCGCTTGAAATTTTGCTCCAGTTTCAATTCTGATTGTACTATTATTATTCAACAGATATTCTAAAGTCGTATCCACTGGCGTAAGCTAATAGCTCTTATTAGACTTACTATTTTCACAACAATTAAACCATTGGTGTAGTGTAGACCTCCATTTCCTCCTCGGGTGTTTACAGATATTGGCGATCGTCATGGTAGGCTGTACTTTATTATTTGCTGCTGCAGCAAACCATAATCTGTTCAAAACAAGTTATTGTTAAGTAAAATTTGTTAGGACGTGATTTTGTACGTGTTGTCATTGCGAAAAACCGGCGAGTTCCACCGTAATTACATAGTAGGCTGCGTGCCAAATCAATTACCCATGCATATTTTGGCCTCAGCCAACAAGAGCTAATAATCTTCGAGACCGCTTGGCTAGTAACAGCAGGCAACCACATGTTCCTACAGCTTCGTTTTTGGCGCTAAAGCTTTCTCGGACCATGGCGTGGTTTTATGAGTTGAACAGAGCACACGAGCGCCTCGCTTGTGCGACCCCTCCCTCCCAGTCATATCAGCGTGGTGTGACTTTCTTCACGACTCGAGGAGATTGATGCTTGACCCCTTCGGGTTTGTGATCAGGTAGCCATTTAGGGCGACCTAAAACTGCACAACCCGGCTTTCCTTATCGTCCAAATGAACGTGTGATCCATAATAGTTCTGTTACGAAGCCTCCAGAGGAAGCCTTGGCTCAGGTGCGTTTTGTTTATTACAATTCGAGACGAGGTTGAAGGCCCTTTCGTGGTCCCGCGTCTACCTGCTTGTTTGAGGGCAAGGATTCTGTGTTGCCCTGACATCTTCTAAGAAATCATCCCCCCAGCCATCTCTACTCCCCGTGGCCAAACCGGTGGTTTCAGCTACCATCCGTAGTCGACGTTGTCTATTCTAGTTTTCGTGTGCGGCGTTCCCGTCAATGGATCTTTGACGACACACTCCTCAGGTACTGTAACCTAGTCCTAAGTTTGTGAAGCGATACCGTATTCAGTGCTACGCGTTTTGACTCGGTGAGAAGTGGCGTATTTACCGCAAAAGCTTTGGTTAGTCAAGGCCCACACGGCCCGTAATTACGATACTGCATTTATAAGTTTGGACGGTCTGGCTCATCCTCAACGCCCACACCGCGGCACATTGGTTGCCCAATGTTTGGTGTGGTCACGACCCTGCGTCTTGGCCCCTTTATTTGTTTGTTCAAGCTAGAATAAATAACCTACTAACCTCTATAATATTACACTATTCGAGTTGTATTCGCCTACGTGTTTGTTTTTAACAGACGCATTTCAACTCTTAAATGTTTGATTTATGATTGTCGCATGTATTATCGGGTTATTCCTTGTGTTATGTCTTCCTTGTCGGCGATTCGGGTAGCTCAAAACCGACAAGAATGGAAGTCTCGAATCAGTGAAAATGTGAAATAATACAGTTAAAGATCACAACACATCAGAA
Source organism: Agriotes lineatus (assembly GCA_940337035.1). NCBI lineage: Eukaryota > Metazoa > Arthropoda > Insecta > Coleoptera > Elateridae > Agriotes > Agriotes lineatus. The sequence continues at coordinate 5,249,969 of OW679197.1, forward strand.
TGATGTTATGATGGAAGAAGAGTCTTTCTTGTAACGATTTACGTCAGGTAAGTTAGCAGAGCGAAGTGTAACACCCAAGGTAGGTTCCGTAGCAGCATGGGATCGACTTGCAGGAACTCAGCAACACCACTACTCCCCTGGGTCTCAAACCTATGCAAGGGGTTGTCGAGAAAATCCGTTTCTACCCCGTTCATCATCGTGGCGCCCTCATATTACCTCATATTAACTTTATATTTATCTGATGATCACACGCGGTGTAAGGACCCCTCGCCCTAATTAACGATGATCAAAGCCCCTCCCCCCCCCCCCGAACCTCTGCCTGTACTAGCCGAACCGCTATAAGTTGTGTATCTGATCTTGCTTGTCTAAATGGACTTTCTGCTCATTTTAAGGCTGTTAGAGGACATTAAGCATTGTGAGTTATAGATTGTGATATCACTTGCGAGTTATGCTTGATTGTCTCGTACGTCAGCGTGACGTTCCCGGCCAGGTTATATGCATAAGTGCATCTGCACTGACTTTTTCCCGGAGAATATTCTTGTTTAAGGTGACCCTTGGCTAATATCGTGCGGTTAATACAAATATATATTTTATATTTTAGATGGTCTCCATTTGACGTGCTATTTCCTTGCTGTGGGCAATGCTTGCAGCAGACACTGTTCTTTTCAGAAAAGTCATTGAAATTTCCACATGATGAACAGTTTAAACACAAATAGGTGCTAAACGAACAACATATTGATTAAATATATGCCATCAGAAAAAAATCAACTGATTCAGAAAATTTGTATTTGTGGTAGTGCTGACGTCTTATGTAGATATGCACAAAACACTGCGTTGACACGTTTCGAATATGCGGGTTTTTTCCAGGAATAAAGCATTTTCCTGTATTTAGCATCACTTATTGTTCAGCTATTTGCTGCTAAAGCAACCAGAAATACTAAATCGGGCCTATTACAGACCTTGGAACAAAGCCGACTTCAAACAAAAGGAAGAACGATTGGAGTACTTAGCTAAGCAAAATCTTAACTATCCAAGGCCACTGAAAATCGTTGCGGTCAGAAAAAGATATGTCGTAATAGTACTACTAAAGTGTAGGCAATCTGGACTTATTTATTTTTAAAGTAACCGTGATACTTGTGCGAAAGGAATAAGGACTGTTACAATTCATTTGTGCCGTCTTCCAGTTTCGCGTTCTGTAGTATTCATTTTCACATTGTTACGCATCTCTTCGCGCGGATGTCTGTGAACACGCCGTTTGTATTTCCCGTTTTTAAGTACTGGAATTTGTTTCCAGACACTTCCGTTCCAATCTCGCTGGTGAAACGAACAACATACCGTGATAGCAGTTAGAATTTTGGAGGATAATTTTGGGCTGCCGTTAGTTTCGATGGTGTGTATGTGAGTCTACACTTTGTAGTGGATCTTCCTAGTTCCCGAATTTTCGATATGAGGGAAAGTTTTCATGCTGCCATGTGTTTTTCCCAAATTCGGATGGAATTTTGTCCGGGGTGAGTAAAGAGTTCGCTTAGAAATATTCTGTCGGTATTATATGCTATTGTCGATTCCTTTCTCCTTTATAGCACTTCGTGCCAGAGGGCCGATTTGAGGCTTTGACTACTTTGCGCTGGGATTTTTCTGGATCTTCGGACCCGCTTTGACTCCTGTTGCAGATGCTGTTTGAGCGCAGGAGGGGATTCGACAAGGAGGCTTACCTTCAGGTCTATTTTGTCCCAGTATCGCACGGTGAAGTCCCCCTCTGAACCACCAGCTTCTGGGCGCCCGAATTTGGGGCCATACGATTCCGAAAATTGTGACATCATTCGGCCGTGGGTACCCACCTGTAATCGCGTTTGCGTTTCCTCCGAAACCAAGCACTCACCGGATTCGCCGCTGTAATCATTGCCTGGCCCTGAACTTAATTTTAATGTGTGCAATAAGGCGATTGCGAAATTGTTGTATTACAAACTGTCTGAGGTACGTCATATTATTACTGCAAAATTAGCCAAATATAATTAGTGTAGCAAGTAATATTGTGGCCACCTACGATTCTGATGGTGGATCTATAATTTGTGATATTTAAATGTACCGTAGTCCACAATTTTGGAAATTATACTGTGATTATGTCAACTATAGAGGTTTAATTTATTTACGACTGTCTATCGTATTTGAAGCTTCTCTTTCAGAAATTTTGTTTGCGCATAAGCATTGTGAGTTTATTAATTCTCGTTGAACACCTGGGTGCACTCGCCGTATGTAATACAAAAAAAAATCGTTGTCGCACTAGACATTTATATCTCTTACTTCCTCGGACTGAGTTGGCGGCCGGCAACTGCACCCGAGTCTACAAAATAAATTTTCTGGAAGAACGACCAACGAAGGACATAAAATCTAGAAAAATTTCGCAGCAGTACTCAAACAGAAGTGTTTATAGTAACTTAGCCGATAGTTCAAAACGCAAGCTCCCGTTTGTTTGTAGCACAACAGGCTGACGTCAGCTTTAGACAGGCCGTTGGTACATTTTCCGTAAGAAAAAAAAAGTGTTACTTCAAAGCAAACAATCATTATAGTAAAAATTACAGTGAAAAAACTTCCTTAATACGAAATTTTTTGTTTCGGAAGCTCTTGTAAAAGATTCCGGTGTTGGATTTTCTATGCTACTGCCGGAATTCTGAATACAAAATTGGAAAAATGATTGAAGAAGCGTTTAGTTCAATTTATGGAAAAGTATCACGTTAATAAATTAGTTATCGCTGCATCGTTAAAAACGTTAAAAAAAACGTTCCTGATTCAGATTCCTTATGCTCCTCTCCTATTTCGGTACTGAAATTGTAGTGAAGCAATCTACTTAGATAAAGGGTGTTTTTTTTAGAGGCGGAGAACTTTAAATTGACATAAAACACAGAAAAAAGTTTTTATTATCCATAAAATTGGCTTTATTTAAAAGATAGTTTTCTGGCATTACTGCTTGAATATTATTTCGGGTATTGTAACCGCCGCGGCTGGCGCGTACATGACGTAATCTGGAGGTCCAATTTTCACACACTCTTCGCAGTAGATCAGGCTGTATTTTGGCAATAACGCGTGGAATGTTGGCTTCCAAGAGCTCAATTGTTTCCGGTTTATCGGCGTAGACATGCGACTTTACATATCCCCAAAAGAAAATAATCTAATGGCGTCAAATCGGACGAACGAGGTGGCCAGTTAACAGATCTAGGAAATGGATTCCCGAAATGGATCTGTTAACTGGCCACCTCGCTCCATCGCCTTCCGCATTACCTTGTTCCAAGATCTTCTTGGTCTCCCCCTCTTTCGCCTGCCTGGGGTATCCACCTGAAACAATCTTTGCGGCCACCTATTCTCGCCCATACGTAGTAGGTGTCCGAACCATGTGAGGCCTCTTTTTACTATTCTATCTATCTACTACGGTTTCTTCGCCTTGCATGCTTCTTATGATTTCTAAGTTGGTAACATGGTCTAGTCGCGAGACACGAGCACTTCTTTTCAGGTAATCCATTTTCACTGTCATTAATTTCTTACTGTTTGCGGCGTTTATTGTCCATACCTCTGACCCATAGCATAACCCTGATTCCACCAAGGATTTTCCGATGTGCTTCTTTGTTGACTTGGATATATTCTTATCCCACCAAACTGGATTTAAGCACCCTATCACTCTTTTACTCATTTCAATTTTACACTGAATTTCAGCAGAGCCCAAGCCATCTTTAGTTATCGCGGCATCCAAATATTTAAATTGGTCGACTTGTTTTACGGACATGTCATCATCTATCAAAATTTCAAATTTTGCATCGGGGTTGATTGCCAGGAATTCTGTCTTCTTCACGTTAATTTTTAGAACCCATTTCTCATAGGCTTCTAGTAGTCTGCGGAGTATAAATTCCAAGTCAAATGCGTCCTGAGCAATGACTACCTGATCGTCCGCAAAACTCAGAGTAAATAGAACGTGTACACCAATGGGTATACCCATGCCGTGACAGTTTCTTTTCCAGTCGTCTAGTGCGCACTCTATATAAATATTGAATAATAGAAATAGATACAAGTAATAATTTGTACATAGCGCAGGCTCTATTCTTTCCAAAAATAGGATCCCTACCGATACGGGATAAATGTTGCATGAACCTAACAGGTACACAGGACAAATGTTGTATGAGACAAAAAGAGCAACGAATAAGAAGTACGTTATATAACGTATAGCTGCATCGAAGGAAATTGAAGCGTTCTGGTGGCTCATAAAGCGAATGGCCACTTTACTTGTAAACTACACCCAAACAATGAGACGAATGCTCCGAATTGAACGCATGCCCTGAATTTTGAGTCCCATCAACGGTAATATTTTTATTTAAGCTTTAACTGAAATACAGATGAAAGTAACAATGTACACATAGTTTACATTTTACCCTTGATGTAAATTGAACCCAACAGATACAGCGTAAACGCTGCAACGCAGAAAAGGTGTTAACGAAAAATGGGTTTTATTTAAGTCAGCTGGGACGCACGGACTCAAGAAGTGCTCTGTAGCGCATGTGGGAATAGCATGTTTCCTTGCAATATCTCCCTATGTTGGAATCGTATACACAGCCGCCTGCTCTTCGAATTCGACCACCGGTAATGTTTTATTATTTGAAAATGCATGTAATTTATTAGAGACGTGAAGATATTTTTACCCCTAGCTTAATTTAATTTGTAAAATTACTTAGTGTTACAACGTCCACTTACTAGGGAAGTTATGTGTAAGCTCTTTACAGTTTTTTCCATTTATCCTTATTCGCTCTTCTACCTATTTGTCGTTGATGTTTTCTGCCGTTCTGTTTCTCTTTAGTTTTTCATCCCAGAGTCGCCGTCAAAGAAAGATTTCGTAGGCATTCGAAATAGCCATGATAGAGAAGGAGTTTTCCGAATTGCGTCTGTTGCGAAAGTTGAATCATTTTAAAAGAAGTTAGACCGTCAGTCGTATTACCTATTCAAATGTAACAAGACTAGTAAACAGCATAACCTAAACATATTCAGTCACGTCTCTCGGCGACTAATGCAAAAACTGTTTTTTTAAACAACCGATAATATTATTAGTTATTTGCATGTAAGCGTTGGTTTCGGGATGGTCTTTTCGACGACAGCATTCGCGAGTATATTTAATCTATAATTTCTACTTGAGCACTAATTGACGTTTTCCATTCGGAGCCTTTATTACTTCGACTGATCGGTATCTATTACGCTATTCGTGCTTTAATTTTATAAGGATAATTAATTTAATTATGAATAATGTATTCTCTGGGTTAATTTTTCTTCCACAACTTAGGTTTCCTTGTTTGTCTATGTGATTAATACCGTTTTAAGTTTCATTGTTGTCATTGCTAATAAACAAGTTGTTGATAATTGATACTAGCTGTTTCATTATTTTGAATGTTCACTAGCCTTTCAACCCGAGTTTATCGCGGCTCATTTACTCCATGTGGTTCTGCGAAACGAATTATGGTAAGTTATTGAACCAAGCGCCCTTATCGGTTAAATCATTGTTGCCCACACCAGTAGGTGAGCTCATTAGGTATCTTTTTATGCCCACGGCTTCTCGCCGGCATCTCACTTGAGCTAGTTGTTTTGAATAATAAAAGTTGCAATGTCGGTCTAGGAAAGTTTTCGCTAATGTTACACTTTTCCTAATGTTTGCTGTAAAAAAATTGACACGCATCGTGTTAGCCGTGTGACACTGCATTTATCAGTGGATCAATGTATAGGTTGAATGAGAGAGAGATAGCTTTCCATAAGGATTGTCAAAAAGTTTACTAATAATATTCTTTATGCCTGCATATTGTTAATTCGTTCATATTTCTATAAAACTTCCTAGCAGATTTAAGTCAGAGAGTAGACCTTGCGTTTTGGTTATATTAGTTCCGTCTAGTAAGTTGTGATTAGTGGCAATTGGCAAGCAGTGTAACTCATCTAATGATGCTCAAACATAACCAGATGGGGTTGTGGATCTGTAATTGGTGGGGCACATCGATATTAAAGCATTTCTGCGGTTCCCGAATCTCTGAGAAAACAGAGAGGCCGTAAGCGGCAGAAGTGGCAGATACAACACGAACGCACACCGCAGGAAATTCGGCGGAGCCCTAAGCTATAGTGATTTAAAGTTGTTATTTTGGACGGAGAGGTCTCTTTAGCAGCCGCCGTGTATTCCATAAACGTTTTCCGCCTAAACACGTAACTTATCGTAATGAGACTGAGGAGCTCCCACGATAATCCCCGAGAATTACGAGTTCAGCCTGCTGTTCGCATTATAGTTTGTTATTGCCGGCTACAGCAACTAACAGCAAAGTTCGCTGCAGCGCAGACAGCGGAATGTAGTGCAATATCGGAAAGTAAACTCTGAATGTGACCAATCAGCATTTTTGCAGAAGCGAACAGTGCATGAAGTTTGAATCCGAACTCCCTTGTTCAGGAGGAACAAAAGCTCCATTTCGGTAGTCTACATTTTTGCCACCGGGCAAATTGCCTTTGGCTGAAAAAGGCGAATTACGCGCGCAGATCGCAAGCGGGACAAGAACGAGCGTATCTTCCGTAGAGCCGCTTAAAATCAGAGCGACCGCCGACACGGCGTGGATGTATTGCAAATTTCGGATTACTTGCTGAAATAACCATAGTTTCAATCAAGCCCGCTGTAGCGGCGCAAGTAAAATTAATAAACTTTTTTGTCGCGGAGTAAATGGTTAATTACGGAATTGATTGAAAATCTAAATTAACGAAGTTAAATCAAGCGTGTTTGGAAACAGGCGCGCATCACGAGGCGCCATGTCGAAGTAATGTTTAATAGCGAGCGCAGTAAATCTTGCGAAAGTATTAGCAATTACTTGCGTTAATTCAGCGTGCAACACCTGGTTCTTGCTTAAATTGCAGTTTTCACAATCACCACCTTCGATGGCTTCCCGGGGAAACGCGATTCGGGCCCTTTCAGTTTACTTATTGCCCCGCCGAAACACCTATAGTTTGTTTATTAAAAGTTTCGCAGTAAATTAAAATTTAGGTTTGGCTGCCAGAACCCCTTTTGCTTTAACTGCTTAATTTTCAGTTCAGCAATGTGCTTTCAGAAGTTTCAGTAAATAACTACTGCTCTCCGAAACACTTGTTGTTGAAAGTAAAAATTCATCAGTTTATCATAATAGACATAAAATAGTTCTTGAAGAACGAATCCGAACGAATATTTAGAATTCTTACAGGATGAACTTTACAACGTTAGAAAAATGAAGATAATGTCCATGTTTGGTATCAGCAAGACGGGGTGGCGAGATTTTTGACCGATCTCAAACGCACACATGACACAGATTAAACTCGAGGGAATAAGTTGGGCTCGACGTATCTTAAAATGTGATGCACTACATTAGAGGGCGCCAAGTGGTTCTATTTGATGCGTTCACCCCAGGTTACTTGAGTCAGATAACCACTACTAAGTGACTCAAATCAACCCAAAGAGTAACGAATAGCATACAATAACGGTGATTAAACTGGACACTAACAATTTATAAAACGGTATGTAATTACCAGTATTCTACAAAAACAGAACATCTACCTTAGTGACCATAGTGACTAAAAATTAACATACGAAAACGTGCATATCACAGACTATACCTATATACTTTACTGAAAGCATCTAATGTAATACCTTACTTAATAAATTATTTAAATGCTTATTTAAAAAGTAATTACTGTAGCTGCTGCTAAGAGGGAACCAAAAATTTACGCAATAATCGAATAATGCAGTTTCTGTACACGTGCAAATTAGAACAAATATTCTCACTGTTTTATTAACTTTAACACTCAACCAAATTAAATGTGTAAAAATTAAGTTAGGCAATCAGCGACCCAGTTTTAGCCACATAAGCTAAATTTAAACAGTTTTAAGCATTTTAAATTCCTTCTAAATTATGACGTACAATAAACAACTTGATTAACAACTATAATTTAAGAAGGTGAAGTCTGAACCTTTAGTATCAATACCAAAATAAAATAATCTGGTCTAGTTTCCAGGTGGTACCGAAAGTCGAAATTAACTTCCTAAAGCATAAAATCGTACTAAAATTAATATGATATATGATATCTTACTCCTAATCGAACCGTGTAAGTACTGGCCGAAATTACCGTCAAGAACCTGCCCCACCCGCCACAGAGATCAGTTCAATGAATCAACAACAACAATGGCACGTTCACTTAGAAGTTCTTTAGAAAATAATCAAACTAATCGCATTCCTCGACGCTGGATTATCAAATGTCTTCTTTTGGAATCAGCCAGAACGCCTACAGAACCTTCCGCTGCAATCAACTCCGGCAGGTAACCCCAAAACCGGTCGTCCAGCACTAGGAGATTCCAAATTTCCTTCCGGAACTCAACCCCCAATAAAAAAGGCTACCGAAAAAAGTAAAGGCCGACTAGAATTCTATAAGAAAAATATTCTCTTACCATAGCTTTGCCTATTTCGACCTGGAAAAATGGTAATTATATAACCCACGCCACACGTGGTTTCAACTTCAAGTATAAACAGATCAAAAATAAAATCTTTTCAGCTCACATCCCACAACGAAACTTTCGTTTTCGGTTATCGCCCCAAATCTGCACATGCACACATAAGCATCTCATTTTACGGGTTGCGTGGTGACTTCTTTATTCGTATATCAATTCACATACAAGTCTCTACCAGATACCCACCAATCTCTCTCCGCAAGAAGAAGAAGAAGAATCCCGGTAGGCGGCAAAACGACCGACAAAGACAATTAACCGTCGCAGCTGAGATCCTCCTACAGTGAATCAAGGGTTTCCAACAAAATAGATAGGCAAGATCTCTAGAGCTAAGTTAATTTAATTGCTTATGAGTATGATGTACAAGGTTGTATTTTTAACCTACTATAGCAGCAATAAAAATTTTAAACGCAAAATAGTTTAATTCAAAATAGTGCCCTATTAATGTAACACACTTATTACAGCAAAGCTTCTTGATCTTCAAACCAGCTTCCCGTAGTTACTTTGAAATTCATTTTCATTTGAGGGAAGATGTAATAGTCCGAGGGAGCAACATCTGGTAGATCAGACAGGTTTTCGAGTAATTTGAACTGTACATCACAAATTGTATTCATGGCAATGTGCGAATTGTGTATAAACGCGTTGCCTTGCAAAATGAAGATACCTTGGTCCAAAATTCTGCGTCTTCTTTTCCTACTGTTTCTCGTAGAATTGTGAATAATGGAAGATAATATTGTCCAGTTACTTTTACGCGTGCTTATATAATCTAGGTTCCTCGACGAGTATCCCCGAAAAGTTGAAGCAAGAATTTAGACCTTGTATCTAGGTCATAGAAATGTTTTATCTATGGTAACAACGCTTAAAACAATCACCATCTTCTTCAAAACTGGTACAGATTTAACGGTATGCTTTCATTCCGCTCTCTTTCATCGACATTCGAGTATTTGAAAAACCCTTTACAGATTTTTTCATTTCCAAATCCACATGTGAAAGACTCGTTTATTTGAACTTTTCAGGCCAATTAGAAGGTCGGATAATATGGTGTCATGAACTGCATCGATATCTTCTAGGGCAGACATAGAAAATTGTTAAATTTAATAATAAAATATTTAAAGCTAGTTTAATTGCCATGCCCAACTACTTAATTTTGTAGTAATTATACTCGTATTTCACGTCTTACCCTGTTGTCCATTTTCGAATAAGAAGCCAATACATGATCATTACAAATTCACCAGGGAGTAAGCTTTTTGCTTTAGTTATCCCACCAGCAAGTAAATTAGTGCAAAAGCTATTAGTTTTAAGCCTTTATTTATATTTATACGAATATATTAATAGTTCATTTGACTTTAACACATTCTAATAACCTATATAAATATGCAAAAATATGTAATTTGAAAGAAATGTATATAATACATTGACAGGTAACGTTAACATAACATGTGGCTAAGTTAAATAAGATATTAAAAATGACCATTATTTTCCTAACAAAAATGTACACGTGTTTGCATATTTTCGGAGATGCTTACGAGCATTTCTCGGAAATTTCTTCTCATTTTCTAATAATGGCGTTTCTGAGCTCTTCTAAATGTTGAGGTCATCATCATAGTTGAAATTTGCTGAAGTCAAAGACAATTCTTGAATTCTAAATTAATGTAAATCAATATTACACGTAACTATTCCTCATCTAGTATTTAGTCACATGTGTGGAAATTTCAAGTGCGTTTGAAACATTTCTATGTCGCAGGGAAATGGTAAAAACAGGGATTTGATCAAATTCCTAGGCGAATTGATCAATTTACGGAAGATATTAAGATGACAACACGATATGGTCCTTTCCCTAAACAAATCTTGTTATTTGATGATTTTGTGAAATGGCAAAAATAACATTTTTCTATTTTGCGTTTAGTATAACTCCGTTCTAGTACCCAAATGACGTCATTTTAGTGTTAGAATAAGTCGCTATGAAATTACGTCATTTGTGTGCTAGAATGGAGTTATTCTAAAAGCAAAATATAAAGAATTTTTATTTTTTAATTTATAAAATGGTATAAAGCGGCAAAATAGCAAAAATAGTATAAAACACTCGTTGCAGAAGGTCCTTCGGGCATTCATTTGTTCCTCAACTCGCCGCTATGCTGCTCGTTTCTGAATTTCAAATTCGTGCTTGAATAGATGCCTTTTGCAACTTGTATTTTAATATACTATTCCAAGCTATTAAAATATGTACCGATTTTTATTTCCCTCGTCTAAAAATAGCTAGTCCATCTTCGTTATTTAGTTTACGTGACCGAATGGCCGGTCAACTTTGTTTCAGGCCTTTTTCTTCTTACTTCGTCTTTTAGACGAAGGAAGTATTGTAATCGCGAAAAAATTACCTTTCGAGATTTCTATAGATCTTCACGTTTCAGGGTCCCTAGATGACGAAAAATGGGTTCTTTCTCAACTCCGTCTGTCTATCTGTCTGTTCGTGTGTCTGTCTGACTGTTGGCGGTATAACTCAAAAACTATTTGTCGGATAAAGACAATATCTTGCATACACATTATAGATCTACCTGGCATGAATCCGAGAGAATTTTAGACAAATATATACAGGGTAAAGTAACTGCTCGTATTTTGATGAATCACTACAAGGCAGCTAATATAATTATCCATTATATTTTGCAGTCTAACTGGCATTACATAGGTGGTTTGCCAAATGGAATTTTCTTACTAATTTGCTATTTATCGAATACCTAGCTCGCATGCCGTTAAGATGACTACTAAGTTATCAACAGTTTGCAGAAATAGGCGTTCTCCAAGGATCTATTCTTGGACCTATTTTATTTACAAACTATATCTCACATTTCCCATCTGTTTTAACCTTTTGTGCATCTCATTTTACACTGACAACTCGCAGATCTATCTTTCTTTTAATATTAAGGTATTGTTACTGCTAATAAGCGTATAAATAAAGGTCTGGAAAGGGGTAGCTGCAATTTCAAGTCAACATGCACTTAAGCTTAATGGAAAGAAATCGGAGGTAATACTTTTTCGTAACAAGGCTCAAATCGAGATTGTAGAAAATCAATTGTTTTTCAACTTTGCGTTTCAAAAAACACATCAAAATGTATGCAGAAAGCATATCGTCACCTATTCAATGCAAAAGTCAAAACCATTATATCTAATAATTTAGTTCTATTTTAGTATGATTATGGAGATGTATTGTATGAATCATGTATTGTTGTGCTGGACAAGGCCAGGTCACGAAATCTACAAAATGCGTGCTTAAACCTTAGTTTTGGTAGAAGAAACTATTTTAAAATTTCGTCTAAATTAAATGGTTAAATATGTTTGACAGGAAATCATTATATTGTGCATGTCTGGATGGTACTAGTTATTTATGTTATAAGTCCGGTAAAACATATATTACGTACGAATTATATTGCGCAATGAGTACGTAATATCTGATACCGGACGCATGATGTAACGAGTTTTATTTCACACTGAAAAAAAAAATTCAAAAATTAATAAACCGAATCTGATTCAAACTTCCGCCAATTTACACAAAAAAAAACCGCTAGTTGGCATGGCTAGAGAGTTGCTAGGGACGCTTAGTTTGTTTGCACTTTTTGTTTTCAACATCCGTCAATATTTTAAAAATAAATAAGCATCCCGAAGAAATTTTGCGAAAATGTAAAGCAGCTACGGTCAATATTATTCCCGTGTAGTGGGAAAGGCGGTATAATAAAGAATATAACGTGCTTAGGGAACGGCGGCGGCAATATAATGCTGAAAAAATGTATTAGTATGTTATGTTGGCATATTAGTATGATTTAGTAAGTATTTTTTTGGCATTTTAAATATTTGTATTACAACTTCTTTTATTTCTAGTCTACTTCTTTGTGGAGCAAATATTCCATGGTACAGTCAATGTTGCTCGTGTTTGAAAATATTGACATTTCTAAATTTCCGGGCTGACACAATTTTTAAAACAGAAATCGGTTGGTCACCAGGCTAAACAGGCACAAACTCTCAGACGAGACGAAATTTATGATTTTTTTAAAAATGCGGTGAATAAGGAATATCTTCTGATAAAGTTGAGAACTTTTTTAAGCACTGGGAAGCAACTTATTTAGCAAACGCTTCCTATTTTTAGGTGGTTTCTATGATTGGAGTTACTGGAGGCTGCCGCAGAGAAGAACTTGACGAAATGTCTCTAAGCGATACAGAAATCACTGTTTCTCAAATGGTTATTACTATTCCTCAAACAAAGACTAACTGGCTAAGGGTATTAAAGAAGCTCACGCAATTAAATTTTTTGAGCTGTATCAAAAATATGTCAATGTACGACAAAAAAATGTTAATCACAATAAGCTGTTTGTTTCTGGGCTACCGGCATGGACAGTTTATCAATCAGAGAGCTGGAATTCACACAATTGATAGAGTGGCAGGAAATACACCACAGTTTTTGGGTTTAAAAACCCTGAAACCTACACTGGACATTCGCTTAGACGTACAGGTTCTACTCTTCTCGCCGATTGTGGGGTCAATATTTCTGTTCTGAAGCGTTTTGGAGGAAGAAAAAGTAACACCGTCGCAGAAAAACATGTTTAAGATGTCCTTGTAGGATAAAACAAAATTGCTCGCATGATTCAAGGTGGAGAAAGTTTTTCTGAAGTCGTTACAAAACGGAGAGAAGAAGCATCTTCCTTAGAAATTGTATCTGAAAGCAATTCAAACCGCAAATTTAACTCCAAAAGAGATATGAGTATAAAGATTTTGCCGTAATACTGTTTATTACAGTAAAGTATGAAACAAAATTATATGCATTAAACTTCTCCATATTTGTATAAAATATATCATTTCGTTGAGATATACCTACTTAACTTAAACTTGAGGTTCAGGGGCAATGCCAGTATTCCACTACACCACTCTGAATTTGGAAAACCCCATTTTGTTTAGAATTTTGCAAAATGGTATAATGGCCTACCGCGAGACCTAAAATTAACGCCGACTTGCTATTTTTTTAATGTTAATTGAATTTGAATATGAACAGGTAATGCAAAATCAAGCAGGATATCGAAATTTTAACAGAGCAACTTGCAGAATTTTTCATTCTGCCGCAAAACTTCGTTCTACTCAGTATTAAATTGTTACTGGTTTTATGCATGTATTTTATTAATAAATGCATATTACTATCTATTATTATTATTATGCTATAGTTGAGGATTAAAGTTTTCAAGGGTAATACCACAAAAGGTGAAAATTTTTTGAGAATTTTTTTCGTTCACATGCAAATTATTGCGTTTAAATTTCCCGAAACCAAAACTGCGTTAAAAATTCCGCGAGACCGCAGGTCGAGTGGAATTTGAGCAGTTTTTGTTGAGATAAATTTGCAATAATTTGCATGTTGACGAAAAAAAATTCTCTTAAAAAGTTTTGAATTGAGTGGTATTTGGAAAGATTATTCAACAATATGGATAGATGACTTTTACCGTGTTCGACATCACACATTTGGAACGTTTTCCACTATTAATTCAATGCTGGAGCTTCCAACGCGCTTATTAAGAGTTTTTAGAACGACGCTGATTTGCAAACTTTACTTTGGCGTTTTGGTAAAATGTCAGTCAAAGGCTACTCACTAAATTGAAATCATTGAAACCAATCGGGATCGCATGAAAACACTGTGACATTAGGTGTTTTCAAAGACAGTCAATTTTAATTGGCCGTTTCTGACAAATTGAACAATTTTCATTGGTTCGTTCATTATAGTGTTGAATAATCATTTAAATGCTCTTTACACGTAATACACATGTACTATGTAACTTGGATCCTCTAGAGCAATAGTTCTCAACCTTTTTGTATTTGAGCCTCTCCTTTTCCATATAAATATTATTGGCACTCCCCTTTCAATGAAGTAACCCAACTCCGGGTGGGGCTCACTAACCATTAATTTTGTAACGAAAAAGTAATCAATGGGCATTTTTATAAACACCAATAAGAAAAGAAGTTTAATGCCGTTTAATACCGCTCTTAATTTTTTTTCTTCCAGAAATAACTAGAAAACGCGTTTTCAGGCACTTACTAAATGGTATTGTAGTCGGTCACTTGAGCTCAAAACTGAATATAAAAACGATAATTTTATAAACCAGAGAAGCAACGCTCGCTCTCAACTGTAGTTATAGGCAATGTACAGATTACAGAAAATACTTAATAATTTTACACTTTCCGAAAATGTATCACAAAGTGAATTATTTATAAATAACGGAAGAATTAATTACTAATTGCTAAATTCACCATTGTTCAAAAAATAAGTTTTGAAATACATATTGATAAGTACCTACCTGCTTATGGGAGTAGCATGTTATTTTATTATTAAAATGTTATTTGGTTGTTTTTATTCAATGGATTTTTACTTTCTGTTCTAATTTTTACGCGCCCCACTTCGAGATATTTCGAGCCCCCTAAGGTAGAGAACCAGTGATCTAGATCAAATACTAATATCGGAAGCTGTTGTTGTTTTGTATGTAAAAAAAGAGGAGCATGATAGAAAAAAATGAAAAAGATAATCCAAAACATATCATCTCATATTATTGAGTAACAAGCATTGACGTCGGACAGTTTAATCAAATAAATACAAAATGTAAAAAAAATCAAGTTAGTGAAACTTATACCATGATACCGATACCCATTACGATCTGAAAACACGCTCCACATGTGCCATATTGAAGGCAGAAAACTGCTGTTATTTTAAATGGGCAAGAATTCCAGCACTAAACGACCAGCTAACAGGTTTCTAATAACAATGAAAAGGGATAAAACAAAACAGTTTAGAAAATATGAGTCTTTGTTGCCTCAAACATCAATATGACGACAATTCATTGCCTTTAGTAAAAGAAGTAGATAGCCTCATGGGTTTAACTTATTCAAAATATAGCAAAATTATTTTGCACTAGTAGATTTCTATGTTAAAAATAAAGTCAGAGACAATAAATGTAAAGACATCAGTTTAACGATGGCTCAGGATGTCTACAGTTACTTTGTAACGTTTATGGAAGGGAAATAAAAATTTTACTGATTATACTAATGATCCATTCGAGCAAGTTGTACAAGATGATACCAAAATAAGTAATATAAATAGGTGTAAAGTCGCTTTTCATAGATAATATTCAATCACCCTAGATCTAAATAGAATGAGGTGTACCTCAGAGATTCATTCCTGGACTTGTTTTTGAGCTGCTACTAGTAGAAATTGTATTTACGGAATAATTTAATTTTTGTAAGCGTCTAAACCATTCTGTCAGTAAGGCAGGTACTAAAATCAACTGCTATTTAGTATGTAAGAGACAAATCATCGTCAACACATATACGAGTCCAAGACGACATGTTGAAAGTTCTTTGACTTCTTGATATATATTTTTGGACCTCGAATAACTTTATGTTGTTAGTTAGAATTAAAACTGTCGTAACTGATAATCATGGCAAGATTATCTGCGTTTTAATTTAATATAAACAGTGAAGCCGATTTTCTTGCTGATTTTCACAATAAGCAGTCTATTTACGGCTCGACTACGCTCCAAATTAATACCTTCACATATAAATTATAATGTAGCTTGAAGGAAAGCTTTGCATTTTATTTATGTATTGTTAACATGAAATGTTAAGCGTCCTTAATTCTGATAAAACTGTTAGCCCTAGCCACCTGAATATTTGTGGTTTTATTACAGCTGCTGGCCTGCAAGTCTAACTCATTGTCCGAGGTGTTTTATTTTGCTGAAGGGTTTCCCAAATAATTCCCAGATTGTTTCAGCCGTTCCCGAAACTTTTAAAGTTCCCTTGATTACCACAACCCGAATCCCTTTTAAATGCCCCGCTGCGACTACACTTTGAGTGACCCCTTCATTGTTCTAATTATTTCTACCTTGTAATGACTCCTCTCCCGACTGCATAATCATTGTAGATTCGCCGGCGAGCCGGCTTCCTTAGCAATATTAAAACAAGCCTGTAACTTGGACAAGCCAATTAGCATTCTTGGGGTTGGGGTGAAATGCATAATGTATAATCGTTTTATAAAATGTGACTCTACTATCTACAACTTTTTTAATATTTCAACTTTTTTGGTTCGCTTCGCAATTTTAATGTTATTATAAATTCAATTTTAAGTTCCTCCGTGTAATTAGCGCTAGTGGAATTTTATTTTATGCGGTGCGGAACGTGCTTATTCGGGGCGTGCGTGCCAAAGCGAGATATGCATGTCCCGTATTTATTAGTCTTGTTGAATTATTTTAAACATGTGTTGATGATTGGTTTGCGTGCCTTTGCCTAAATAATGAATGTCATTCCTTGATAAGTCGGGTGTTAGAATTCGGATTTTACTTAGCAAATTAATTACGGTGTCGCCCAGATTAGAAGGCAGCCGGAAGAGCTTTCCTTCGAGGAATTTATTCGAAACGTGGCGCGCAGATCGAGCAATCCGTGCCTTAATTCCAAATATCTGAATTAATTATAGGAGTTCCGCCAAAAAGTAACGGTTCAAGAATCCTCCATAGGTAAATAAATAAAGTATTTAGGGGATGCGGCAAATCTCAGTTTGCCTAATCCATTAAACAAACTTGCAGAAACAAAGTAACTTTAATTAAGTTTCCAGTATATAGGGTGCTGTCTCCATTATTTCAAACACATGCAGCGTTCGTTCAGTCGGTGCATACCCGTTTTGCTCCACGTGACTCGCACACCAATCACTTCTTTTGTGACTGACTGCTTCGCTTAGCGTAACGTTTCAATTTGTGGATGTTTTCAGTTGCATTAATTGATTGTCTGTTTCGACAGCACTCGACTCTGTTGAGTTGCCTCCCCATTAGCTTCTTTCTCGATTAGAAATCCTTCTCCAGCAACAATTAAATTAGTCTTCGGGGTTACGTGCCTTTAACCCTATCGCCATCAATAGCAATGTTTGAATTGCAGCTGGCTTCGGCCCCAATTTTGATAATAACAGTACTCCGAACACAAAACAATAGATCAGAGCTCAAAACTTGTTACTAATTGACTAGGTTAAACATGGACTTGAATTACATGACACGGACATTTACGCTCGACGTTGGATGTTATTTTAAGTAAAAATCTTTAGTTTATTCGCCTTTGTTTAGGTTTGGAAATTTTGGGGCTGTGCAAAGTTTAGTACATCTAGTGTCAGTAAAGATCAATGCTGCTTCAGGTACGCAGACACCACCGAATTAATTTTTATTTTCTAATAGGAGCATTAGGTTTTGCAAAGTGCAGGTCGCCAACCAGGAGTAAACATGTGGCTTTGAACCTCCCACCAACGATCAATATCGGATACGCCACACTCAGCAGAAAAAGAAATTTGGTCATTGCATCAAAGCTAAAATCTCCCCTGACTGAAATTACATCTAGAAATATCATAAAAAGTATTATCTAGATATGAGTGAAGTCCTGGCGAAGCAATGTATAATCAAAAGGTGCAATCCCTAAAATGATAAATCTTCCCATCACCATTTACATGCCTGGACATAGATCCATAGTTGGGAACACAAGCAAAAGTTGTAAATGTTTCTACAGCAGTTGCTGCAAAAATCGAGATCAAAGCCTATATTTCAAAATGTTGATATTTTTTCCAGCAATCTTTCACGAGAACAACAGGTAGGTATATCTTCACTGATTTGTTAAAATGTATTCAATTTATATTTAGTCATTGCTTACCTTACCTTTTCTGTAGGGGCATTCTATGCGAGTAGGTGCTTTTGCACGTTGCTATGGTTTTGCGTAGGTGTTTATAATAGTTATTATTAAATTACTGCGAAATGTGTTGTCAAGATGGTTTTTCACGCAAGGACAGAAGAACGACATTGGCGATGCTGCCGTTAAAACTTTCAGCGAAAAAATGACAGATGATAAGTTTCGGGATCTGAGTGCTACAAAACTTTCCAATTTGGTCATGGCTAAAATAGAAGATAAGTTGCAGACACTAATAGATAAATGTAATGAACTAGAAAAAAGTAATGTTCGTTTAAGGGAAGTTAATGAAGAACTAACCCAAACGATGGACGAGTTGGAGCAGTATACCAGAACAAATTCCATACGTATCTTCAGTTTAAAAGAACAGAAAAACGAAAATATTGATCACGTGGTTACTAAGTTATTCAAAGAAAAGCTGGATGTAACGCTGAATGAAGCTAACATACATAGATCGATATCATCGTGTGGAACCGTTCAACGCTAGATCTGTGAAAAATAGAGCCGTTATAGTGAAGTTTACCAGCTACCGTTTTCGTGCTCAGGTATTTAATGCAAAAAAAATAAAAGATTTTGGTGTAGTGATACGTGAAGATTTAACAAAGTCTGATTTGTTGCTCTTGCATTTATTTAGTGTTTTTGTCCTTATATTAGTCAGTAATTACTTAATATTTTTTGTTGTTAAGTTAATACTATTGACCAGTTGAGTGTCGCACATATTATGCACAGTTTTTAACTAATTATTTTTATATGTTTCGCGATCATGTTCTATCATATAGTTATAACATTGTTTCGGTGACTGAAACGTTCTTAAATGCAAATACTAATGACTATTCCCCTCGGATAATATAAGCCAATCCCATCAATCAATTTTCAAAATTTGAACCAATCAAAGTCGAATACAGCAAATATTTTGCACAAGTGCAATACCCGGGTATTTTCACAAGTGCATATTCGAGTATTTGCGAGAAGACAACCAAACCAACTAGGTACACAAGAAATGTCAGAAAGAAAACTGAAAACTCTTTAAAAATGAATAGTGTGGTATACAAAGAATGACATTTCTTCGAGGAATAGTCTTGCAATATTCCCCGCGTGCATTCTGTATAATTCAAGTATTTCTCTCGAACGCTTCGCGTTCTCGACAAATACTCGAATATACAGAATGCACTAGGGATATAACAACTGATTATTCAACACTATAATGAACGAACCAATGAAAATTGTTCAATTTGTCAGAAACTGCCAATCAAAATTGACTGTCCTTGAAAACACCTAATGTCGCAGTGTTTTCACGCGAGCCCGATTGGTTTCAATGATTTCAATTTCGTGAGTAGTCTTTGACTGACATTTCACCAAAACGTCAAACTGTAGTTTTAAAAATCGGCGTCGTTCTAAAAACTCATAATAATCGTGTTAGAGGAAAACGTTAAAAATGTGTGCTGTCGAACACGGTAAAAGTCATATACCTACCCTTATTGTTGAATAATCTTTCCGGATACCACTCAAGGTAAATTTTTTTAAGAGAATTTTTTTCTTTAACATGCAAATTATTGCAAATTTCTCTCAACAAAAACTGCTCAAATTCCACTCGACCTGCGGTCTCGCGGAATTTTTAACGCAGTTTTGGTTTCGTGTAATTTAAACACAATAATTTGCATGTGAACGAAGAAAAATCTCAAAAAATTTTCACCTTTTGTGGCATTACCCTTGATAATATTGTTGCACTACCGAATTATACACTAATCCGCAAAGATCGAGTAACTCTTGGAGGTGGCATAGGCGTTTATATAAAAAAAATTATACATTTTAAAAGTATTGTTACAGCAAATTTCCCTGAATCTGAGCTGTTGTGGATACATATTAATGTTAGTAAAAAACAACTCTTTTGGGGACAATATACTTACCTCACCGAAATAGATACCGTACCTTCACTGATACATACGAAGTTACATTCAGCAATTTTTTACTCTTATTTGATGATGTAATCTGCGTAGGGGATTTTAATATCAATCTGCCTGAACCATATGACACTGAATCTATAAATTACACCTCAATGCTCGATAGCTTTGGCCTTAAACAAATAATTCAAGAACCTACAAGAATTACTTCAAATACTTCCACATTGTTAGATCACATTTTAACCACCAATTCTGATATGACTAGCAGTTCTGGTCCTCGGAATCTACATACTTTTTCCGATCATCAACTCATTTATTGTGATATTAGCATAAATATACCTAAACTGCAACCTAAAATACATGCACATCCAGACTTTTCCCGGTTCAGCAATAATGACTTTCAGTTTTGTCTTCGACAGATAGATTGGCATGTTCTTGCTGATATTCATAATATTGACGACAAAGCCGACCTTCTTAATGTAAATATTCTAAAAAAAATTGACATTTTTGTTCCACTTCTATTTTTGTAAACGTAAAGCCCCGTGGTTAACCGATAATATAAGATTCATAATGGGTTTGAAGGATAAGGCCTTTAAACGTTTTAAAAATTCTCAGCTTATTGAGCACTGGAACTACTATAAGAGTTTATGCAATTTAGTAAACGTTAGAATTAAAAATAAAATGAGAAAAAGACATATCTTAATTACCGATTAACTCATGAAAACCCTAAATCCTTGTGGAAAATTTTACGACAGTGTGTTATTTATTCTCAGAAAACTTAGAGTAATTCCACGTAATTTAAGTAACGTAGACATAATCAACGATTTCTTTATTGATTCAATTCCCAGCATAGATGAACCTGATCCAGACGTTCTTAGACTTTATGAAGATGTTAAACGTGATACTCTCAAATCGTTTACATTATGCAGTGTTACGGAAGAGGTTATTAACAACTGTATACATTCTATAAAGTCAATGCCTCTGGTAATGATGGTCTCAGTATATTGATGTTACTAATGTGTTGTCCTTCTATACTTCCCTGTATAAGCAATATAGTTAAATCTGCTTGTTGGAAGGTGTCCTAAAAAAGAAAAAACAGTCTCTAATTCCATATTCGAACTCTTCCCGGAACCTGGGAGTAATTTTTGATAGTAGTCTGAGGTTTCGTGAACATATTAATAGCTGTATCCGTAAAGCTTATAGTAACCTTAAACTTCTCTATGGCAATAGACAAATGCTGAGCGGAAATGTGAAAAAAGTGTTATGTGATTCGTTAGTGCTGTGTCAATTTAACTTTTGTGATGTTCTTTACGGGCCCTGCATTGACAGTACAACGAAAAGAAAAATTCAGTTGGTACAAAATTCGTGTTTAAGGTTTATTCATGGAGTAAGAGGATGTGAACACATTTCTCGTAAAATTAGTGAAACTAAATAGCTCAATAAGTTAAATCAGCGTTTTCTTCATGCTGCTGTACTTTACCATAAAAGGTTTACCTTGGAAACTCCTCCTTATCTCTATAATAAAATCAGACACCGCACCGACGTCCATAATTTCAATTTAAGGCATAGGAGCTCATTAACTATTCCATTGCACCACACTGAACTTTACAAACGGTCTTATAATTACAGCATTACAAATATATATAACCAAATTCCAATGAATTTCAAAAATAAATCCTTGGCTCCTTTAAGAATAGTGTATCTTCATGGTTGCAGAAAAAATCTATTCAATAATTTAAAATAAAATTTGTATGTTGCACATTTTTATTTTAGTTTATTAATAGAGATATTCAGTAGGTACATGTTATTAATATAACCGGGAATGAAATTAACAGGTTGTGTATTTATAAAGGCGTCGAAAGTCGTGGTAAAATAATGTATCTGGGGAGAGTTGCCACGACTTCTTGAATGCGAAGAAATATATTTTTACAAAGCTTATTGGATAAGCAGTCCATATAGCAATTAATAATTTTATTGTGCTATAACCCTGTGCTTCTTCCAAAACTTCTAATGTTCGTCATTTGTAGTTCAAGTTCTTCGATTTTTGGCTCTTTGCCATAAACTGACTGGATAGAGTCACATCTTTATTGTAGTAACAAAATCATCTCAAGCAAGACGAATAAGGTGAACTACACAATATCAAACAACGAGATCTGTTGTGATATTTCTAAATTTGCTTCAATTAGTAAATATTTTTATTAATCGTCTACATGTATACCAATTGCAAGCGTTTGTCTAAAATGCTTAAAAGACACTAATTGGTAAAAAGAGAACACCGGTGATAGATCATAGTGCAAATTCTAACGAGCATTTTCATCAACTCAGTTGATTAATCCTCTACATTCCTTGTTATCAATTAACCTACTTGCAAAATATGTTTAAAAGTCATTGCTGTAATTACGTGTAGGAAGCCCTGGAAGTTTGTTAATTGCTAAAGTGTATAAATTGCTTTTACACAAATAGTTCTCAAGTCTCTTGAGGTATAAACGCTTGGTTTACTTGCTTGTAGAGTGTCATAAACATACATATGTCAAGAATTGTCTAATGACCTTAAAAGTCGTGATAACACAAACCTATGCAGATTTTACTGTCGATTGGAAATAATCCTGCTGGAACTCTTGTTTGTCTCTTGCTCGTCAGCGGCAGATAAAGTTATTATCTGCCGCTGACAACTTTATCTGCCGCTCGTCAGCGGCAGATAATATTATCTGCCGCTGACGAGATCAAGTAATTTTCTTCGAATTTTGTTCACAAAGTTGTAAATAATTTGTTATAAAAACGTTTGAAGAAAAAATACTATATGTTATTCGGAGCAAAAGTATCTTTATGTGGCTCGGCTGTACTTATCTGCCTCGCAAGCTCGGCAGATAACCCGTCCACCCTCGCCACATAAAATATAACTTTTGCTCCTAATAACATAATATACTATTATTTGTTCTTCGATTAACAAAGTCAAATATTTTTCGTATCAATAGCAATAAAATCTCCGTATACAATAGTTTGCCAGAAAAATTAATATCGAAATATTTCACGATAAAACATTTAATTGAGAAGAGTGTAAAGTTGCTCCACTCATGAAATATTTGAAACTGAATCGATTCAAAAGGCATATATGAACAGTTTAAAACAAATATTACATTACACTGTATAGCTAAGATTGATTAAATTAAATTCGACTCTTATCTTTATCCTTGAGAAGATCTTCAGACCAAGTGTAACTATTGTTGGAAATATAGCGGACGTTGTCTTACCTGTAACAAAATATTTAGTATTAGAAATTTAAACTAAATGACAGTATATGGAAGAAAATAATCACTTATAATACCATGAGTAGTCAAAGTTATGTCGACTATTTTTGCGGTGGTGTCACGAATGTCCATTGCGCTTTGGTACGATTAGGACGAGTGCGCTAGCACGAGTCCTAATCCCAAGCGCAATGGACATGAGTAGTGATACCACTGCAAAAATAATCTACTTAACTTTGACTAAGAATGGTATTCGAGGGACTATTTAATGAACCAAACTACCTTTTCAAATTAGTTTTCAGTAAATCTAGCAACAAACTACACAATTTCTATAGTAACAGAACACTAACATTGACTTTTTCTAATAAAAATCGCATTTGTTAAAAATAGTCACTTGAATACCTTCTGGGAAGATATATCCACTGATATTTTTTTGATTGGTCACGAAACGTCAGAATTCTGGATTTTCATTGGTCACTTTTTGACAGATGACAGGTGAATTGAATAGTCATTATAACGTTGTTAGTATGGGGAATTAGATATCCGTGTGTATAATAGATATATCATAATTCTAATTTTTAAATTGAGTGTCTTGAGTCACACGTTGTAATTAGTATGTTACTGTAATTTGCATTCCGAGTTATATAGATCAGTTTAGCTGTTTCTAATATCTATGCACTATGCACTCAGAGCAGAAGTTCTGTGGGTGGTTGTAGGCTAATAGAAAAGAATAAATTTAGTAAGGTGTTGTACATCAATCAAGAAGAAGCAATATTTGGGGCTTCAGACTCAAAAACTAAAGTAATGGTTTTCGCGGAACCATTTGAGGTTCGAGTTAAGTTACAACGAAAATTAGGCTGTACGAGAATTCATACAGAATAAGTAAAGATAAAGTAAAAATCAACAACAACTAAGTACCGGTCAGCAAGGACATTGAAAATTATGTAGCATTGAGTGTGATTAATGAAAGATAAGCAACTTTTATGGTACGGAGGAAGGCCAGCTGGACCGCAAGTTGTTAATTATCTGTCTATCTTGTCATATTTTGTTGTAGAACACTTGCTTGGTTTCGATGTGTGCCACTATCAACTGTCAAGTAGGAGTTTTATGATGAACTTACAATGTAATTGCAGCATCTAACTTCAAAGAATTAGTTTATTTAGTGTATTTCTGCATGCTATTTCCTGTAAGTACAAGTGCAAAGTTTTGGACTATGTAGAACTTATACTAGACAGTATTTAACAGCTGGAAAACTTAAAAAACTAGTAGAAGAAAGTGACGAGGAAGATTTTGAATGTTTGGGTAGGTCAGAGTCGAGGACGAAGGCTTCGTAGAAGAAAATTACATTATATAACACAGCTGATAAAGACGACTTAAATAAAAAAGCAGTAACACGCAACTGTTATACTTAATACTTGTCCAGACTTCTCTTGGTGCAGTACGTAATGGTAAGAAACTTAATATTGTAAAAGTCAAGGAGACGTTGTGATACAAATGAAATAACCCACCGAGTAATTCGAAAGAGTATTCTGATAATTCAAAAGAATAGTCCGAAATACACTGATGTTCTGGGCAGAATAATATAAAAGCAATTTATAAACTTAGTTTTCAATCCCGATGGGATACTCAAACGTTTAATATGAGAAATCGTTTCAAAACAGATTTTTGAAACGAGTTATGTTTTGCAGTTACAAAATACGGGAAAGAAACATAAAACTAGAGAAAACCGTCTCTAAAATATTCCAAGCAATTGGAACAAAAATTATTAATTTTAAGTGTTAAGTGGGTTGTCTTAAGCGGCTGGCGGAGATATTTCCAAAATCTAAAAAAGCAACGTTACAAATGCATGATTTGGTTTTATTATTCCTGACTAAGCACTATGTCTGCTTTATTTAAGGATGCAGTAGTCAATCATATTGTTGATCAAATATTACAAAATTTTAATCCCATTCTCATATTATATTACATAGTCGGTTTCGATGTGAATATATAATGATAAACAGATCATCTTCCAGTGGGCTCCTTTGGTCTGTAGTGAAATTTCACATTTTTTTTAGTTCAGTCGTCTTCAGCCAGTTCTAAAGAACACGCCTTTATTGATATTTGTGACAAAACCAAACGTTCTACAGCTTTAAATATTAAAAACCGTTTGATTCGGGCATGTCTAAGAAAACTTGCCTACTTCAGGTTGCGTTTAGCTTCTAATCTCTTTCGAGCCTGTCTCGAAACATTGTGTATAATAACGAATATAATAAGTTACTTTTTATCAGTCTACAATTTAATAGCAAACGTTTTTGACTATCTGATTTATATTTGTCATAACGGTGCCATTATCTAATACTGTATTCAGATAACTTCATAATATCGAGGTAGCAGTTCTTAATGGGGTTCTATCAAAATTTAAGCAAATTCTCATTGTACAAGAAACAAAAAATTATAACTCAGTCTGGAAATCTGGAGATTCCAGGTCAGGCCATAAAAGGTGAAATACGCGGTGAGCAAGTAGGTCTGGATATGATATTCTAATATTGAAGTGAATACTCATTACATAACAATATAATTTTATAAAGCGTGATTCATAAAGAACCTGTGCTACTTAAAACGTTTTTTAGGCAACCCAAATTACACATAGTCATAGTATACCCTATGACAGGGCCAATTATTTGCCTAATCAATAACAACCATGTTATGCTATGAAATACTAAACCAGTTGTTGAAAGAGTCAGAGGTATATTTACACTTTATCTAAAAGTGGAAGGCCCACTGACTGTTGACTGTTGACTGAAAGATCGTATTGACGAATTCAATATTTCGGTTACCTTGAAGTTGTTTATATTTCTCAAAAACGTTCAGCATATTTACAGTTTAGTTCGAAGCAAAAATGTATATGATCTCAATGCATAGGTTCTATTGTACACAATGTCAAAACCATTTCTTTTAAATGAAGGTCAAGGCTTTGCCGTCATCTAAAAACTTAATTTTAACTTCTTAAATACTATGATTTTAAACTAAAAAAATGATGAATTGAAATTTATACCTCGAAAACAAAGTAATCGGTATGATGATATCATATTAATGCTTGTTTAGTACTTAAAAAATGTCGGACTTCATCTAGTGAATCAAAACAAAAATTGAGTAATTGTATAGGGCCACTGGAACCCTTAAAAGGTGTTTGTCCCAGAATACCTAACAGATTTTATTTTCGGCACAACTCCCCCAGAATAACTTCTGATGGCGACCATTACGACAGATGCTCTATTTTCAACAGTTAGTGTCTAAAATGGAGCCTGTAGGAAGATCAATCAAGTTGTTTTTATTGTAGGTGTCGGCATTCAATATGGATAGCTAAAACTGACAAGTTGCATTTCCAATATATTTAAACAGTTTTGTAAAATCTGTGTTGGAAGCAGCAAGTCAACCAGAAATTCGGTAAGAAATATATTTTTGCACGCTGACACTGTTCATCATTATTATCCCTTATTAGAAAACCAAGTAGAAAAATCACCTCCATTATTTTAATTAAACCTAAGATATACTAGGTTAACAAATTTTGAGTTAGTTTAATAGGCAATTCAACTCAAACTAAATTTCAAAGGACAGGGAAAGTATATTTTCCTTATGTTTTCGTTAAAACTTCTAGCGAATATAGTTCTTTTTCAATTCTTGACTAATTTGACTCACTGTGTACACGTTAAGTAAATTTTCTGTTAATAAAAGTGGTTCAAAAGTGTGAAGTACGCTGAGCTAGTTATTATACTCTAGTAATTAAAAACGCTCAATCATACAGAGCCAACGTAAGTGAAAGGAAGAAGTTTTACTTTTATATACATAAATGAGACATGCAACTTTGAGAGAGGATTAATATTCAAATCCTTATTAGACGATTCTAATATTTTTTATTTGTTACTCACTTGTAAACATCAATTTATCAAAATACAGTATTAATCAAGAAAGTTTATTTTAACAAGTTACTAACTTGTAATATCTTTGCAAGTTAACTGTCAGTTTTACAAGCGTGCCTATAGATAAATGATAGCGTGCAAAGCCAGAGTTGTCTTCCTTAGTATGTGTCATATTGATGAATTTAGTTCCTTGTCAGTTTGACATTGTGAATAAATGGTAAATTTCTAGTTATCTACAAGTGAGGAACAAATAAAATATTCAACAATACACGCAAGGTAATAGGTTTTACTGGCTCAAGAAGGTCATATCCTTGTATTCGCCAGTAAAAACCCTCTTACCGAGCTAGTAATGTTAAATACTATTTATCCGCAAACGTCACAAAAGTGACAACTTATGTATCTTTATTGACAAGGTAAAAGTGTCACTTTATCTGCCTAAGCAGATAAAATAGTGACTTTTGCTTATTTTATCTGCCTAAGCACACAAAATCGTTGCCCTCTTTCTTTCTTTCTATGTTTGTTCGCTATCTCCTCCGAAGATACTGAATCGATTAAATTGTATGATGGCTTAATATTTTGCTAATTTTTAGACTTAGATCCTAGGCCGGTTTTTATTTTCAAAAAGAGTACGAAAAAGTTTTAATTTAAATAAACCTTTAAGCAGCTGATCGCAGCATCCGTCGCGGTGGGTGTTATGGTGTGACAGCTGCTGTGGCCGTGAGCTATTAGCTCGAGTGATTAAGTATGTGCATATATCATTACAGTCGCGCGATATTTGAACAACAGAGGTTGGCGCAGGGGTACAGTGCTCGCCTGTCACGCGGGTGGCCTGGGTTCGATTCCCGGACAATGCGTTCTTTTTTTTAAATTTATATTAATGAAATTTACCTGAATACGTTTGCGGATAAAATAGTATATGTTATTCGGAGTAAAAGTGACTTTATGTGGCTTAGCTGAATCATTTGCCTCACTGACGTTCGGCTAAATAAACTTCAGCTTCGCCACATAAAGTATCACTTTTACTCCTAATAACATAATCTACTATTATTAGCCTTGTGCAGGTAAATCAAATACTATATTTTTATTTAAATGCTTAAATTAAAAAAATCCAAAAACAACTCAGAAAAGTTGTTACAAACTCGCACAATTTTCCACGGACTGGTTTCTATTTTTTTTTGTGGATGCACTAAAAACCAACTTTTTTAAACAGTAGTATTAATTTGCATGCTCAATCATCCCATAGTACATAGAACATATCGCTTAATACTAAATTGAAATATCTTAACAGATATCCCAGGGACAACAATCAAAACAGATTTTTTTTCTGTTAAATGTCAATCAAACGATTAGTTTAACTACCTGCATGGTAAGCATAACATTTACTTCAAAATTGGAAGACCATAAGTGCAGCTTAGGGTGATCTAATTTTTTGTTACGGCTGCTATGGTTTCAAGAAGTAAAGGGGTCACGTAAACTTACGCGTCATAGGACACGTAAGTAGCTCTTATGGGCAGCATACATTTTCAGGATTGATTATGAAGTCATAATTTGAAATCGTTTTATTGATTGAAATATTGGTATTTCTTACCTACTACCACTTAAAATTTAATTTATTAAAATATACGTATAATAGCAAGCCAATTTTGTACAGACTTCGTCCCATAAGTGCATTTATGGCTTCTCATGCTTAGAAAACCTTCGCTTCACCTCACTTTTCGAAACTGCACCCTTGGCCATAAATGTTACACTTACGATTGCTTAGTAAATCTAACAAATTTTCTTCTTAGGACTCACCCATATACTTTCTGGCGGTATTTCGTATTTTTTCGTTGTTTTCATGCCTTAAACTTTGTTATTGTTTTTTTCATGTTCTTCTTTCTCTGAGAAGTTTTTGGATTAACTTCTCAACCGTTCCGTATATTGTTAATATCTTCATTTGTCGTTTGTCTTTTCGCTGTTCGCTTCGCTCCAATAGTTCACAGAAATCTTTCCTCTATCGTTGCATAATATCGTCATCTTTAGTTAGCACAGCTTATTGTTTATCTCTTATATTCTTCAACGTTGTCTCAGAACAATTTTTGATTTTCTGTATGCTTCTCCTTCATTCTAATATAAAAATCTCTCTAAGAGTTGAATTTCGCCTTTTTTTAGATTCTTGACTTCGGTTCGTGGACCTTCGTGAGCTTTGTAGTCTACTTGGTTCCTTGTTTGAAGGGATTTTTCCCATTTATCGTTTTTATATTGTACCTTTCTGTTAATTTTTGGTTTTCATGCCTTCTTTATTTGGGATTATTCTTAAAATAGTTTTAAAATGCAATATTTTTCTAAAGTCAGAATAATTTTAGCAAGTTACTTTCCTCAATTCATTGCCCTCTTTGCAGCTTAGGTAAGCCAGGAGTTCGTTATCGTTTGAGTGAAATAGCTTAAGAATAGTTTAAATAAAATAAGTCTATTGATATTTATAATAGAGATCAAAAATCCCTTAAAGGAAAATAAATTATTCAATTAATGCATCTACATAAAACTATAAATAAAATCTCCATTTGAGCTTCTGGAAGCTCCGTGAACGCTTGCGAGGATAGGGCGCTCATTTAACTTTGTTGTCAAACAGCTGTTGGAGCGGCACTGCGTGTGTGACAGTGTCGAGGATGGTAATGTTCGAATTTACGCGGTCCGAGGGGCGTTGTATAAAAGACGGCTTGCAATGCAGACCCTCGAACTGCTTTTCCAGAAAGTCCCACAAGATTCTGCAGGAACTAAAAAGGCCGCAGAACCTTCCTCTTGGAGGAAAAGAGGCCTTCTTCGACAATCAAGTCGAGTTTGGCTTATTCGCGGTGCTGGCAACAAATTAAGGTGATAATTATCTTCTGTGTGTGCCGTGTGTTCTTATTCTTCTATAGGTTAACCTATAGATGCGACATTTAAAAATGTCCCTTATTGAAGACTTCAGTACATTCTTTTTAAATACCTGAAATAAGTGTTTTAACGTAAATTAAATTTTATATAATTGCTGGTGTGTTTACAGAGTTTATTGGCTTAAAGTTATAAAATACATTTTTATGAATATACTTTGAAAATCTTCTGTGTGATGCTTAATACACCTCATTGGATTTTGAAATTTTAGTTGAATGGAGATTTTTAAATTCAATGCATTTTCTCTTGACTTGGCAGATATTGAAATTCCAGTACATACTATACACATTCCGGCATTGCAATAAACTTCTTGTAAAATGTAAAATGAAGACATTTGTTAGATACCCTACTACTAACAAAAAGGTTGTACTAAGACGTTTCTGCACAAGATTGTAGAGTTTTTAAGGAACCACGGAAACCAGCCATCCATAATAAATATTCTTCGGAAATTACGAATGTCTGCTTATTTTGTTAAGTACTCGTCTATTTTTATGTTTTACCACAGATATAGCTACATGATGTTTAAAATGTCTATAACAAGAACTTCTGTGTAAAATTACTTAATTTTAAGTGAAAACTCGGTGCTACACAATGATAGATATTAATATATGTACGCTTAGAAGGTACATACTGAACAGCAAGTATTCGCATCGATCACACTCTCCAGTCTCCGGCTCGCAATCGCAGTACAAACAAAAAACTTGCAGATATTAAAATCAAGTTTCAGGGTAAATGATTTCTGTAATTGGGGGACAATATCCTGCAAATCGTGTTATTCAAATTTGCTGTTCTTGGTAATGTCCGCATAGCATGCCGCAGGAAATTACTGCGAATGTTTTGCTTACTTGTCCTTTTCAGTTTTATTGTGACTGGTGTTTGTTGCTCTTCAAGTGTAGACTCAGACGTTTGAATTGTTGTTTGTCTACAGTTTTAGTATTTATACAAACTAGGGCGTATATCCAGGACGGTTTGTTTGTTATAGATAGAGAAACAAATTCCTCGTGAAGGGTGAGCGGAATTTATGTTTATTGGGATGTAATTCCACAAAAAATCATCAGCGAAAGTAATTGAATCATCTAATCAGGAGCTTTAATTTAATTTAATTTAATTAATAAGCACAGCCCAAGAGCTCTGCCACTATGCTATCCAATGAATGCGTTTCAAATTGAAAATATAGCATAAAGTGGTATTTACCTTCTGAAAGGTACTCACATGCATTAAAAGTGAAATTAAACCAATTACCGTGAGTAGTGTATTTGGTTGTAAAAAATGTATTAAAGCTCTGTGAACGTTGTGTTCAATACACTTTACAGTTATTTTAATGTGCAGTTATAAAGTAATGCATTTTTGTAGTTGTTTAATGCGATGGTGCTTATACAATTCTTACATCTCTAGGAAATATTAGAAATTGGCACACTTGACATTTGTGAAAAACAAGTGCACATCTGTGCACATCTACGAAATAAAAGAGCATTTGCTTCAAAATGCCGGTATCACTTAACTTTCAATCGTTTGAGATTAATCTAGTTTTAGGTCGCTTGCTTCATCTACGAGGAGACTTTATTAAAGTCGGGGAACTAATGCATAAATATACGTACGAGTATAACCAATACAAAATTGTAACAAGCTTCAAGTTTATATTATATGTTACGAAGTGCATGTGTCGCTTACTTTCCCGTACTGTACATATTTGAACTCTTTTTCGTTGCAATTGTTCACCTACGATTACGTTTTAAGTACTACTACGAACTGCCAATAGTCGTTAGTTCTTCAACAAGTTACTCACAAACCTCAATATTAATGCAACGTTAATTTCTTTTCAACAGGAATGCTTTGAATTTATATGCCTAGGTAATTGTCAGAGACTACTTCTCCAACACTAGTTTAATAGTTTAGTAGTGCTAAAAACAAGTTTAATTCACGCTCTTCTTTCTTTATAGTGTGTTTATAAAAGTTCTAAATTGAGTATTTTGACCTTACTTGTGACACAGTCAAATATTAATGTCATAAATAAACGGTGGAATGTTTAAAATATTTTCTTTAGAATTTTTGTGTAGAGTATTGCCCTTTATTAACCTTGACGGTTAGTAAATAACGTAAACGAGACGTTAATGTAAAAAACAGGTAAACGTACAGGAATTATTTTATACGCCTATGTCTTATGATTCTTCTTGAATTCTAATATCACAAATTCGTTAAAGCCTCTCACCACACAAATATTTAACAACCGCTAAATGCGTATTTCGACAGCCAAGCTGTCATCATCAGTAGCTACGAAAAACTTGCACAGCAAAACAACGATATGTTCGTGACCAAATCACGTGGAAGTGGAAGTGGGCGATATCTGCGCATTTTACAGCTATTTATACAGTCTGACCCGGAAGGCGTGGCCGAGGGCCAAATAACGTGACCAATTGTCAATATAACTTAAATAAATCATACAAGATGGAGGACGGTATAGGTCTACCATCTTTGTTTAAAAGTTTATTATCTCGGTTCTTAAAAATGGCTAAGCTTTCAAAAGAATTTAGTTGCTTTGTTGAAGTTAACGCTTTTACAATTTTTAGGTCATCTTCTTTTATACTGTGACCCGTTTCGTAAATATGTTGGGCAATACTCGATTTGCGAATCTACTGAATCTAAAATGAGCTAAATGCTCTTTAAATCTAGTATCAAAATTACGACGTGTTTTCCCAATATATTTAGAATCACAATGGGAACATTTAACTTCGTAAATTCCAGATCTCTTTAAAGTCCTCAGTTTGTCTTTTCGATTTCCAAAAAAATTCTAATATTATTGTTTGAACCATACACAACTTTATGGCCCGATTCTTTAAAAATGTTTGCTAGGCCCTTTGTAGCCGGGTGAAACGGAATTTTGATGTACTTGAGTTCTTTACTTCTCAGACTGACGAGAGTTGTGGAATTTCCAACGTGCAATTTTGTTTTTTGTTTCCTAATAAAATTGTCGATAATTTTAGAAGAGAAACCATTGTACACAGCGATGCTTTTTATGGTCTGAAGTTCAGTGGTATATCGATCTTTGTTTAAAGGAAAGGTTAACAGTCCATTCATTTTGTGTTTAAAACAATGATTTGAATCCGCTAAAATGAATCTGTTTACATTGGTTTCTTTTCTATAAACATGTTTCAACTTATTTCTATTTTTTATTACTAACGTATCTAGAAGTTTGGCAGTTTTGTTTCGTTTTCCATTTCATACGTGAAATTTAGGCTAGGAAATTTGGAATTTAACTGATTCAAAAATTTATCAATACTACATTTAGATAAATCAAAAACAGCAAAAATGTCGTCCACATACCTGAACCAAATCTTTGGGAAATACTCTGTGCTATTTTTAAATTCAGTTTCGAATGTTGACATCAAAAGGTTGGCAACGAAAGGGGAAAGACTGTTTCCCATTGCTGTGCCTTCGTGCTGTCCATAGAATTTTCCATCTATTTGAAAGTAATTCTGGGACATGCAATGTGTAGTTAATCTAATTAACTCGTCAATTTTATTTGAATCCAAATTATTATCCGTAAGCAATACCCGCAGATAAGTCATATTTTGTGGGACTGGTACTCTTAAAAACAAAGAACACACGTCAAATGAAACTAGAATCTTGCTTTTACCAAGTTCCAAATCTTTAATTTTATTTATAAACTCCAGGGATTTTCCACCGAAAAATTATTTTGAAGTTTTGGCAAGTTTCTAAATTCATTTGTTAACCATTTACATAGGAGGTAAGTCGGGGAGTTAATACCAGAAACAATAGGTCTCGTCGTTTTGCCTGGCTTATGTATCTTAGGTAAACAATACATTTTTGGCATTTCTGGATTAGAAGGAGTCAGCTTATATCTAAGAGCTGGAGTAATAAGTGTGGAACAGGACTGCATCACATCCTGTGTTTTAACAATCATGCTTCTTAAGGGCGAATTTCTTAATGTTTTGTAGGGTCCATTGTTAAGCAATGTACCTACTCTATAAAACTAGTCTTGTTTATCTAAAATATCAATCTTATTACCTTTGTCAGTCTTTAGATAAAAACATTCCTTGTTACGCAATCCCTTAATAAGTTCATGGTCTTTTTTAGTCAATTCAGTGGTTTCACCTTTTCTATCTTTCAGGCTCTTCTAATGAATTCTTTAGACTGTTCGTCGAAACGGGTCATAGTATAAAAGAGGATGACCTAAAAATTGCAAAGGCGTTAACTTCAACAAAGCAACTAAATCCTTTTGAAAGCTTGGCCATTTTTAAGAACCGAGATAATTAAATTTTGAACAAAGAATGTGGACCTATACCGTCCTCCATCTTGTATGACTTATTGAAGTTATTTGGCCCTCGGCCACGCCGTTCGAGTCAGACTGTATAAATAGCTGTAAAATGCGCGGGTATCGTCCACTTCCATTTGTGATTTGGTCACGAACATATTGTTGCCATTTTACGTTTTTCGTAGCTAGTGATGATGACAGCTTGGCTGTCGAAATACGCATTTAGCAGTTGTTAAATATGTGTGTGGTGAGGGGTTTTAAAGAATTTGTGATATTTTAAAACCACAGGCTACAGCAGTATTTTATTGAATTCTAATGTTTAATTTTATGCGCTTATTTCTTACAAACACGGTTAGTCCGAATTAGTAATTTTTATTTTATTAACTATCCCGCTGTGATGATCGTTCGCGAAGTTGGAAACGGTTTTTTTCTTTAATGCAAGTAATTATCTCCATGTTTGTTTACTTATTTTGAGCAGGGAAGAAACCCTGTAAAATAATATACCGACAACGTTAACGGGTAAACGAAATTTGGGTTTCTCACTTTGTTCCAGGGCCTTCTGGCTATTGTTGTCAAACAGCCATTAAAGACAAAAGAAAGGGCGGGTTTTAGAAGAGATAGTGCATGCCTACTGCTGCTTCCAGATATTTATAATATCAATTTCCGACTACCACGTGCCGATTATGCCACCTAGTAACTTGAGTGAGTGATTTAGCTGAAGATGGGGTAATCCACCAAGAAATGGCTTCTGTTATTAGGGGTTGGGTGGTGTCCTTATTTTGTCGGAAAACCAACTAACGTTAAGGAAACCAGAATACAAGACAACGGATGAAACTTACAGAGATGACCTGGCAAACACAAAAGGTACACATATTAGGTTTTTCTTCTGAAATATAAGATCCCTCTACAGTACTGGGGCATTTCGGTCGTTGGCATTTGCTTTGTAAAATTATAGGGCTGATTAAACAGACATACCATGAACCAGAAAAGGTTCATTAATCGAGAAACATAATTACCCGACATACTACACTTCTTCTACTACAGAACACACTCTCTATGTCAGTTTTGTTATTGGATACAAGACTTACAAACTGAGCTGCTTTCCAAGGAATGCTCATATCGAGTGCATGCTTTCAAGAGCAGACTATCCATAGAATAATGTGAACATCACCAGATGGAAATACTAAGAACGCGATAGCTACACACCGTCCATCAGATATTTGGACGTGAGAAGCTATATAAGTAGTACGAATTAAACTCAGGGCCAGAATATCTACTCTCAGACAACAGAAAGGTTGTAAATCTTTTAAGTATAAAGCTGAAGCCCTCATTACCAATCAACAAGTGCAAATAAATTTGTCAAGAATTATCTCTAAGAAGTTACCAAAACCAGACTATTAAGGAATATTGGTAGGGCCTGCAAGGAAGTGCTACGCATTGTGGGAAAGGACTTCGACAGAAAAGAGGTGAGTGGTTCGACGAAAGACATCTAGAAGCAACAAACAGAAAACGAAATATATTTAACAACACAATACAGACAGAGAACGCGAGCATCACAAAATGCCTTACTAGACGATTATAGTGTAAAAAAACTAGTTCCTCTTACAACAGAAGATAAATGAAATAAAAAAGTCATATAGAAGCAACATCATATGGTATTTCTACAAAAAAAGTTAACTAAACAGGAGCAAATACAAACCTAGATCTTCTAATTACAAATATACTCATAGCAACACCATGAACAACAAGCAGCTATCTAACGTAAACGCAGGAAACAAAGATGAAGACGAAGATCTGCCCAAAATACAGGAAGTTAATTTAGTTATCTCCAAGCAAAAGAATACTAAAGCTGCAAGTTGTGACAGGCTACTAACTGAGCTTTCCAAATATCGCGTCGAGAGCCTTGGCCAGTACATGCGCAATCAAATAGTGAAGATCTGGTTCCAGAATCTTATTCCAACAGTGTGCAGCCTAGGAATTGTATGTTCCTTACCTGACATAAAGAGAGCGATGTAACCAAGTATGAGAATTACAGAGAGATTACGCTACCAAACTCAACTTATAAAATTCTTTCTAACCTACTATTACATTAGCGTCGGATCAGGAAATGTGATCGACGACAAATTCAGTCACAATTGCTATTCGACTTTCGGTACATGAATTGATAAGCACGAAAAAAGACTGGCTGCTTGCGTACTCGGGAAGAAACCGCAACGATGCAGTTCCACCAGGCCACAATAAAAGACAGCCAAGCTGATAGTCGCTCAGAAGAGCATACAAGCGAAATACTTAGTCCGTAAAAGACAATTGAGTACAGCGCTTCAGCTACACCAGCCGTAAGCTCCGATAAAGGCTTGCAAATTAGCGGGTGGCCGACATATCGGGCAAGAAGGTCTTGTGAAGTCCTCCTGGCAAACCTAGAACATTCTGAGGCAATCTAATAAACGCAGTTGGAGATCTTGTAACGCTACATGGGTAAGCGTTCGCGTCACTGATAGATGCCGTTTAAGTTAAAACGCGGGGCTAGTAACTATTTCCAAATTCATATATAACGAAGCTATCTGTAGTTAACAATTTATAATTCTAAAGTTCGCTGCCACGTATGGAGTGCTATCCAGAACGTCACACCAATAAGTTGGACACCTCTCGATGATTTGGCATTAGTTGCTTATTCTTTCAGACGTTTCCAGACTTCCCAAACGCGAAGGCAGCTTTACATTTGATGTTTAGTACTTAAACTTTTATATCTAATTAACTTTGAGAAGGTTTGAGTTGTATACATATACAAGGTGTAAAAATGCTTTACGCACCAGATAATTGTTCCAGAGCAAACTTGGAAACAACACGGTTTTTGTAGAGAAAAAAGTTAGATCTATTTATGCCTTCATTTGTTATTTGGCCTTTCGGAAAGAAATTAAGAACTTAAATTATCATTTTCACAAGAGTCAGCGATGCCTTGAAGTGATAAGTGTTAATTACGATTATTATTTATTTTGAGTACTTAGGTCTGCCAAAATTAGACCGACATTTTTGAATTACAGTACTTTTCTGTTTTGATATTTTCAAGGTACCACTAATTTTTATGACATTGTAATCCTAATTTCTTTAACTTTTCGGTTTTCCAAAATTTAAAATGACAAATAAGATATAGATAGGTACAGAATTATGTTATCTACAAAAACTTACTTTATCTACTAGCAATATGATATTGTACATTTTCGTCATAGAAACAAAATATGAAAAGCTACTCATAACTCCCAAGTAGGGTCTCCAAGTCGCGGGACCAAAAGTATTTTCGGGACTTACGAGCTAAATTTCAAGTCCCGGGACTAGTCCCGAAAATCCCGAAAATGGTCCCAAAAGTGAAATAGTGTTCAGGTGAAATTTCCGAATGCAATTTCCAAAGAAAAACAAGTGTTTTAAGTTAAATAAAGTATTTCTGTGCTGATAATCTGCGCTGGGGCTCGTCTATAACTTCATTGCTTTCTTCTAATACTAAAAATGTCTGTCGCTCTTCATCTTTTGCTTTTGTTTGAACTGCAAAGTGCTTGTGTAATCCTTTCGTCAAGCTGCCTCTGATTATGATAATTTTATTGGAGCAAACTTTACATTTCGCCAATTGTTTATCTTCAATATATAAAATTGTTGCCATAGTGATTCAAATCGTGATTTTTTTTTTAATCAAATGAAAGTAGATTGCGAATCGGAATTCATTCTAATTGTAACGCTTTAGCAGACAAATAACGAACACCTTTAAAACCAAAAAATAGCTTCTTCGCACATAATTTTAAAAGTCTACAAATTTAGTTACCTTACTGTTACTACGTATGCACACGACAACGCGTAAAATATATCGAAATCCAACAAAAGAAACAGGCAAATACATAAATAGAAGAAGATATGCAAATGTGGCTGACACAACACACAGGTTTAATTCTAACCTACCGAAAACAATACCTCTCCTGCCTACGCAAAACGCAAATAATGCAGAATGTACAAGAGGCATGAGTAATACGCCGAACGCCTGTGAACACCCGTCCTAATTCTCTGATATCGAGTATACGCACGCATGTTGACATGGTCCCGGGACTCGGTTTTTGTTTGTAGAATCCCGTGAAGGTCCCGGGACCAGATCCCGGGACTGGAAACCCTACTCCCAAGGAACTTGTCAAATTATTTCTCCCTCAAAATCATGGTAACAATGCAACTACAATTAACGTCTGAGCAACCATACAATGAGGCAATCCTTGATGTTACTTACATATTCTAATTTTAAATGTCATTATGACATTTTGAAATTTCTTACTATTTTTACGAATATGCTAGTAGATAAAATATTGCATGCACCACGGGAGATATTCATGTTCTTTACCCTCGGTTGACTTACAGACCTCGGGCCAGAGACCCTCGGTCTGTAACACATGTCAACCTCAGGGAAAAACATATTTATATCTCCCTTAATGCATAAATATCTATTACAAGTTTGCTCTAAAATAATTACGGAAGCAAATATTTTCATATAAAGAAACTATTATTGAAAACCCTATAGTGATTAAACCACTTGTATGCTCTATGTGTATGTTATTGAGACTATTCTTATTCTATTTTCACTCGAAAATAATTCGACTTCATGGATTTGTGAGAGGTAAGTAATTGAGACAAGGTTATTTTGCTAAATTAAACCTGCTCAGATAAATAAACAGCAAACAGATCAAGATCAGAAAATGGCTTAAAAGGAGGAGTTGCTCTCCGGAGCCACGATCGCTCCTGCTGAATATCAAGGCCGTTCTGTTGCCCAAGAAGACCGCAAAGGAGTCTTAAGTTCTTCCACCGATTTAAATGACAATGTAAAATTAAGTATATGCTGGTAATGGCAAGACCACGCTGTAAAACACCCACCAATGAAGATGGATGATATAAAAATTTAAGTCGTAACCGTCCTTGATTAATAGCACCAATGTAGACGGGGAAGAAATAGTTGTATTGGCGAGCAAATGCTATCGTGGACTTATTTCTTAATTGCCCTCACATTTACCCAGAGGTTTGCAATACAAGCTTTGGAACACTCTTACTAGGTCAGTTTTAGCCAAATACCAGAATGGCGAAAACCGGCTGCCAGCCTGTGAAAGAAAAATCCTCAGGAATATCTATGGAGCAGCCAGTGCGAATTGTTTCTGGTGTAGGCTTGTAACTTTGAGGTCTACTGGCTATACAACAACCATGATGCGCCAAATATATAAAGGTAAACAGACTCAGATGTACTGATAAGTTACCTACAACACCTTGATGACAGCAATCCCTCCAAGACAGTATTCATTAAGAGAGGGCCAGGCGGAGAGTCAAATGTTCCGAATTGCACCTTATATACAAACATTATACATACATACTCGTATACATTTTTTTTGGTGACAGCACACCTTCGGCTATATGCAAATACATATTGCATTTTTTAATGCTATTTAGTTCAGGCTGCGAGATACAGTCGTGTTTTCCTAAAAATATAATTTTTTTCAGTTACCAACTTAGAAAAAAGTAAAGGGATGGTGCGTTTAAAGGCAAGCCAAATTTTGATTTCTATATTGTAATACTTTAAATTAGATCTAAGCAATGTACTCTAGAATAACAAAAGTATGTAGAGCCGTCCTTGTGCAGTGCACGCATTCTGAAATTTAATTTGCGTGTGTAGCGTTAAACGTAAATCTACAGCCTGTCCGCGGGATGAGGTGAGTTCTTTACTGATGATTTCAGGAAAAAGCAACTATTAACGTGCGGGTCTTGTTCGAGTGCGTACGTGCCCAACATCTGCTACGGGGCAGTCGGAAAAATGAATTTCGCTGTACTAAAAGGAAAGTAAATACAAGCGACTTCGATAGCCTCAGAGTAAGTAATGTTCTGCCCATCAGTTGTTGTGGTCTCAACAAGACAGCGTTTGCTGCAGCGCACTCCTGGTGCAGTATTTACAAAGAAAGATAAGAGTTTTTACGACACCCAAAAGGTATATTGGCGACATGCGGGTATTTTGTGACGTCAGAGGTTCGTTTGATTATTTTTCAGGCAACTACGCCAGCCACGATTGGCTTCAATGTAGTTGCGAACAAGCTCTTCCGGCATACGATGAGGTGTTCGTTATGAATAGGGCTGGGTGCAAGACATTTTCGACATTTATATCGTATACGTTCTAAATACAATTATTTTAATGCTATTTGATATCGTTTCATGTAGGATTATAATGTACGTGCGAGTAGCCCAGGTTATCCCACACGCAAGTTTTTCTAGGAGTTAATCCTAGTGTTTTCTTATTTTCTTTCTGTTAAATAACCGTTTTTATCGCCAGTGTAGCTCAGTGGTTAGAGCATTGGACTGCGGTGTGGAAGTCTGGAGTTGAAATCCCAGAATCGATGCCTGACGGGCGGCCTACCCAGTCGCTTTAAATAATTGGGGAACTGCGTTCGAAAGAACAAGGGGTAATAATGCGGTTGTCTAATGCCTGATGCTCACCACATCACCATGTGGCATGAGGATATGGAAGCTCTGACCTTCCACCTTACAGGCCAAGCTACTTCATGGGGTGTTAGTGCCTCACCTTTATTAAATAACCGTTTTTATATGTGTAGTAAACATCGACCTATTAGCCTAATGAGCCAAGTGCTAAAAATATTCCTCCGAGTCATTCACTCCAGAATTCACAATAAAATAGAAGAAAATATGGCTGATACACAGTTTGGCTTCCGCAACAATCTTGGAACCAGAGAAGCACTATTTACCATTCAAGTTCTAGTGCAAAGGTGTAGTGACATTAATCATCCAGTGTACATGTGCTTTGTAGACTTCGAAAAAGCATTTGATCGAGTCAGACACACCAAAATCATCGAAATTCTCCAGAAAACGGGCATTGATGATAAAGATCTTCGGATAATTCGAAATCTATACTGGAAGCAACGAGCCAACATAAGAATAGACCAAAACCTCTCTAAAGAAATAGACATACGTCGCAGGGTAAGACAGGGGTGTATTTTATCACCCCTGCTGTTCAATATATATTCGGAACATATCTTCAGAGAAACATTAGACGCAGCAGATGTTGGTGTCAACGTCAACGGTATAAAAATTAATAATTTAAGATACGCAGACGACACCATCCTAATAACTAGCAGCCTGCTAGAACTGCAACTTCTTGTTGATAGCCTGAAAGGAAATTGTGACACCTACGGCTTAAAGCTTAATACCAAGAAGAAGAACTGGTACATGACCAATGAAATAAAAGTCCGCATAGAAAAATCAGGAACTGCGTTTTTTTAAATGAAAAAAAATACTCTGTGGCAGAAATATCAACCTTAAGTTGAAGATAAGACTTGTGAAATGTTATATATTCTCTATACTATTATATGGAGTAGAATGCTGGACGTTAACAAACACGCTATTAAAAAAACTAGAAATTTTGAAATGTGGGTATACCGGAAAATACTTCGAGTGAGTTGGGTTGATAGAGTCAGCAACGAAGAAATACTGCATCGAATGGAGAAAGAAGTAGAAATAATTAAAACCATAAAAATAAAAAAACTTTAGTACTTCGGGCATGTAATGCGAAATCCCACACGATACAATATCTTACATCTCGTAATGAAAGGCAAAATAATCGGAAAAAGAGGCCCAGGCCGAAGACGAACATCTTGGCTTCGAAACCTGCGAGACTGGTACAGCAGATCTACAACAACATTATTTCGGGCCGCTGTTGATAAAATTATCATAGCCAATATGATTGCCAACGTTCGGTAACGGACGAGGCACAAGAAGAAGAAGATATGTGTTTTGGAATCAACAAGTTGTGTATACAAATAAGCTTTTCTTGTGTGAGGTTTGAAGTCAGTTTCAGCCCGAAGATACTACAGGGGAAACAAGATCGTATATATTGGCAAATTGTAAGCTTTTATAACTACGACCGGGGATAATTTAAGGTTTCATGTGTACTGCACTAACTAATAAGACAAACAGAGAAAATACTAATTTAAATATGAACGCGTACGAGACGTCTTATTTAAATTTAAAGTTGCAACGTAGAGGGCTACACCCTACGTGTAGTTAGTTACACACCGCGTACTTGTAAACTGTACTATATTTGCGTTACTTATAAGAACCAATATCACGTTTCAATAGTCTAAGTACGTAAGCTTG
This sequence comes from Agriotes lineatus, assembly GCA_940337035.1. Lineage (NCBI taxonomy): Eukaryota > Metazoa > Arthropoda > Insecta > Coleoptera > Elateridae > Agriotes > Agriotes lineatus. Next base: position 5,292,631 of record OW679197.1, read on the forward strand.
TCGAACAGCAGGCTTACCCGGATTTCTTGTTGTTGTCGATTTCTGTAATTTCTGTAGATAGTGGAGTTTTTTGTTGGTACGAAACTTATTATCTGTTTTGAAATTAATAAGTATATTTTTAAGTAGTACATTGAAAACCAGCAATTTACTATTTTAGCTATAGGTTACAAATTCACCATGCTGGCTTCCCTGACACTCACGGTAACTCAATTAAATACTAATTTATAAAAGATTAAATATTTTGAAACCCGCATTTTCGAGTCTGTAATGAATCAAAATCGGTAATTCTTCCTTATTTTGAGTTAAAGAGTCTACCCTTAATCTTTTAGGTAACTTTTGGAATCCACTTGTGAATGTATCGGCGGGTGGAGTCCACGTGAACTTATAGTAACAATTCGAAGTGACTGTTAGTAGCTCCATTATTATTTTTCCCGCTTCATCCAACTACACTATTCCTGGTTCTACCCTTAAAGTAATATTAATTATGTGCTGTCGCTTATATAAGTTCTTGGTTTTGTCTGTAGAATTTTGCTTTCAAGCCTGCTTCACTATCTCCTGTAGAAACATATACTCCAATTATTTTTACTTCATGACCATTAAAAATAGTCATACTATAATTATTTCAGTATTCATCTGTTTCCAAATCAACTGCAGACAGTTACATGTATACTATCTACTTTATTAAGCTGAAGATAAAACGTCTTCTAGCAGACGCAAAGATAAAACTGTAGATTTTTCTGTTATACAGCATTTAGATCCAGCAACATCTTCGGACGACGTACCACTTCCAAATACAACTTAGACGTGCTATGTAATGGCACCATATGATTCTTATATACCTTAAGGCTACTTACCACTTAAACCTAGTTTAATCCAAGAGACTTTAGCTGAAGAAACGTTCGAAGTAATCAAAAGTAATGTCCACGAAGCTGATGAAGAATCTAGGTATAGATGCAAAAGAGAAGCATCTTCCTGGAAATAATTTTTCAAAAGGAGGGACGACAGTTGGTAACTTTAAAGAAGAATTTCGACAATAATTTGTTGTTGGTGCAGAAGGCGGCCAATATAACAGAAAACGAAGTACGACAACACGCTTGTGCTGAAATTATTGGGGGTAAATTACAGTTTACGATATATAAAGCTTATTAGGTGCTCACTAGCTCATCGGGGGGAGCGGGGTTGGAAGGTCTTAACTTAAACTACGTGCATGCTTCCGCTGGTTTACGTCAAAACAATAGTACGTTTATGGAAGAAACGGGATTAAGCAGATAAATGCTTTCATTATTGTTTATGGCGGAACCTAGTGTCAAAGCTTACTTAACTGCAAAATACGCAAAACTGCACTTTTACAAATGAAGTTGATGGAGAAAATTTCCAAGTCTTCTATTAATATAACATTCATAGTATGACATCTGAATGGGCCAGACTTGCAGCTACGACCGTAAAATTATCTTCAGGCAATTCCTAAAGAATTTACTTTAGATGTCTGCGAAGATGAGCGGTAATTTATACAGGTAAAGGTTCTTGTTCTAGGTATATAATAGTTATTTGTGTATTAAGGGCATAATCAATAAATTATATCACAAGGGGATGTTTAAAGCGCGACGCGAAGCGGAGAGCTTTAAATTTTTCGTAATCAATAATAGTGATTAGGCACGTGGTACATACAAAGTTTTATTTTATTTTGGTTTTCAAAATGGGCAAAATTCAAGGATTCAGTATTTTGGCTACAAACTACTGCGGCACCATTGTGCAAGGGCTGCAATTTTTGGTGTGCTATGGTTGCCATGCAGATTGTTGGTGTTGCTATAATACATGGTTGGTGCTTTTTATACTGTTTAGCCACTTTGTAAGCTCTAGGACCATAAAATCTATTTTACGCCCACTACCGAGGGCCAATAAACACGAGTATGGTTCTAAAATTAAATAAAGAATTAATTTAACGGTAAATTAGACATGTCAAATACTAGTAAAATATAGGATGTCAAATTTTAACAGGTAATAAAAATAACATGGAATACTTTATAAAGTTTTTTTTTTTGGAAATTATATAATGGTAATTCAAGTTTTATTCTTATTTATTTTTAACTTTAAAACTTAAAAATTACATCGACCGCATGACCTCCATTGCGATCGATGCATATCTGCGTGCGATGCAATAATGAGCCCATTACACGTTGACACATTTCAGCTGGAATCTCAGCAATAACTTGCCTGTTATTTTTTAAGTCTTCCAGAGTTTCAGGTCAGATCTTCAACTGATCGCCTATGGCGATAGTTCATGACCCATCTTCTAATTGTCTTACGAGATGGAGTCACTACAACATTAAATTTTTGCCAGAACTATCGCTGTGTTTGAATAATTGAAGCAGATCTTAAAACATATTCTACACAGAATATTCTTTGAGCAATCGGCCAGCGCTCTATATCTAACAAAACTGGAGATATGTCAGAACATTTGACAGTTACAATCATTGCCACTTGATTTCCAACATTGTAGTACTTAACGATTCAAATGGGATCACTCCAAATTCGACACCCTTTATAACTAAATTAGTTACATGAAATTCCGAAACCAAGGGAAGTGGCACAAAATCTTGGTCGAACTCTCCGCTAGAGTTGAGCGACGAAAGGCGGACTTCGCAAATTAAACTCGTAGCACAAAACGAAAGCCAAATAGAAAGCTCTACGAGATTGAAAGACGTCTTTACTGTGCTTTATGTGGGTACAATTTCATTTGAAGAATGGACAGCGGTAGCTCACAGATTTTTATGAGCACTCCGCACACATCTACCCACCATAAACGGAAAGACTGGGATACGAGGCATTAATGAACAATAACAGTTCCTTTAAATCCGCTCAGAGATTGATACGACATTGTTAAGGTACTTCAACGATATGGGATTCGGAATTTCAAACTTGGGGTACCTGGGTAGAACTGCCAATCGTCGTAAATTTTCCAAATCGGTACATTATAGCTTTTATAGTCTTTGTTAATTTAGAAATTAATTGTCTTTCCTCGCACTGGCTCTAGCGTTATCAATGTCACCAAAACAAAATACGTATCAATCTTCTTCTCGTGCGCACCAAATACAATGAAGCGTTCAATTTCTAAACAATCCCAAGGATGCTGCAGATCTGTTAAATTAGAAAACGAGTTTTTCTCGGAATTCCATACCATCAAAGGCCTCTATAAGAGATGCTCACGTGCACCAACACTTTTTAAAGTTCACCTGGATGCCCTAATATAATAGCATAAATGCAGAAGAATAGGATTTTTAATAGATACCTAACGATTTCCTTTACACTCTGCTGTTCGCAGAACGCGATGGTTGTGGCTGCTGGTGATGAACACACTGAGAAAATTCGAAAGAAGATTAGCGAAATGGAGAACCATGGAACAATCTTTTCTTAAAAGGCGGAAACGTTAAGAACCATACAAACTTTTAATATCTGCGAGCCATTCTACAAATTTTGCTAAAATTAAGGACATCAAAAATAAAGTAGGGTAAGAAAAGCAATCAATTTAACGACAAAACTCAGTTTCAAGAAGGACTAAAACTATCATCTATACAACTATTGTAGAGAGACGCCTAAGGATCGAAAATGTGGCAGATCAATAAAGCAAGACTTGCACTTAAAATGGAAGGAGCTTTGGCGTGTCATAATTAGAGCACATAAGAAATCCATTTCCATTCGCAAATACGTCGATAGGTAATTTTAGAAAACCAATGCTTAGATTTACTACCAAATTTATATGTAAATATCTGAGATCCACCTGTTACAGCCTGTATTCGATCGAAGGTCTGATTTCACGTTGTAATTGTGTTACAACACATTTATCTGGAGAAAACTAGTCATAAAGTCCGTAGTACAGCTATTTCTAATGTTACCTACGAATGTTACCTCCGATGTGAGCGATGTAAACATGCACTTGTATAGTAGGCCGGCGTGCTTACGGAAATTGCTGCCGCGAACAGTGGCAACCCTTTTTACGCAAAACATAAAATAGAAATTTATGTCGGTTACGTACGGCATTACCAGAATTACAGCTAAGATCCGACCAGGTGGGACCGTTATTAAACCGAAGCCGCGTTTTAGAAGACTTTCGGGATAAAATGTTTTAATCGCGGCCTCGTCTTTTTGCCCGCTTTTTGTATTGAAATGTGCTAGAAACTCGGACTGCCAACCGTAAACTCGCAGGACAATCGCAATAAGTGAAACAGCCCTCTGAGGGTCCGTCCTACAGCTTCGTCCACTGCAAAAACACAATGGTCTACGGAACAAAGGATTTAATTGCATTCGCGTGTTAGTATCACTGTAAAAACCCCGGATTAAACGAGTTTTGTAGATAATCTTAAGGGCTGTTTAGCTGTTTAACAATTATACAATAACGTAGGGTAATTGCTTTACTAAACACTGAGGCCGATTTCAGGGCAGATTTCGTTGGCACGACCGGTGGGCTACATGCACATCGACTTTTGTTAGTTTTCATTACATTAACTCCCGAAGACTGTAAATCCGGCTGAAGATCCTATTTAGACCAGGGAAATGGTAGAAGCCTCATTTTTAGGGAGTTTAAAACTGATTTTAGAAACTATTAGAGTAATTGATTTCTGTAATAAATTATGAAAGATTAAGCAAACTTATATGAATAATCCATATACATTATACTACAACCTTTCAATATCTACAAATGTAATATTTTAAAATTCAATACAAAAAAAACGTAACGTAATTATTTCCACTTAAAGTCCCTAAAAAGTACAATAAGTCTTAACTGGGGGAAATCACCAACTAAACCTCACACTGGTACAAAACAGTGTTTAAGTAGGTATTAACGCGCATATAACTATAAGTATTTGAGCCATTATTTCTTAGTTTTAGTAAACAATTTTAATGTTTAATTTTACTAAATGGAAAACAACATATGGAAAGACTATTTGCAAAGTACTACATTGCAATAATTGATGTGAATCACTATTTTTTAAGGGTTGCAGAATAAAAAACGTATTATAAAAGTTTCCCATGGCAACTATAGAAAGAAGATACAATGTAATTAGGCATGTTTACGGACGCTATTTCCACACTTTCATGTAGTAATGCTAAACTTTGCCTTACATATCTTGTACATGAACTTTGTCAGCTTTCTGAACTTCCGCTGACGAGCTTCCTTGATATTTCGAAATTAGCGCAGCTACAAGTTTTAATAACTCAAAAGTCATAATTAACTCTAAATTTCCAGCGATTTGCAATTTACAAATACACGATGTAGTACAAACTTCGCAACATGATGCAAATTATCGCCCTAGAAACGTTAAGGGCCGTTTTAGTCCTAGCAGTCGAAATGATTGCATTTTATTTCGGATTTAACTGGACGCCAATGCAAGGCAACGCTGCTCCAAGTTAGTTCTCAGCAGCTCTAAAGCAATCATTTTTATATCAGTTATGACACTGAAACACTTAAAGTAGACAAAAGCTTTTCCGCGACGTGGAAAGCCCAAAAAGCTCGGTAAAGCTCACCAGACAAGCTCATCTTTGTCAGAATCTCGCGTGCTACGTATGTTCTGTTAAAGTGCTACCAAGACACACCCAGCTTACTCTGCAGAATTGCTTCTCTATCTTTGCTTTTATTTAGCAGACATCCTGCCCCATATTTTATTCCTTTTACCTCCGTATTTATGCGCGGGGCAGAAACCTTTCAGTTTGCTTACAAAGCTTCCGCTTTTTGACAAAACTAACGCTCTTTAATTGAAAGGTTTCAGCGGGAAATGATCATTGTTTAGTGGATTCTTTACGCGGAGCGCGCTCCTTTAGCAGCGGTTAAATGGGCGTGGCCGCCTTGATCTTCGCGATTTTATTATTTTATGCACGGCATCGGCTAATTAGCGGACCTACAAAAGCTCGGTTTGATCCTTCTGTGAGTCTGTTCAGTTTAATCGTCCTTACAGGCTTCGAACTGGCAGTTCTTTTAATTAACTTCCAGTAGTGTGCTCCATTCATTTTTGGGTTAAATTTTGAATTCTCAATAAGGCTGATACTAAAAGTGGACTGAATCATTTAAAAGAAGAGATTTCTAAACATTCAGATCCTTAAACTTTCGATAAAAATTGTTGTATACTCTAGTTCGTCTAAGAATAGTTGGCAAACCACCAAATTCTTGTAATAATGTTACTCTTCGCCACCTTGGGTAATACATAATACAAAAGTTAGAAATATTTGCACTTGATATCTTAAATCACCTAACACCACTCGAAATAGCAAAAATATTTTGCCATCGCAAATCATTATGAAAAATTCTAATTTGTTGCGATATTTTTAAACTTACTGCTTGATTTTTGCTCCTTGATCGATGTAAAGGCTGGTACTTTAGTTCTGGTGGCGGCCACGACTTGCAAATGCGAAACACCGTTCCTGACAGACTTTCCGGTTCGCGCGGTGGACGCATTATGCTTATTGCTTATCGGTTTTCAGGAATTTAGAAGATAGTTTTACAGAAAAACAGTGGCCAACAAGGGAGATGGACGTACAAACACGGCGCTCTTGCCTTTACATACTATACGTGTGCGAAGTGCAGTGGAGTTATTTTGTGCTATATCGTCATTTGTAATTACTCTTAACTGAGGCGATAATAAGAACTTCGGTCTGCTAAATTACACTGTCGATTCCGCTAGACGCCAAAGAATGACTGTAGTCAGATTCTTACACATTCTCGGTCCTGTTTTCGAGCCCCAGGTTCAAGTTCCTGGCGTGCCGTCGAACATCTTCAAGGGTCTTTTGAGCCTCAGGCCAGAAATCTCAAGTTTCTTCCGCGCCAACAAATATTTTAAAGGTTTTGCTGACCCCTCAGTCTGAATATTCGAACTGTTGTCGCTTCAAAAACATCTTCAAGGAGCCCCAGTTCTGGAGAATCCTTCCCACCCCATCACATAGGGTGCACTAAAGCCATTCACTACTTCAATCTGCTGGTTTGCTGTTGCTTCCAGTCGGTATTGTTAACACCTTGAAACATATATTTATTTTGTGAGTGGCCTCCACAGAGCTTCCTACCTGTTTATACCACTCCTTATAGCTATAGCTTAACCCACATACATGGATAATTAATATTGTGTGATATTTAAGTATTGGCTTTACGGATACCAGCTCCAGTTTTTTCCTGAATATAACTTGTAACCGCGACATCATTCCCATTTTTACCAAATAGAGATTAATTTTATAGCTAAGAGTGCCAATTGCGGCTAGATATTTTGCCTAACAGTCCTGTGTGATTCGAATATACGTTATTGTTTGTAGCTTTGGTTTATCTGTACTCTGTGCTGTTACATGCAGGCGACTCTATGAGTGAGTTAAACGTTAACAAGTGGAAGGCCAAAGCAATTCTGCAGCGTTGTCAACTTCAACAACTTCCTTTTTGCCAAGAGTATTAAGCTCTGGAATAGGGAATGTCAATTTTCTCCGTCGGCGAAAATCCAATTAAGTTACGCTCATATACTTGTTGTAATTATTATCTATTTCACACTTGTTTAAATAGAAACACCCGCGTTTTCAGAGTAGACCTGCGCCCGTGTCACTCTGTAGCCAGCTGGAGATACTTTTGGTTTCATTAGTCGTGAATCAATTTTCGATTGTAACAAATTATGCCTGGTTGATTGACGGTAGATGCGCGGTTATGGTACCATCAGTATTTATTTGCGGTTTGGTGCCTTTGTTAACAGGGTGCGGTTAAGCAGCTCAAAGACAGCAAATTTAAATATAGGTACATGTCTACTGTTATCCTTACTATAATTTTAGAAGTTATTACACATTTCTCAACAAAATTAAGGTAAGGTATAATTAAATTACATAAAAGAGTATTAGTTTAGAGTGACATAAGCTCTCTGTGCGTTTCAATTAAAATTTTTCCACGGCTTTCGCATTGACATTTAGTAATTTTACTTAACAGTGTCCAAATATATATCACATCACACAAGCAGAAAAAATCTCGAAGCTCTGAGCTGCTACAAAGCAAATGCTTACCACATTCCAAATTCTAAGTTAGAGGGTATCATTGCAAAAGTAGATGGTCTGAGCTGCTACAAAGCAAATGCTTACCACATTCCAAATTCTGCGTTAGAGGGTATCATTGCAAAAGTAGATACAAATAAAGTGAACAGCACACATTCAAGATGTGAAAGTGATAGCAGTGAAAATGTTACGATCTCGTCAAGCGACGCTATACTTCAGGTGTCTTCCTCAGATGAATATCTTATATGTTTGATGGTTTAACATACAAAGTGCTCTATAGCTACTTTATAAATATGCGTCTAAATTAGATAAAAATTTACGTACTACAGAAGAACTAAAATAATTGTGTGCACTGAATGCAGACGTTGGAGGATGGATTATATAGCCCAATTAAGACCAGATATTGGGCTTCGTTGAACAATTGTATACTGTTAAGCCCTGAGAAACCGATAATGCAGCTATATGTCCTATTAACACCCTGATTTTTACCGATGACGATTTTATGGAGTTGTATGTTGCAGTTCGTCCAGCTGACATCATTATTGTTACTACTTCTTCAGACATGCCTTCCACATCAAGTTCGTCAAGTAGTAGATATGGCAGAATCATTACTAAATGGAACCGTTGATCAAGACCAAATATTAATAATATTCGCAATAACGCTGACAGATGTGTGAAGGGCAGCCACGAAGTAGACAATCAAAAAATTACGGTTAGGTAAGTCAAGAGAAGAATAACGAAGAATTGAGGAATTGAGAATCCAGGAACACGAATGCTGAAAAAACAAGCACCAGAGAAACAAGCGTTAAAAGAGATAAAGACAAAAAAACTAAAAATTAGAAGAATAGCATTAACAAGGACGATATTACTTCATCAAACTCTGAAGTGGATTTGCTGCGGAATGTCACAAAATGCTAAAGCTTCTTTGACTGTTTATCTGACTCTGACATAGATATGGAATCTTGATAAATATGATTTAGATGACGACAAAATCGTACATGAGAACTGTCTGTTGGTATGATTTTCAGCAAAAAAGAACACCCCCATAGGGTAGAAAAGTTATGTGAAAACGAAGAACAATATAGATAGCAACTCCAGGAATATCAAGGATGTCCCCGGTTTTACAGTTCAAAGTATTTTTGTTTTTGCTATTATGTTTAGTGACGTTTTTTTTAAGTCTGCAATGGTTTTGTTGTTATATAGGATCCGGCTACAGAGTTGCACTATTTTTGATACCTTTTTGTGAAAGATCAGATAATGCATTTGAACCAGCTTTCGATGAAGCTAAAAATATTTTGGAACGTGTTGAAGTCAATCTTCTTTATAAATAAATAGATTTACTTTTTGTGACTTCGTGAATTGTTTGAATAAGAGTGTGGTAATCTTACGATTTCAAAAATTATCGGGCACTGGCAGATTAAGTTCACGACACAAACGTCTCCGCATCTTTGCAACAGATTCGATAAAAATTAAATAGCCACATAATTTACTAAACTTTAAATGTACATCACACTTGTTAACATACGTCATATCAATTATTGCTTCTCAGCAACAGGCAACCTCAAAAACAGGTAAACCCTGTTGTTGGACTCTGTATTTTAGTATTTTGGTATAAACAGTTGTAAAGTAATTTAAGAGAATATTAGTCAAAAATTATTTAGAATGTATGATTTTTGATGATAAATAAAAATCATATAGTCGTGTAATATACTTTAATTTAAATTTGAAGTAAATTAAAAAAAATATTAAACGTTTCGCCATATGTGATGGCTTCAACAGTAATTTAAAAGTTCATTACAATATAAAAGGTTAATACATTCTGAAAATAGAAACAGTAGGATTAGCGAACAATTTAATTTTTCCTTTAACATGTGTACTTACATGATAAAAGAAATTCTTACACGACATTTTTCAAGGTTTACAAAATAAAATTATTAATTAATAAAAGCAATCATTCTATATCTTCTTTCATCTATAAAGGGGCTTACAAGGCCATTCACATATTTAAGTTTTCAGTCAATGCGCAAAGTGTAGAAAGTTCGGAAATGCAGTGACATGGGCAGAGACGTATTAAGTTAAAATTTTGATTGAATTGAATAATTAGTTTTAAAGATAAAAGCATGAATATGAGAGTCAAATATTTGGTTCATGTATATAAAATTGTTATTAAAACAAATTTTGATAGATAGAACTGAGGTTATCGATATCAGTTCTATAATTAATAGCATTGGGGCTTTTTTTGCATTTCAATCACCTCCAAGCATAAACTTTTTTTAAATTATTCCCTTTATGTAAGATCTTAGGTGTATTAAAATTTAATTTATGTAGCGAATCATTGGCGTGGTCAGTCAGTGCAGTTTTTTTATTGGATGGGAGTAAATTATTAATTTTAATTGAGTACTTGTGTTGATTAATTGTTCTTTAATAGCTGTTTTGTTAGTCCTATGTAGATAGAGTTGCAGTTATTACAGTCAATTTGAAAAACCATTTTTGATTGCATATTATTTTCAGTCTTGTCTTCTAAATTCGTAAAAAAATATTATCTAAAGTATTGTGGTTGTTAAATGTTGCTATGAAATTGTATTTATTAAGTTCTTTTTGAATTTTTTCAGAAAGTTTTGGGATATAGTTAATGGAAATATTTTTTTTTGTTAGAAGTGGTTGAATTATTAAATTCTTTGTCCAAGCAATTTGGTTGTAGATCTATTGTAGGATTAATTTTATTGCAATTGTTAATTATATTAATGTGCTTGAATGTAGTGACGATTTCCTTATCGTTTTCTACTCTTTACACAACGTGGTTCTAGTAGTTTCCAGTCGTAGATTAAAGATACGTCATCCTGGTGTTCTTCTGGAATTGTTGTGTCTCACTGTTATGGCTCTATCTGCTAGTGGGCCCTTAGTCACTACCATATACTTGGTCTTCTTGACGTTCATTAGTAGCCTGTACGGGATCAAAACATGATCAGGGAGTCAGTGCACTCCCTCCTCGCCGTCAGTGAGCAGAACAGTGTCATCTACATTTCGAATGTTGTTGACCAGCACTCCCTTGGTGCTAGTACCGTCTTTCCTGAAAATGCGTTCCTAGTAGAATTTGAATATTAGTAGAGTTAATATACATACCTATCTTACTACTTTTCGTTGCTAGACCTCTTCTCTCCCGAGACTTGCAACTCTAACATTGGCTCTGATGTTGTCAACAGGCATTGTCTATGAAGCACATATTTCGGTCGTCTATGTCTGGACCTTGTCAAATTTCGACTGCTTTTAAACGATTTTTATTTCATTTATTAAGTGTCCTCACTCTCGCTCCATATCTAGCTGCACCTTCTTATGCTTTGGATTTAATCACCTTTGATGTGTAGAGCGTAGTGGAATACTCATTCTTTACTTTTAAGATTTGGGCGTAAGCCCCGATTTTCTTCCATTGAGTTCTGTTTTGCGCATTTCTGTACTAGTTCAAACGCGATTTTCTTCCAATAATCGATCCACCTCAAGTGAGGTCGTTTGATAAATCAGGTTTCCAGTTATGTATTTTGTCTTGTGGGTGCGTGGCTGGTTCAGTTCTGCTTTCAATATAGTCACCCATTTTCGGAAATGTTTTACTTTTTTTCTGTTTCTCGTTCATCTATTCATGTTATGGTGACTTAGTGTTATTCCAAGATTGTTTTTCTCTATTCCGCGTTGATTTACTCTGAGACTGACAACTTTTTTTGGCGGAACCTAAGTGCCCGCGCTATATGTTGTGAGCGGTAGTATACATTAGTTGTAAACTTTACCCTCTACTTCATTTCTACGTTTTGATTCACTTTTCCTATGGTTATAGTTTGTTTTACGTTTTACTACTTTATGTATTTCATGTTTATGAGCGTCATCGACTAATCTTCTTAGTTGTCACATATTTCGCTAGTTTTAGTCCGATGCATTCTGGGGCTTATAAAATGTTTTTTCATCAGAGTAGATAATCTTCTCTACTGTTTGAAAAAATTATAGATGCTGAAGTCTTTCTCCTTCAATATTAACACTTCCTCCTGTACCTCACTAGTGTTTTGGCGCATCTTGAAAACTTAGGTAATGAGGTTTGGGGACATGGTGTAGCCTTGCCTTACGCTTCCCTCCTTTTTCACTTTGTTGTGTAATATACCCGTATTTGAAAACCGAATTTTTGTAAACGTTGTTAAAGTATTTGTATATCGGCGGTCGATTCTACCATTTTTTAGATGTAGTTCAATTGCCCATACTGCGTGAAATGTTCTTCTACAACCTATAAAAGCTATCCACAAATGTTCCTTTTATTAATAATCTCACCATTAGTAGGTGTTCATCGGTGTTGAATCCGTTAGCAATCTTGCCTATTCTTTCATTTGCGAAATATTGTTAAAGGTTTAAAGGCTTGTTGAAGCTTATTGCTACGATCCGAAATCTTACATCGTGATTTGGCAGTATGTAATAACATGGTGCGTTCAGGGTCACCTAATTGGTCCAGCAAGCTCTGATATAATGGCGATTCACTTTGGCCTCAAAAATTTCCGAGTACGCAACCTGGTAGAAACTTTCAAATAGTAGCACCCGCGAATAAGCGAAGACTCGGCCACCTACCTTACCGGAATATCCAGTTTTTTGGCCAGCTCAACGCGCTGCAGTCAAGGTTAGATTTTCCAGTGTTGGGTGCCTATCAACGCATTTTACACGCTTCCAGGGGAAATTGCTGATTTGGTGAGATTGCGCCAATTGCCGTAAATTATTCGATGTAGACCGTGAGTGTTGAATTATTATAAACGGTTTTCGATGGTCAACCTTTCCCTCTTGCATTTTATATTTATACACCCTACATTTCAAAAACGTATTTAGAAAATATCCTGTAAAAACTTTATTTTCAATTCCGTATTACGTATTCAATTGTAACAAGAATAGTAAACGGAATCACTTAATAATTTATTATTTCGCTTGATCGGTACCTTATTATACTTTAATTGAAGCTAGATCTTTTTGCTTATATGGTTCCGCATGCTATTCTTGCGCTCAATTTACAATGAATTCATTAGGTCCACTAACTCAGCTTTATTTATGTTTGTCCGTGCATTATACCTTTCTCTGCTCTATTGTTCTCGCTACTAGAGAACGAGTTAATGATGTTTTATATTAAACAATGTTCTTCTTTACTTTGGGTGTTCGTTATCTCGTTCAACCTGATTTTGATTAACTCATTGTTGCTCATACCAGTAGGTGAATTTCTTATGTACCGGTTTATGCTCACGAACTGTCACCGGTGTTTCGTTTGAGCTAATTATAGGGATTACTGGAAGTTACGATGCAGCTATCCGAAATGTTCGTTAATATTGTTACACAACTTGATAACTGGAATAACAAAATTGGCATTCATCGGATTTGGCGCCTAACACGTGGACTAGTTTTTTCGTATCTATCAATAGTTATATAAATTGGTTTTTAATTTATAAGCACTCTCATTGCAATCCAGTTAGGAAATTTTAAATCAAAACTATTATTTCAACTATTGAATCAGACGACCTTTGAAATTGTTATATGACTGTTTTTTATGTGCATATAAACTCGTCCTTCTTTTTAAACTACTCCTGCTGCAAGCATGGTGGTTTCCGCCGATAGAGTTCTGTCATGCATCAAACCAACATGCGAAATTTAGCACCCGCCTTTTCCTTTGGAGAATTGAAGTTGGGCCGCGCTTCCAATTCTTTCCAATGTTCTCTTTATGTTGTGTCAAACAACAAACCCTACAGCGGCCAGCATTCGTTAGCTACGTCGTTAGAAGCGGCCAGAAGATACAAAAGCGCTTTGTTCTGGGAATCAAAATTTCCTACTTGCTTTAGTTGTTTTACTAGGGCTTTCGTTATGTTAACAAGAGCGTTATTTTCTCGTCGCAATGGCATTGCCCCAGAAGTCGCCCACTTTTTCGGCTAAATCCGCCTCTTGGTAGAAGTGAAACGCAAAATGCCCAATTAAAATGATAAGGAGCCGCAGAGGCTTTCGATATTTGAATGGCGCTCTCCCAGCTCGTGTTTGTAAAATTAGCTCGGCTCAACGAATACGGCATGACACACTGTTCGAAAAACCCTCTTCATCGTATCGCATCCGGTTTATAAATTATCTGGAAGCTGTCATTTCTAAAACCCGCAAATTCTGCTACGCAAAATATCCGTTAAATTTACACACTGCAATCGCCACAGAGAATGAGGCATATTTGAGCGGGGTGTGTTGAGTAATTTCCAACGTTTTTACTTTCGCTTTTCAAAATTCCATTTTGCTACGCAAAAATGATCCCGGCCAGCAAGAAAGCTCTAGAAAGAAGCTCACACTTTATTGCCTATCTCGCTAAAACTTGCATAACTTGTTTGATAGTTCACTTCCCAGCAGGGTTAATGAACGCCTGTTTTGATTACAGAGTGCTTTTGTTAAACGCCGAAAATTACAACGGTCTAAAATTTCCTTTATTTAGGCATATTAAGGTTAATGCGGGTTATGCTTGAGCTTTTAGTCGCTGTTTACATACTTGAGCTTCGCTTTTTGGAAATTAGACTGGAATTGAAGATTCTCCCAACTCGTTAGCTGCTCAGCTGTCGTAGCGATGTCAGTTTTTAAACATTTGAAGCGTTGTATTTCGTTGATATGATTGGTAGGTTAACTTCGGAATTGCTATAAATTAATTAGCAGAGGTCGCCGAACTTCAAATACGCAACAAAAGTGGAATTTCTTATACAGAAAGTTAAGCATTAAGATGCTGAAATAAAGCGAACTGCTTTGCGAATTTCCCTACGTTTGACATTTACAGCTCTCTTCCTGGGAATTGAACACAAGCTGAATATTAATAACCTCAAGACCACGTTATTTACAAGGATCATGTTCAGAAAACCTTATTCCTATTATAGACTCAACAGCTTGGCAGCTTGAAGCTATATAATCTGATTGACACTTTACATTTTAAGACGTTGGCATTTTAAACTATGCGCTTTTAATACACAAATAATTTGATTATGCAGAATCGCATAGGAAAGCGATCAAAATCTATAAAGAAATGAAGTACAATCAATACGACATTATAAATTAAGGGGGTTTGCCGATTCATATATAGTAACCTATGTTATTAAAATATTTTCATCGATTTCAGTAATTAACTTATGCCACATTTAGATATTCAAGGCTTTTTGGTTGCCCAGTTTAACTTTTAAATTCAATTCTATTAAAGTTCTTCCAAAAATTCTTGGACATGTGGTTTTGGTAAGTTTCCCTTCTTTAGTTTGCTTCTGCTGCTTTAACATATTCAGTCTTACGATGAACATATATCTAATAATTTATGTAATACGTTTTCTTTGCGTTTCTCATTGGGGGGAATGAAGTCACATTATGTTTCTGTCGAAGCTACCATATTTTAAAGCCTTGCGTTTGTTGTAGTTTGGTTTATCTATATACATGCAATGGTTTTAAGCCCTGAATCTCACCTCTGTGAGCACTTCAAAGTAATGAATAATTCCTAAAATCTCAGAATGGGAGATGGTGTCTAATTGCAATAAGTAAAATAAATCAGACTTGAAGTGGTAATCATATTTGCAAAGCAATGCCAGTAATAAGTAAATTAATTTCATAACATAAGGAAAAAGGCAGAGCTCAAAACCGTAGAGAATAGATTCACACAATATTTAATTAATTTAAAATAATAAAGGGGATGGTGAAATGTCAAAGCCAATCCAATTAAGAATGAATAGATTATGAAAATAAGTATTACATGCTTGTCGAGTGTATTTGCAAGTCATAAGTCATTAATAAAAAAATTCTCTTTGAGCTTATTATAATATGGTAATAAAGCAGAACGCTAAGAGAAAAGTGCAACGAGCACAAATTATAACAGATCTAAGGCAATTAATAAAAAAATGGATCATCAATATTCAAGATTAGTTGGAATCTAAACAGTGAATTGACTTAAAAGTGCAAAATGAAATGAACATTTATTTGAACACCAAAGTTATTAAAAAAGGACGTGAGCGAAATGAATAATTAATCAGTGCAACTAATATGCGAAAGGACTGTTAAACGAGTACAGTGCGAGAAATATCGAAAGAAATTAATTGCAAAATTGTAGAACAATTTAGTAAATAAGTTACTATTGTAAAAGTCTTTAGATTTAAGCATTTTGATTGTAAAAAGTACCTAAGTTGAGTAAGTTCGAATATCCGTTTTATGAATTTGATGTGCATTTGTTTATAACGAACTTTTAGAAAAAATTAACAATTGAATAAATTATTGCTGACTGCTTGGTTTTTGCATCTCCAATTAACTTAAGATTTTCACTATTAAATACCAAAATACATTAAAAATAATAGCACCATTGTGACGAGTAAAATTCAGTGCATCTGGGGAAATAAAGACATAATTTTTCCTGAGTTTGTGAAATTTTCATCATCGGCTTCCGAGCGACTCTCGCACCAGAGATCCAGCTTCGTACCAGCAACTACAAGCATCGTGAGGAGATCCTAGGCACGAGACCACATCACCGGCAACCCCATCCAGTTCCTGCATGCACGGCACTTCATTCCAGGCGCCCCCACAGAACATTTGGCCCAGTTTGACCCTTCCGAGCATCGAGGCGCTGCCTGCGTCAATTTATAAGATCAGTTTATGAAGCCAATTTAAATGCTACGGACTTAAAACGTACCGGACATATAAATAAAGCTGCTCCGAAGCTGATGCCAGTCATTTCAAACCTTCAGTTAGCCTAGATCTGATAATTGGAAAATGTAGAAGTGAGGTTAGGATTCTGCAGCGTCGATTTGAGAAACAAAGAAGTTGTGTTTTCGCTTAAAAACAAAAGACGAGCTACTGACGCTTCAATTAAGCGGGAGAATTTAAAATTACCTGTTAGATCTGCTCACTGAGTTGTTGTAGTTAATATTGAAAAACACTGAACGACGAGCACTTGATAAATTTCATAACGTACATTTGTGACAGATTAGCTCGAGTGAAGCACATTAGTTTGCATTTGACCTACGCTCCAGTGGGGTACGAATACATTTCAAAAACTAACTGTGAACCCATACCTTGAGTAAGAGCTCATGTCTGCCGTGAGTTTAGCCAACAAAATTTAAATTGCAGGTAGATTAAATTACAAGTAGGGGCTTACGATCATTTACTTAAACTTGAGTTACTATACAGTTCATTTTTAATTATCCCTGAGAGACTTAGTTAATTTATTAGGTTTTTGACGAACCCAAACTAAAAATATTTGCTTTGGTAGCTCTAGTTATTTATTTAAAATTAAATTATCATCATTTAGAAACCAATAACCACTGCAATACATGTGATCACAACCATCTCTTGCTGAGGGAGGAAGGCAGCAACCCACTCTGGTGGTTTATGAAAGGCGGGAGTTAAATCCCTAAAGCAACACCTAAGAAAAGTAATTGGTGACCACACTTGAACAGGTATCAACGCTTCTATGGCAAATGTCCACTAAACGTAAGCCGTTGTGTTCCGAGTATTTGCATCGACGCAATAAATGCAAAAATTATTTTGCAAACATCCAAGTAGGGGATGTGGCGCTGGTCAAACAAGAAAATCAAAGTAGATAGTCTCTAACCAAGATCACAGAGGTGCATCCTGGACAAGACGAATCAGTTACTGTCGTAACTATTAAAAAATCAGGGAGACACAAGTTTAAACGTGCAATAAGCGGTCTTATTCCCATTCCAATGAAAAACAAGATAAAACAAGTCAAGTGCAATTTACAAACCTAACAGGTACCCGGGTCCACAACGACTCAACCAGCGCTCCTTCATAAAAATAGAAGGAAGTACTGCTTATTTTCCCAATGCTTCTCGCAAGTAAGGAGATGCATGCTGGCTACAATATACAGCAGTAAAACAGTGGATATTATTTACATCCAACACATTGCAAACGGAACAAGTGGAAGAGGATTTTTTAGCATCGCAGTACCATTTGAAAATGAAATAGTTTATGCAAGTTATCTGAAGAGATGCAGTGCTTGATAATAGTACATGATCATAAGCAGCAAAAGACACAGATCGACTGGATTTAAGAAGTAATGCAAACGAAAAGAAAGAAGCTATTACTATTTGGATCAGTATTAACATCCATATTCGGTGTTAACGACTAAGTTTACTTAGAAATTGGCAAGTTGACCGCAAATCAACAGCAACTTATTCAATCTGCCAGTCACCAAACCAAATTTATGCTGTCGGTATCTACAGCCAAACATAACATTTCCACAGCAAGCTGAACGAGGTAGCCCAAGCTACGAGGTTGTGCTGAAAAGTGCCTGGCTTTGGTGCTAATCGAGTATATACTGCAGCATGTGTAACTATTTAGTATTGCGCATGCACAGTAAAACAGAATCGTACGTGCCACAGTTTTCATTCCACGCATTAACAAAGCAGACATGGCGGTGCATGCATCTGCCTCTACCGCTCACCACACCCTGACTAAAACTGACCAAATTGGCTTGGAATTGTTGAACCACCCGTCCTATTCTCCAGATCTAGCCCCTTCGGACTACCACCTCTTCCCAAAGTTGAAGAAACACCTGAAGGTTGGCTCCAATGGCTCCAAAGAGGAAGTCATCGCAGCTACGGAGGCGTTTTTGGAGGAGCAACCATCCCACTTCTATTGAAGGGTTAAGAGGGGTTAAGAAAACTGCAGAAGCGTTGTGCTAAATGTGTTAGCTTGAAGAAGCAGTACGTTGAATAAAATGTGTTTCATATTTTGCTAGCACGTTTCTTTCTATATAAAGCCAGGAACTTTTCAGCACATCCTCGTATTAATGAAGCGCACCGATAGTATCGTACAGTGGACAGTAACAAGGTAAAAATTTACATAATCAACGTTTACTAAATCGCCCTATTTTTTTGATATTTCAGGCATTCAATAAACCGTCAATTAAGTTTAGATGCATCCCGAATTGCTCAATTAATGAATGGACCAACACGCCGATTGAGTTCCATTCTCGGGTCTTTTCGCCTGACCCTCGGCACCTCTCACACTGATGTATAGCTCTACAGGTTTTACTCTGCCTGCCTCTACTTTTACGTTAATTTGAGGAGCTTCTTGCCTTCGACAGCATGCGTCGGCAATTGTAACGGTGAAAGATTTAGTATTTGTCCTAGTGAACATGTGTAACTTTTATACTAACTGTTCCTCTACTACAAAATTATGGAAACACATAAACAGCTTGAAGGTCGATTTTTGTCCATCTAGTAAATTATGTAACACCCTTCAACAAAGAGTAGCAGAG
This sequence comes from Agriotes lineatus, assembly GCA_940337035.1. Taxonomy (NCBI): domain Eukaryota; kingdom Metazoa; phylum Arthropoda; class Insecta; order Coleoptera; family Elateridae; genus Agriotes; species Agriotes lineatus. The sequence continues at coordinate 5,311,910 of OW679197.1, forward strand.
CTCGAATGCGACTTACTTCTTAAGGACAAAAAACTGAGAACAGGAGATTATCTATGATGAACATAATCTCCCTCTCAGTTTGACTCTAATTAATTATAGCGGAACGCTGATTTTTGTCTGAGTAACCATCGGGAAAATGTTAAAGACGTAAAATACTGAATGTTGAAACATATGTTTACATAGCGTTTACTACCATTTTTAACAATAGTTGGTCTTGTTAAGGTGGACTTTGTATGGTGTATGGTGTAAGTAAGACCTTATTTAGTATAATTTATTTTAAAGTTTTAGTTTGCGTAAATATTCGTTGTTACCAGCTAGATGCACTCTTTAATATGTAGAGTAGTCTCTCCTTTTTGAGGATCTTTTAAGCATTAAGACCCCACGGCTGTCACAGTCGGATTTAGGAGTCGCAGTAATTGTGGTAGGTGTAGAAAGTGGGGATCGCCCCTATAGGTTTTGTACCTTTTGGTGAAAATGGAAAACTATTCTAAGAATATTATAAAAATAATCTTGCAAACTTCGGCAGCTCGCAAATCTTGACTGCCGGAAGGAGTTTAAGTTTAGAGATCATTAAAACTTCATGTGCACACAGCGCTGCATACGTCATGAATGTGTTATTCTAGAACTGGCGGAGACTTATGCCAGTACAAAATTAATGCAACCGTTTTATGAATAATTGCGTGATCCCTCAACTTCCCAATTGAATAACTACAACAAATCGCAGATAATTTTGAGCAGGTTTCGGAAGATTCTGCTGTCGTTAGTGCGCGGAGCGAACTATGTACTCAAATTGGGTAATTAATATAGCAACTTCAGCGCCATATTGAAGAAAGTTTAAAACTAGGATTTCCTGGAAAAATTAATTGCATAGAGAACCTGCAATAAATCATTTTGTAGAGCGTTGAGCATGACTTGTACAACATTAAACAGAAGCTAAAGAATAATGACTCGAAAATTCTTTAACATCCCCATTTGCCGCAGTTATCTACGGAACTAGACGTACAATTAGCGAATGTACGGTGCATGGGAAACAGAAATATTTACTACTGCTTAGAATTTAAAACGGCACACGACTACTTTTGGCAGGCTTACTAATTAACTTGTTCTTTCGAAGGCTGCTCGAACATTATTCTATGATAGTTTTTGTAAGGTTAAAGAAATATTAGATCTTGTATCACAAAAGTGTTAGAACTATAAGTACACACTTTCATTAAAAGTTTGGTGTGCTGTTACTTTATTAGACCGTATTTTTTACCAACATGGCTTTCAGGAATATTTAAATGTTCATGAGAATACAGTAATTCGTGAAGATTTCTAGAAGTTTGTTGCTCTTCCAATTGGTCAGCAAATGTAGTGTACCGACAGTGGTGCGAACAACACATTTATTATTTTCGAAACAATTGCGCACTACGTAGAATAGCAGATAGATTGGTCATAACGGCACTGTCTGGTGGCCTCCTCGGTCTCCAGGTTTTAAGCGTTTAGATAACTTTGTGTTACACTAAATCAATTGTTTGTTCATCATAAGACGTTTGTGGGTTGTGTGTTTTCAAACATTTAGAAGTTTGTAGATCTCGTTGATTTAAAATTAAGATAACTTTTAGACTGGCCACTAAATCATACCCATATACTATTCACAATGTTACTTAACACTGCTATTTATCAGTGTGCTATTTAATAGCTGACGTTTTGAGCTTCCTCATCACCACTTTTCCCAGTGTATTCTTACTAATTGTATGAGGCAATAAATATATTTTGAAATAAAGAAGATAGCAACAGATGATAATTCAAAATCAGAAACATTTAATCCAGGAAAGCGATTAATGCTATAAGCAAAAGCGATATCAATATAATGCTGTGACACAAGGACACTGGAAAGAGAAGAAATTATGAATACAGGAGACTATGATAAAACGCGTCCTACTATATTAGTCAGACACAAGGGGAGCAACTGAAATACTAAAAAACGACAAGCAATATAAATGGATGCCATGGTAACGGTATGTGCATAATTTAAAAAAAGGACGAAATGAGAAAGTAGTGTAAAAAGAATAAAAATTGGGCAACAAAGGAATTGTAAAAGAGATGGAAGCTAAAGCAAACATTGATTTGGCGGAAGAAATGAGTATATCTATGAACACATACATTATAAATAGAAAATACTAGAAATCAAGCATCGTCCAACGTCGGAACACGAAGAAAGTAAGAAGCGGAAAGAAAAATAGGTATAGAAGGAACACTAAGAGTGACAGTGAAAACACAGAACTGATTTGGTATGGACATGTAATAAGAATTACTTTTAACAAATTTCCAAGGAGAAACAAGAAAGTGGGCATCAAGGGAATAAAAAAGGGGAGACTAAAGAAAACGTTGACGGAAAAAATGAGAATAGCTATGAGTCAAAGAAAAAAAATAAACTAAAAACTAATGCAAGGTAGACACGAAGCAACGTCATAAAACGATAAACATAAGAAGTAAAGTGATTAATTGGTATAGAGAGAAGATCGAGACATTGAAAGGGGCAACTAATTTGATATGGGAAATTAACGGGAATGACGTACCACACAACAACAAAGAAAGGAGGAAACTAAGAAAAAAATTACCGAAAGAATACGAATATCTGTGAGTCAGAGAAGGATAAGGGAAGAGGATCGGAAAATAGAATATAATAAAAACTGGACATCGGACAACGCCGTAAGAGTAACAGAAGAAGAAGGAAAGAGAAGAATAAGCTTAAGTAAAAACATAAATGAGTACATGTTTCCAACGATCATAAACTGGACGTCAAGAACATGGTAAAGGCGAAGAATGCTAAGAAAAACAATGGCGGGTGAATTAAGGATATTTATGAGTCAGGAAAAGAAGAGAATAAGGTAAACAGAAAATAATTGAAATTTGGCATCGCGCAATATCATAAGAGTAAGAAAAGAAGAGGTGTACAAAAGTAGGCATCGAAAAGCGTCGCAATAATGAATGGGAGACATTCAGAGGAAACAATTAATTTAGTACGACCAACTAGATAGGAGTACCTACATATAACGGTCTTCGAAAGAAAATCAAGAACTGGAGAATAAGTAATTTGGTAGAAGCTAGCACCCTGCTGCAGTTGCCAGGAGAGAGTAATATGTCCAGGTATTTCTGTATTGCATGCAGCTATGGTCTTGGTTTTATAAATTTTATTGTTGCCTCGAAAGTCAGGGATTTTGCCTGAATTACTTCAGGGTTCTGAACACTTTACGCTACCGTATTATGGGTTAATGTGACTTCTCGTACATTGCATCTTGCGTTGTGCTAACGCCTCCGGCCTCAAGCTTTGTCGAAGTTTAACTTGCTGTAGTAATGCTATTCACCCTTACGCAGTTTTTCATTTAATGTAGTTATTATTGTAGTTTTACATTTGACTGTATTATGCTTTTTGGGTTATGAAATATTATAAATTGGACTATGTTCATTGTGTTTTCATTACTACAAACTAAATAATGGCCTGGTTAAGAAATTTATTGTAATTTAGATATTGCTTTCTCCTGGTTAATTTATGTGTTCTCGTTTCTGTTTGAGCACATTTGTTGTTTAAAGACTAATCGGCGTCCATTTTGTATTAAAGAGTTAATATAACCTTTAATTCAAAACCGCCGCCGTCTTCAATGTATAGCTAGCCGGCCATCAAATGTGCTTATGTAGTCACGATGGTTTGATTTTGGCTTTAAATTCGATAGCAATCCATCGGACAATGCCAGAAGTCTATGAAAATAAAAAGTGAAAAGAGAAACGGGCATAGCGGAAACCATAAAACTGTACATTGAGAAGAAACTGCTAATTTGCTTTGGGTACATAACGAAAGTGACTTTTATCTAGTTTCTAAAGAAAAGCATTGGCGGAAAAACTAGTAACATTTGTGAATCACGGAAGCTTAAATTAAGAGAATTGTATACATGGAAGGTAAGGGAATTTAGCCATCGGACAGTGTCAGGAACATAACAAAAATAAGAAGTGAAAAGAAAAATGGACATAATGGGAGCCATGAGAGGACATAGATTTTAAATAAGCATATTAAGAAAAGGCTTCTAAAGAAGAACATCTACTGGACCCTAAGAAAATGGAAAAATCATTAGAGGCCAAGGGAAACTTTGGCGGAGGGAACAAGAATACCTACTAGTAAAAGAAGATAATTATAAGAAATAAAGACAATAAAGATTAGACATCAAGCGACGTCCGAAGAGTAAGAAGTAAAATGGAAAAATAATGTGAACCTAAGAAAAATATTGCTCAAGAAATTAGACATAGCTACAGAGTGATTTTTTATAAACTGTACTGCCAACTGATTCAGGCTATCCAGGGCCTGCTGCAATTCAGTCTTTAAAAAATCACACTGTATGAATGGAGGTAGCGCAAAGGAAGGGAAATGCATGAATAAAAAATAATGGCAGTTAAGTATCGGCCATCGTCAAAAAATTAAGAAATAAAGAAGTGAAAAGAAGAATAGTCGCAGAGGAAGCCATAAAAGGGGACATTTGGAGGAAACAACTGATTTGATATGGCCAGGTAAAGACAACAACTAATGATAGGCTTAATAAGGAGATCATGAACCGGACACCAAAGAAATGAAAAAAGAGAAAGCGACTAAGAAAAACAATGGTGGGGGAAATAATAACATCCATAACTAAGACAAGCTTTAAAGAAAAGGATTGGATAAATAGAGAATAATGGAAGGGAGGTATCGGGTAACATCGAAAGAGTAATAACATAAGTAGTGAAACAATGAATGGTCATAGAGGAAACCATACCTACAACATGCTGCCAAGAGAAGCATGAACTGTGCACCAAGAGAATGAAAAAAGAAAAGGAGACTAGGAAACCCATAGGCGGCCGAAATAAGAATATCAATGGCTCAGGGAAGCCTGAAAGGTGCTGTTATTCGTGGCCTCTGATGTTTATTTTCTCATTTAACGATATAGCCAAGTTGCATTTCACATTTTCTTTATATTGTAAATAAAATCTAGCGTGGAAATTTAGTATAATAAAAATTTCGTAGATCCGGCCCTGCACAGTAGACTAAGTGTAAGAGTGATTACACGTGTTCAGCAGAAAACGCATGTTTAAGCTTGCTCGTAAGATGCGTAAGTAAATATAGTATTGATACGTATTTAAATAAAATTAGTAGTCGTTGATTTTTTCTGTCAATTTCTTATATTGATTACTGTCAAAGTCCTTAGTTAAATAAAGCCAAGTTCCCTAGTGGTTTTGTCTCATAACAATTTATTTAACTAAGGACTTTGACAGTAATCAATATAATAAATTGACAGAAGAAATCAACGACTACTAATTTTATTTAAATACATATCAAGTAGGAAAAACCAGTCGTACATATTTCATCTGTTGTGTAACATAGTGTAACATTATTTTCCAAATAAACACAAAATGCAAGTTACAGATTTATTTATTCCATGAAGAGTATTTACCATTATTAAATGTTCTTATTCTTCTTCGTACTATTTGTATATTACTTTATTTATTCAGTCTGTTTGTTCTCCGTTTCTTTAATTTTACTTTATCACACGCTTTAGTACACCATCCAGTAAATACTATTATAATAAAGGGCTTTTATTATTCAAATTTGCTTTTACTCAAAATACAGGTTACAAATTCAGAAAAGATTTATTTATTTTAAAAATATCATTTTCTCTAGCAATAATAATTTATACAAAATTTCTATATGGTATATTTTATTATAACATTTTGTAATTGACTTTTTCAGATAATCATTTGAGTTTGGCTTTCACTTTAGTTATTCCGATTGTCAGTTAATACCTACAAATTAAAATCTAAGCTCTGATGTTACCAAATAACTATCCCAACTAAATCAACTTATATGCTCGAACCTTTTTAATAAACTATTCGCAATTTAACAGTAACTGTATCTAATGTATCATTCATTAAACAATTCTCAAATATTTATGTCGTACTTTTAATGTATAAACCCTTCCTTGTACTTTTTAATTGCTAATTAATTTATTCTTTGAAAATAATTTCCTATCTAGAAATACTCTTACAGATAATTATCAGTCTCAAGAAGCTACCACTACAATATCTTTCTGTTTATTCGCTTAAAGAATGTAGAGTTCCAGGGGGCGCCGAGTAATATTTTTTCTGGAAAGGGGGCGGTAGGCCAAATAAGTTTGGGAACCACTGCGCTAGACGATAATATTTAAATGGAAGTGGCTCTCAAGACAAAAAAGTGTTATAACAGTGATTTTTCAAAATGCAGTATCAGTACAATACGGACATATTGTCTTGAATTTACATAAGGGTTCACCTGAGAGGATACTCCAAGGTCGAATAGTTCAAACTTCTCTTAAAACTCGGCAACGAAAACCTATGTCAAGCCCTGACAGATGTCGTCAAGCTAATATAATATATTCCGACATTAATAACATAACAGCAAAACCTGTGTCCTGGCTTCGAAAAAGAGCGATTATCACTCTGAAGAATGATAAGGCACTAGAAATCAACAACACACACTTCGAAGTCTTTCATTCGGAGGTTAAGATCTATCAGTCGATTAACACTGTGCTGGAGGCAGATGACACGGTGCACTACCACGTTGAGTTTCTCCACACTCTCGATCCTCCTGGACTTCTTCCAAATCGTCTGGCTTTAAAAGTTAGAGCACCCATTATACTACTGAGAAACGTGAAGACTCCCAAATTCGACTGCTGGTGAAAGCTCCGCATCGAAACGTCACTGAGGCCAGAATTCTGAGGAGAGGGAGAGGAGGTAGTCTTCATTCCTCAAATACCCCTTATTCTTTCCGACTATTCTTTTCAATTTAGGAGACTGAAATTTCCTGCTTCGCCATGACGATCAACAAGGTGCAGGGACAGTCGCTAAATCAGGCTAGGTCGACTTGAGGGAAGACTGTTTCTCGGTCATCTAGACTGTTTAGGGGTCAGTTCTCCAAACAACTTAGTGGTGCTCAAACCAGAAGGGAAAACTATACTATACTAAACAATATCGTCTACAAAGAAGTTTAGTTGTTTTACCCTCTATTCAACGGGATTGACTTTTACTTCACAGATCGTTACATAACAGAATCTGGGAAAAGTAAAAAGTTGCAATTCGCCATATTAGTTCTGTTTACAAATAGGGTCAAATAATTTTCAGGCCGAAATTCATTCCTCCAAAAAAACTAACTGTGTGACACCTGTTTTTCTAAAGATCTACGACGAGGAAACTACTACAGGTGGGAAGCTAAAATACTACATATTAGTTCGTTTTGCAAATCAAATCAAGTAATTTCAGGGTTTTGCAGATTTCATCCCCGAAAGGAGTTAAATGGGACAAATCTGTTTTTTTTAAATATCGCTACAAGTAGGTATAGGAAGTTGAAATTGAGCATATCAGAAAATTTTTCAAATCGGGTCAAATAATGTGTAGGGTTTTGGAGAATTCATCACCGAAAGGGATTAAATGAAACAAATCTATTTGCAAAATATATCCACGGGAAAGCTACTACAGGCAATAAGTTGAAATTCGGCATTTTAGATCGTTTTACTTATCGGAAAGCATTTTTAGGGTTTTTCGAAGTACATTCTCCCAAACTGGTTAAATAGGCCAGAAGTGTTTTTCTAAAAATAACCACAAACGATCTACTACAGACCGGAAATTCATATTCGGCATATTAGATCGTTTTACAAATGAGGTCAAATAAATTTCAGGCTTTTTCAAAAATAACTCCCGAGAGGGTTAAATGGGGTAGATGTGTTTTTCTAAAGATCACCATAATACGGTAACTGCTGTAGGTAGAAAGTTGATTCGGCACAGTAATTCGTTTTACACATCGAACTAAGTCATTGCCAGGGTTTTTCAAAATTTATCCGCTCAAAGGGATTAAATAAGGTAGATGTGTCTAAAGATCGTCACGAGATAGATACAGGTAGGAAGTCGAAATTCGCCAATTTGTTCGTTTTACAAATCATGTCAAACCATTTTCAGGGTTTTGCAGAATGCATCTACCTAAAAGAGTTAAATTAGATAGATATCTTTTTAAAGATTGCCTTAACGAGCCAACTACAACAGATAGGAAGTTGAAATTTGGCATACTCGATCGTCTTACAAATAGGCCAAACCATTTTCAGGGATTTTTGGAATTGACCGCCAAAGGGTGTTACGGTGTAAATGCTCTCTTAGCGGTTGGCAGTCTGTGAACACACCTTTAGTGCCGGTATTCGTTTCGCATGCATCGCAACTCGTTAGGTTGGCGATTACTTTTTTTGGTGGTGCTGGATTTTTCGCTTCGACCTTCATTTCATCTTTACAGCGAAGCTAGCATCTTGCACGGTTTTTCTATAATCTGATAGGGGAGTTAGTCTGCTTTTGATTCTTTGTGTGCCCCACGCTGTTTGGCCGAGTTTTGGTGTAGAAACAAATATTTGGACATTTAAGCCCGCACCAATTGGCGAAGTTAGTTGCAAACAAACTTTTACAAAAAAAAATCCGTGCACGTGGCTCATATTCTTGGGGCGAGTTATTTAAACGATTTTCTAGCCGTTCTTACCCTACCCTCAAAATTCTCAATTTTAGCCCTAAAAACGAATGTTGCGATGAAATCAACAACAAAAGTATATCTCTCTTGCCTGAATATGAAAAACAATATTGAGTGTGAATACAATTGTATCATATAATGACATTTTATAATTTTCTAAATTTCTAGATTCGTTAAATTTCAGTGGAATATGTCCACATTGCTTAACACTAAAAATAGGATCAATAGATATTCCCTCGAACATTATAAATATGTCTACTGGGTTAATAGATGAGATAAGATTACTGGTATGAATCTATTTGAAAAATGCTTAGATTTGGCATTAAACGGACAAGCCATAGGCAGAAGAGTATTATTACCGCGTATAGATTAACACATTCTAATATTGCAATACCTCTTTGCTTTCGGGAAAGAAATTTTTCTGTGCGCCTATCATTTGCGATGACAATTAATAAATCACAAGAACAAACTATAGATAAAGTGGGATTATATCATATTTGCCACAACCAGTATTTAGCCACTGTCAAGTATATGCAGCAATATCACGTGTGAGTGCCACACGTTACAAAGAAGTTTTCTAACTTGCAAAATATTTTGCAACGGGTCCACTAGTTAAGTTTAATTGTATCAAACAAAGAAGAAAATAATACGGCATGTATACAACAACAACAACGAGTGTAATAATCATAACGGTCAATATAAATTGTTTTTGTTAAGTGTTTTGTATATTTTTAGGAAAATAATTCAAGGCCCATATGTAATTTAGTTTTCTCTGACTTGGTAGTTTATTTGCATCAATGGGTATATATCAAGTTTCGGAAAACTTCAATTTGATGATGGCATGTTGCGAATGATTTTTGTTTTTGGAACACACGATATGTTTACAATGCACATGCGAGTAGCCCGAAGTTATATAGCCCGTAGATGGTCTGTTCATTGGTTTATATGTGTATTTAAGAATGACTAACGATTTTAGGAGTCAATCCTATTTTGCTCTTATTTTTTTACTTTCATGTGCTTCAAAGTTATGTAAGCAATTTGGTTTTTAAGTAAAAAACGACTTCCGGAATTGGACCGTCATATTATTGAGGTCGAAGAACTCAGTCGAGCCTCTGATGTGGTTTACACGTTGAGTTACTGTGCTCTTCTATCCCTTCTCTTGCAAATGGGTTTCGCGTCTGGCGTGGTTAACACGTTGAGTTACCGTGCTCTTTTTGCTGTTTCCTCCTGATGAATCCCCTGACGAAAGTGGGAGAAATGTTAAGTTCTTCGACCTCAATAATGACACGGTCCAATCCCGGAAGTCGTTTTTTACATAATGGCAGTGGCCGTGAAAGCTTCCAAAATTGGTTTTTGTTCTGGGAATTGTTTTAAGTCAATTTCAGCTCGGGAATACAACTGAGGTAATGACGGATATTTTATTTTTACTGGGTTATCGAACCACACCAACAGGGGAAATACTCGTAATTATTCAACATTAAGGCGTACGAGGCTTCTTGTTCAAATTTAAAGTATCTAGATGAGACGATAAATCTCACGTACTATTACAAGCTTACAGGGGGAGGATTGGATGAATGTATAATAATGGGAGGCAGACAGGAAGAAGATACAACAGGAGGATACAACAAATTTAGTAGCTGCACGCAAAGAGAAAGAGCCTCGGCAGGTTTCCTGAGAAAATCATCAACTGGACACCAAGGGAATGGAAAAAGAGAGACATGCTTGTCGGAAGGTATAAGAATGTCTAGGAGTCAGAGAAACTTTGAGGAAGGGGATTTGGATAGACGTTAGTGCAAGTTAAGTATCGGGCAATGTTGGAAAAATAAGAAAATAAGAATGGAAAGAAAAATAGTGATAGATGACACCATAACAAACGATTTGGATGGAAAGAGCTGATGTGATATGAGAGAGTAAGGATAATGACTTAATGGGCTAAAACGTGCTTAAAAAGAGGTTCATAAAACATACACTAAGGGAATCGAAAAAGAGAAGGAGACAAAGGAAAATATTCCTGAAAGGATGAAGATTATATAAATGATTATTAAGTCAAAGCTTTTGTTTGTTATACTCTAATCTTATATCAGAGTTACCTACGTGTCGGATTTGAATATGATAAACTAGAAGCTGTTAAGAAATCTAGCATCGTAGTCTTACCAGTCGGGGCTGTTATTAAAATTTGGAGAAATTTAGTCTGGTTGCCATCCATACCTACCGCCTAGTTGGGTTCTTTAGCGTGCTATATCTTTTCGAAAGAATGACATATTCTAAACAAAGCAGGCGTTGGTTCGGAATGTATTGCAGTAAAAGGTAACTACACTAATAAAATTAGTGTCTAAATTATCAGAGATTTCCAGCTTAGGCCTCGGTTACATTTTAAATTAGATCACCTGAACATTGAGAAATGGAAAAACGGGCTTCGAATAATCGATAATTCTTCGGCCCTAAAATACGACCCCACATTTCCTTTCGAAAGCACAAATTTCTAATTAATTCGCCACCCGATATTGCAGCACCTACAAAGCCTACTTGTTTAGAGCAAATCCCAAATTAACTAAAGCTCTTCTAATTTCACGCTAGGAAGTAAATAACCTTCCACCTGAAATTTCTTATCCTCTTACGCGTATACAATTACCCGAAGTTTATGTACTTTACTGCACTTTGTAAGCAGCCGAGCGAGCATGAGCGCATATCTCATAAAATTATTCAAAACCTTGAGTCCCGTCTAGTGCTCCTGCAGTAAAAACGGCGTAATCTAAATATCCGGCCTTCGCGAAATAAATTTTCGGCCGCTTTTATTTAGTTGCACGCCGAAGAAGAACAAAGCTAATAAAATTTATTGCGTCCAAGGACTCGTAATATCGTGGGCGATAGGACTTTGAATGGCCCCGCTCCGGGCGAGATATTTCATATTTCGATACAAGTTTTTCGCGCCAGGATATTAATTTAATATAAATATCTCGCCTGAAAGCGAGAATGTATATCCAGCCGACGAGTGTTTGACAAGAAGCTCGTCGAGAGGCGGGGTTGGGTGACAGCCGCCGTAAAGGAATCACAAGCAGCTGTCAAACTAACACTTACGCTATCAGAATCCATCGGCAAATAAAACAGCGAGACGTCGACTGGATTATAAAGGAAATAGATTTAAACTGTTATTGAAAATATTGACGCGACCCGCTGCCCTGCGAGTTTACCTATGCAATAAGAGAACTCCTCCGGCAGTTTGCTTTTTCATTTGTTTGGGGAAAAGATGATTGCCTTGATAGCCCAGAGCAACTCGTTTGCTTGTTTTCCTTTTTCCGCCGCGAAATACCAATTGCGCAGAGAATTAAATATTTCAAGTGGCGGAACATTAGAGGAAAGTGAATTGGAAGCGTGATATATGACATTTGCATTTTCAGAATTTGCTTTCGTTACCTATTTATGCTTGGAAAATTTCCCGGAAAGCTCCATAAATTCGGCTAAATTATTTAAAAGCCTCTCAAAATTTGCGTATCCTGCACTGCTTTGCCAGTGTAAGCCTCTGTATTAGTTTTTTTGATGCTCCTTGACTAATTTCGTTTTATTAACTGATTAGCAAATTTAACAATTGCTGATAAATGTCGATCAATCAATTTTAAGTCAGAAGCATCCCATCAAGGGAATGAAAATGAAAATTGGGCATGTACACGCTTTAGATCAGTATGCTGCGAGGTGTAATGGGACAAGTAGCAACGATCAAATAACCGCGGCCATCAAGCCGCCAGCCTACTCGCCAATGTACCAACTCTGCTCTGCACCAAGTCGCCCTAGTGCCGACTCGCCGAGGAGAATCATTATTACACTTGCACAAAAAAGTAGGTATTTGGATAAACGATAAACTTAAATAAATTTAGACATTTAATGAATAATTAGTACAATTATAGCATTTATTTTGCAATACCTAATGAATTAGAACCAATACTTGAATGGTTTAAAGATAATTATGCCCTACCCCGTTATTCCCACATGTAATGTGGAATGTATATCAGCGTACTATAAACGGAACCGATCCAACCAATAAACATGCTGGTGCTGCTTACTAACGATTACAAATTTAATTAGGTATGAAGAATACTACTATATGGAAATTCATGGATGAAAATCGTAAAGTGCAGCATGGTATATTGTTAACAGCTTGTCTAAGACCGCAATCCCCTTAATAAGTTAAAAAATATAGAGATGCGGGTACAAGGGTACTATGCCTAGTAATAGACTATGCTATTAGAACCAAAATTGCAATTTGCCGGACATTGTTCATAACTAAGAATAGAACCATAATGATAATTATATTGTGTATGTACTATAAAATTAATTTAGATAACTATGTAATTATAAGATTATCGCTTATCCAAACACCTAAATTTTTATGCAAGTGTAATTATTTGCCGCGGCGATTTGGTACAGCGGCGAGTTGGTACAGCGGTGAGTAGCTGGTGGCGAAATGACCGCGGCGAGTTGGCGGCGGCCACTCGGCCGTAGCGAGTTGTCCTAGATCGCTGGGAGATGTGTACAGGGTGAGCGAAACTCGATGTCTCAGCTCTATTATAAGAAGAGGAAAAACGATAGAAAACATCTGTGAAAAGGTTCTTAAATGGGATTGAGTGAGGTCCATTTTAAAATGAAGCTTACTCAATCCCATTTAAGAACTTCTTTTCAGATTTTGTCTATCGGTTTTCCTTCTCTTAGCTGAGACATCGAATTTCGCTCACCCTGTACGTACATTTTAGATTTTACATGCGTAACTAATGTTGTTCATTTGTTCATTTATCTGTTTTAACTCGATTAGTTAAAATGCTGCGTAGATAAAGCGCTTCGCCCCTTGTTGATTGTTCTGTATTACGCTTTATATTCTATTTCTTTCAATATTTGGAAAATCGGGTGCATGTTATTGTTCCTGCTACGACATTATTGTAAATAATCTCCCTTTAAATTCTTAAAAGTAGATGATGATAGCTAACTTTCGTCCAAAAATTTAAATCTAAGAAACACGCTAAAACCGTATATGTGCAAACAACTTATAGCAATATTACGTATTTCAGGAGCCACTATTCACCCAAAAAAGCATTTTAATAGGTTGCTTGGAGATACTGCGACAATAACAGCTCGCCTGAAATGGAACTGGGGTGACCATGTGGCTATATTGAACGACAACAGATGGACAAAGCTAATTTTGTATTGGAGATCACCAGATGACGCTACCAAAAATTGAGGAAGATTTCCAAACATATAATATAGTTGGATTCAAGAAGCTCAAAACCCATCAAAATGAAAAAGACACAGGGAGGCCTGTGTGCAACAGTGGATGCGACAGCCTGGTTGATTTGGTGAAATAAAAAAAGTGCAAGAAGAACATTTCAATGACTTTAATAGATTATACCACTCCCTCTAACATCAACCAATGAAAAACGGCAAAATGCATAGTTACGCATGTACTAACTTTTGATAATATACATAGCAACTGCTAATCACATACCTTCCTGATTAATTATAGGGGATAATCACACGCCTTCACACACACCACGTTACCTGTTATTAGTACAATTGTCATAACAACCACATTAACTGTACTTTTAATATTTATTATACAGTATTCAATAGTAGATTATGCAATGAGGGAGAGAAATTGCACTGAAGCAAAATAGCATTCTCTCCGAGTTGCATATACTATTTTTTTTACGTTGCAGGAAGATTTAAAACCAAAACCTGTATTTCTTAAACGTCTTTTATAACATTTTAGTTACAATTATTTTAAAATTAGTAGCCTATGGTAAATTTTAAAGTTGGTGGCACTCTAAGTCATTATGACAAGAGCTCACAATTATATCAAATTCGAGTTTAACAGGTTAGGTTTTGCGTCAGTTTGTGTCACAATTGACGCAAAACCTAACCTGATAACCTCGAATTTGACATAATTGTCGTGTCAGTCATAATGAAAACTCCCTAGGGAAATTTTTGTATTATTTAGTCTCTAGGGAGTAAATGTTTTACTTCTGTCACAATTTTGATGCTATAGAAACCGACTTCTACTCCCGGTAGTGTCAAAACGTTGTTGATTGACTCGTGATATAATCTAGCCGAATGCAACTCGTGTCTTCTCGATTATCAAACCATTTCTGTTTCCACTCGATATATTGTTTTAGGCAATACGCTCGTCCTTCGGACTCGCGTAATTGCCAAACAATATATCTTGTGTAAACATAAATGATTATTTGATAATCAAGAACCAACTAGTTGCATTATACAGTGTGTCCAAGATAAGGAGGGCCAGTATGGGGATCTCGGTAATTGTAAGAGATACAAATTTGGTTAAATGGGGAGAAAGTTGCGCAATTAAAGGACTAAAAAAATGGCGTCTAGAAATCCTTGATATGATTTTTCGTTTTTGAGATATCTCAAAAAAACCGAATTTTTGGATTTTCTTTTTGATTTTTTTATGGCGTTAATATTAAAGTTAGAGCGAAACTGATTACACTTCTTTATAGCAACTTTTAGTGGACTTAATGATTACATTATCAATTTTTTTATCCGACGTTTCGTCTTCGAGAAACCATCATCAACTTCATTTTTTTAAATACGGTCCTGGTTTTTTGATGCCAAATTTGCAAAGCCCTTGTTACTCTAAATTCAACAATGTACCACATATTATGGTTTAATTACGTTTCGAGCTTTTTGCTAATCATCATCAGAAAATTTTTTAGATACGGACCTGCATTTCTCATAATTTTGTAAAAATAAGTTCATACAGTAAGTTAGGCCTTTTTACATGCCGTTAAAATATTAAAATGCACATCATAATGTCATAATTCTGATACATTAATTTAATAAGCAACCAATAACTATTAACAATAAACAACAAATAAATGAACAAAAGATAGGCAGAAAGAATGAGAAAACGAGCCTTGAAACAATGTAATAGGTGTTTAACGTTTTGAAATAGAAGAAAAACTTAGAAGATTGGTTCTTGAAGCCTTTCAAAGTATAACGCCAGTATTGCTGAATAACGTTTTAGGTTCTACAGTTAGATGTTCTTTATGCATAGAGAATGATGGCAACCTTTTTGAATACCTTCTGTAAATTTAATACCTATTAAATGGTTTAGATGTTCGTTTTGTTATTCTTTCTGTCTATCTTTTGTTCATTTCTTTTTTGTTTATTGTTAATAGTTATTGGTTGGTAATTAAATTAATGTACCAGAATTATGACATTATGATGTGCATTTTAATATTTTAACGGCATGTAAAAAGGCCTAACTTACTGTATGAACTTATTTTTACAAAATTATGAGAAATGCAGGTCCGTATCTAAAAAAAATTCTGATGATGATCAGAAAAAAGCTCGAAACGTAATTAAACCATAATATGTGGTACATTGTTAAATTCAGAGTAACACGGGCTTTGCAAATTTGACATCAAAAAACCAGGACCGTATTTAAAAAAATGAAGTTGATGATGGTTTCTCAAAGACGAAACGTGGGATAAAAAAATTGATAATGTAGTCATTAAGTCCACTAAAAGTTGCTATAAAGAAGTGTAATCAGTTTCGCTCTAACTTTAATATTAACGCCATAAAAAAATCAAAAAGAAAATCCAAAAATTCGGTTTTTTTGAGATATCTCAAAAACGAAAAATCATATCAAGGATTTCTAGACGCCATTTTTTTAGTCCTTTAATTGCGCAACTTTTTTCCCATTTAACCAAATTTGTATCTCTTACCATTACCGAGATCCCCATACTGGCCCTCCTTATCTTGGACACACTGTATATGATAATTCGTTGCTCCAACCGATATAATATTTTTAATGAAGCTCGTGATACAGAAGCAGTGATATAACCTTACGGTCTTTAACGGAATAGGATTGTTCAACAATTAAATTTAACTGCTTCCTATCTTTTATTTGATTTCACAATTCTGGACTTCTTGATGAATAATTCCTATATGCATTTCTTTCGCCAATTTACCCGCCCTCAAAATCTTAATTTTTTAATAACTAGCGTTGTGCACCCAAATTGGGCGCGAAATAATAGTTTATACAAGGGTGATCCATTTTGTGTGTCTAGTTAATTTTGAGGTTAGAAAATCCAAATAAAAAAAGTCACTTATAAAAATTTGAAAACCTACCACTGGCTTACTTGCGTCGCCCTGAGTCGATTGACACCAAAATCAGCCAATTCGGCCCACGGGTTCGCTCTCAAAGTGGCGTCAAGCAAAGAAAATTATTCTGTGGGATAATTATAATGTAATAGTTACGGGTTGGAGTAACGGTTAGTCATTTAAGTACTTTCGAATTTACTGCAATGCTACTTTTGTCTCGATCTCTCTTTTGTTACAGGCGCTCATACAGTCGGACTGTGGCAGTTTGTTAATTTTCGTGCCCTTATCGCTTCCTAATTTTTGAAGAGTGAAGACACACTGAGTAGTCACTTAATTGTCACGGTTTTTACGCGCCTCGTGCAAATGTGAGTATAGAATTCCTTTACACTCACTATTATTTGGATGTTGTTTTGAAGGCGGCGTATTGCGAAATTATTGCCATGTCATGATGATGGGATTAGCTTAACTGAGTTTCTGTAAGCCGCAATTTCTCTTATCAGCCCTAATATCACATATAGAGTAAGCCACATGGTCAATATTGTAACTCGTTCTTCTTCTAAGATAATCCATGAAACTTCTTTGTGGCGTGATATAATTCATTTCTTATTTTCAGAGTGGCGAAATACCCAAATAAGAAATGAATCGTTCTTCTTTTGCTTTTGTGGCCGTTTCAACATTCGCGGACTTAGGAGATGTTTGTTGCTACTTATGTTGATACTTTCGGCTTGTCGTAGTTCTTGTGGTTTCACGTATACTGTGACTTCATCGTCGTTGCTTACTGGGCGCCTACCAATACTGTGGCTACCTCTGCCATGTGCTCTGGCGTTTAGTTTACGCTAATGATTCAGAGTTTCAAGGACCGATTCGATTGCCTTCTGTGAAAGGTCCCATTCCGCAGCTGCTCTGATGCATCAAGCCACTATGGATGCTTTGTAATCATTTGTCCGAGGTAGCCTTAGCCTAGCCTGTATTAGCTGTTATCTGTACTAGCAACTAACTTAACTTGACCTAATAATTGTGCCAGTATTGCTCTTGACGGGATCTTCTCAATCCCCTTTAAGTTTCTATTAGCCTATGTAAACATCATTTACCGTAATTTATGACTTTTGTCTATTTTCTAACGTAAGTTTCCAGATTTATACCTATAGTCCAGTCGTTGAAGGTTTTCCGCTCCGAATTCTTTGAACCTTGACCGTTTGACGTGAAATTTGGTGAGTGGTTAGGGGATGGCTCAAGGAACAAAAGTGACATAGCGCCGATGTGCGCTTTTACCCTGAGAGTGGATGCCACTTCTTCGCGGGGGTGAAAATGCGTTCACTCAAAATAACCCCGGAAATGGATAGAGGGACAAATTCTAAGCAAAAAATGTTCTATATAGTTTTTTCGATAGATCGATATTTTTCGAGCTATTTGCGATTGAAAACTTAGATTTTTCGTGATAAAAATGCATGTTTTTGGACGGTTTTTCGCGAATAAGTCGAAAAATTCGCGTTCTATCAAATAAGTTGAAATAACCAAAACTGAAGCTTAGAAAACAGCAAAGAGATTGTTTTTTTTATGAATGCTCGAAGTCCAAAATAAAAGAAGTTATGGCTCGTTGAAAAAGATTTTTTTTTACAACAACTTGGTTCGAAGTAATCAACGTTAATTATCGAAAAACCGATGCATTTTTCGGGAAAAACTTATAGAACATTTTTTGTAGTGATTGAAAAGACCATTAAAATGAGCATTGTTAAAAGTAGATTGCATTATAACTAAGCGAGTTACGATGCAAAAACGGTGGGCCACTCGAATTTTTGTAAAAAAAAAATGAGCGATAAAACCCCAACCATTCCACCAGAATTGATATTGACCATTATCCCTTTACAAATTACCTTATTTTAGTATTACTTATGTAATCCAAAAGTTTGGGCGGGTTAGAATGCGTATTTTTCGAAAAAAAATATGATGAAAATGGAAAACGTATTTTTCAAATTTCTTAAAAAACTACCTTATTTTGAAAATAACTAAAACTAAAGAAAAAAAACGTAAAAAGTAATATAGTACAAAATGTGTATTTTTTCTTAACGAACATTTTAGTTTTCTTTTATTTCTGTAGGAAAAAAAATAACGGAGATATAAATGTTAAAAGTTTGCAATATAGTGCGCGGACCACCCCTCCCGAATCCCTTCAACCCTTTACTTTTTGAATATGCAAAGTCTGAGCATGTCGAAAAACTTTTGGATTACATGAGTAATACTAAAATAAAAGTAATTTGTAAAGGGATAATGGTCAATATCAATTCTGGTGGAATGGCTGGGGTTTTAGCGCTCATTTTTTTTTCAAAATATGAGTGGCTCACCGCTTTTGCATCGTAATTCGCTTAGTTATAATGCAATCCACTTTCAACAGTGCTAATTTTAAAGGTCTTTTCAATCACTACAAAAAAAGTTGTACAAGTTTTTCCCGAAAAATTCATCGGTTTTTCGTTAATTAACGTTGATTACTTCGAACCAAGTTGTTGCAAAAAAAAATCTTTTTCAACGAGCCATAACTTCTTTTATTTTGGACCTAGAGCATTCATAAAAAACCAATATCTTGGCTGTTTTCTAAGATTCATTTTTGGTTATTGCAACTTATTTGATAGAACGCGACGTTTTCGACTTATTCGCGAAAAACCGTCCAAAAACATGCATTTTTATCACGAAAAATCTAAGTCTTCAATCGCGAATATCTCGAAAAATATCGATCTATTGAAAAAACTATATATAACATTTTTTACTTAAAATTTGTCTCTCTATCCGTTTCTGGCGTTATTTTGAGTGAACGCATTTTCACCCCCGAGAAGAGATGCCATCCACTCTCAGGGTAAAAGTGCACATCGGCGCTATGCCACTTTTGCTCCTTGAGCCATCCCCTAACCACTCACCAAATTTCACGTCAATCGGTCGAGGTTCAAAGAATTCTGAGGTAATAGCATATTTTTACCTTCAACGACTGGACTACTAGTACGTTTACTGTTTTGTCCGCCGATTATGGCAGGTTTACAGTAGTAGTAATTGGGACTTAGTGTTTTTTTAGATTCATCATATTTAATTATACGTGACTTATTTCAACATTTAAATTTTCATGTAATGACTGCCATAGCTTTCCTGAATGGTATAGCAAACCATCGATCACCCTGTTTTACTCCAATGTTTATTTAAAATTATCTGTCAGCCACTGTCTTGTTCTCTAAGGTTATCCGGATTAACCTAGTTAACTTTGTTAAGAATTTAAGTTCTTCTATGGTTGTATTCCAAGGCTATACAACCTTTGACTTCTTCCAACGCGTTCTTAAAATCATTAAGTAGGATATGCAATTAAATATTATGGCCGTAACTTTCCTTTATGTGTTTTCCTTAAATTAAATTTACTGCATTTACCGTGGACTTTTCCCTTCAAAGTTTATGTTGGGAATTATCAACAAGCTCTAGCTATCTCTTCTGTAAGGCAACTGAACTATTATGTTAATATTTTATAACTGACTTGAGTAATGCGGTTCCTCTATGGTGAGCTGGAATCTCCCCATTCTCGTTTCTTATTTGTCATGTCTTCGTGTGTCACTTTCTCGTGCAACTGTGATGGATAAGGATTTCAAATTTCCTACTCTATTTAGTCTACTTGTTTAATTCAGTTGGTACTATACACCCTCGTTGCTTCTTTTACTCTAATTCTGTAGTGTTACCAGTCTCTTCAGTATCTTTTTAAAGTAACTTCTTCAAACGGTTTCTACTTTAATGAGTTTCAAACAATGATGTGAAAAAGAAATAAACGAGTAGGATTCTACAAATGACACAGAGGAAACAAGCAACAACAAGAATTCATGGAGAATACTTCGATAATTTTAATATAAAATTGAAGAATTTCACTGATGTAATGTTTGAAGTCCATGATTCGGAAATAATAATATAAAATTACGAACCATCAGGGTCATTGATTTGCTTAAAAGTTTTCTCCACTAATTTATACCTTTTGTTTCGGGTGCCCAATTCCTCAATGTTACCTCTACTAAATATTACGGTACGCACCTCATTCACGTGCTTCTTAATCTTCCACTTTTTTCTGCTGCCTTCTAGTTTTTAGTGCTTCATAGAACTGTATTGTCGATCAGCTCTGTCTCTGGTCGCTGGTAGCGTTTTCTGCTGTACCAGATAAACCTTTGAAAGCTGGGCTTTCCAAATTTTGCCTCTTCAGCTGCACCCTGAAACTTGTATTTTGCAGGGAAATACAATTAAATCATTTATACCTTTTTCGTCTAAAAGACGAAGAGAGTATTATAATTTATAAACTTGAAAAATCACCTTTCGAGATTCTAGATGGCAAGAATTATGTTTTCTCAATTTTGGCAGTTTTCCTATTTGTACGTTTGTCTGCTTGTACCACTGTGCGCCCGTCTTGTTGGCGGTATAGCTCAAAAAATATTTTTTTCTCCAACCACACGAATAAGACGCCATATTGTCAAATAATTTTGTACAAAACGTAAGTCATTTCCGAATGTTCACCAATTACCTTGGCAACTGTACACTTTTCGATTCACATTTACACTAGTACAAAAATGGACGCAAGATAGGGTTTTACATGGTAAATTTTATATAAAACACAAACGCTTCGTCAATATTCGGCGATCGCCGTCGTTGTTGTTTAATTTCCCCGTATAGTTTTTGTTTATTTGCGCCATGACGGTTCTACAATATAACCTACAATGTTTGATTCTAAATAATAAGTTATATTACCGAATTTATGAGTAGTTGGAGAAAAAATAGTATGTTTCATTCGCACAAAAAATGCGTTTTTAGGACGCGTAAGGCTCGCCGGACTCCGCTGCGCGTCGTCCGGCGATCTGTCTTACTTGTCCCGAAATCATGCATTTTTTGTACTAATGAAACAAATAACTATTTGGAGCGACAGGATATTTGAATGCGGATTATATGGTTACCAGGCTCGAAACCGAGTATACTTTCGGTTAAATATACACAGGGTGAGCATCTTAAAAAAAATATGCTTATTGCTCAGGCTTTACTTTACAAAAAACAGATACACGGTACATGTTCTAAAATATATTGGCAATGATAAGCGGGTTGTCTATAATCTAGTCGAGAGTACAAATGTGAGGCATTCCTTTTTGGCCGAACGGTGTTAGGGGGCGAGTTTAAGTCGAACTGCTGCCAAGCATAGAAATCGCCCTCCCAGGCTTTGAAATTGGGCTGAGGTCGAATCCCATCACCTGCAATGTTTTTTTATTTGAAAATTCAGTGAATTTGCATTACCAATTGTTTCCTTTTATTTTTTTATAGTTATTAAGAACGTTATAATATTTTTATACCCAATGTTTTTGATTTTTAAATTGTTTTGTGTTACAACCTTAATTATGATTAACTTTGTGAGACATGATTCAAAGCAACAACGTAGGTTCGTTCTCAAACCTACTAGCACTTGTTCGTTAGTATCATCCGTTCAAATTCGTTTCCTCCCAGCTCTAGTTTGTGACCTGCACTACCAGTTTGTTCAAAATTGGTGCAGCACTTAAAGCATAAAACAATTTTAAAACGCTGCTACTTCAGGGAAATGCACACTAAACTCGTTTAAATACAAACGTGGATCATGCATCTACTCACCATTCTGTATATTGCAAGTTTCGATAATAGGACTGTATCATGAAAGAAATTTGGTCTTGAGAAAACATTGTTATAAAAAGCGTAAACAAAGAATACTTAGAACACAAATACAAAATATGACAGCTGTCAACAGTTTTAAATTTTGTGTGTTTGTTAGTAATGGACGAGGTCTAGGCATGCGGAGTTCCAGGTACCTTAGACACCAACTGCTATGATAATATGGTCAACGCCCTACTTAGCATTTTGCGGAAGTTTTAAAGTAAGTGTATGTGAGCAAATTTTAAAGGCATCAATTTTGTTCTTTCATAGCCATACACACAAATAATTTTTAATCATACTTTAGCTGCAATTTTGTGACATTGCGTTTACCAGTACTCTATACATTACATTAATATGCAGTTATATTAGCATTAATTAAACAGAAAGCAGGTGTGTTTATGCAGTAATCTAGATTTTAACTTCATCGTGATGCCTTCGCCGTCTTCTTCCGAGTTGCGGGACGCCACTTACATAATTAAGCGCAAGCATTCAACTCAGTGGCGTCTGAGATATTATTAATAAATACTATCAACGTCTCTTCAAATTGACTCTAGGTAGAAAAACTGACGCTTTCATAGTAAAATTCTGCCTGTACCCCACTGAAGCTAGCCCCGTACAATTTCGTCTTGTTCAAAGTTTCACAATTACGGTTACGATCTGTATATCTCAATTCAGTGCTGGATGTAGGCTTTTACCATATCGTCCCATCTCTTTCTGTTGTTTACCTCTCTCATCCAAATGGGACCTTCGGAACTTCTTATGTCATCCCTCCACCTGCTGTTTGCTTTGCCACTGCCCTTTTCTGGGTCTCCATTCTTGTACGATTCATCCAACTGTTCACCTTCGTGCAACATGGACGATTCATTTCCACTGCAATTCAGCTGCTCTCTGCTCTGATCTAGGTCTGTAAGTTTGAGGCCTATTATCAATCTCTCGTTAGCTTTTTGAGTTGTAGCTAATTTGCTGGCATGCTTTTTCGGGAGGCCCCCAGTTTAAGTTTCTTAAGTCAGAAGTGGAAGTACACATTGGTTGTATAAGTTTGTCTCTAAGTATTGGTTAGGCCCGACATAAATATTTCTTTTAGATTTTCGAACGTTGTCCAATCGAGAGAGAGAGAGAGAGAGAGAGAGAGAGAGAGAGAGAGAGAGAGAGAGAGAAAGAGAAAGAGAGAAAGAGAGAGAGAGAGAGAAAGAGAGAGAGAGAGAAAGAGAAAGAAAGAGAGAGATTCTTATAGTTATTTCGCCACTCCTGTGGTCTCCATTGGTTGTCATTTTTGTCTCTAGTGGCCTATATGAAGAGTCTTTTTTATATTATTCAACATAGGACCCGGGTGGTGTAGCTTGAACAAGCATCCACGTACGATCAGTAGAGTTAAGCAACGCTCTCTCTGGTCGGAACTGGGATGGGAGTTCCACGGCTGCTTCTCTCGGCGCCTCGTGGTACGGCTTCCACGGAAATAATTGTTTCTGGATGTCATAATAACATCATGACACTCGTTAATGGGGTTGGAAGCCCCCATAATATGTACTGCGACGCCTAAAATTAGCCTAACGGCTGTTGGCTGAGTACCAAAATAAAAATAGTCTCATTGCCGACAAATGCAAGTATTAGAACGTTTTCATAACAACGGTAAACCTTCATCAAAATAATATTCCGATTTCTGTATCGTTTCTGAATCTGTTTCTTCCGATGCCCTTTTTTAAAATTCGATGAAAAAAGTAATTGGAAAGGACTGCAGCCAAACTGTGAGGGAATATGGTCTAATTCCTTAAAGCCGAAGTATCCTACTATCGTGTAACGTTACGACATTAGATTTATTCATTTTGCTTTTGTGACCCATCAGCGGACTTCATTAAAAAACTGATTTGAAAAAGTTAAATTGAGAGCATGTAACTTAACGGGAAACTACCTAGTTCGGGAACATAACAACGATCTCTCGTACATAACTCTTGACCTCTTCTATTTGTGGTTCTTCCAGTTGTATATCAATACTTGTTTTGTACGTTTGTCATTATCTTTGTCTTATTACTGTATATAGCAGAAATTGTTTCCTCTTTCGTCATTTCGGGTTGTATTCTGCTTGTATATAGTGTTATGATACATGATGCAGGAAATTAAAGCATATGAAAGAAATATTTAAAATGAACTAATAAAGTTGCACAGTTACAATAATTGATTCTTGATGGGTATAATAGTTATTTACTATACAAGTGGGATAACAGCATCATTAATATACGTGTGTGTAAGTTACAAACGAGTGCGTAGCACGAGTTATGTAAGCACACAAGTATATTAATGATGCATTATCACACATGTATTGTACAAAATTTTATCTACGACTGCCTAAAATTGAGAAAAGTACATTAAGAGAAATGTCAGATCTGTCATTTTCAAAAATATTTTAGTAGGCAAATGTCATTATGTCACTCATTTGACACTATTTCAGTTACGTAATGAAGTCATTACACAACTCAGTTGCGTAATGAAAGCATTACATAACTGAGTGGTGTAATGAGCTTCATTACGTAACTGAAATAGTGTCAAATGAGTGACGTAATGAGTTACTTATCCCACTGGAGTAGATAAAGTTTTGAACATAACTAATGAAAGTAAAAGATACAAGGGTTCTTTCCATTGTGAATCATTTAATATTGTTATATTTATTGGAATGGATTAAACTTAATGGTTGCATTTAAAGTAACATTGACAAATGTATTTGTTAAGAAAATTCTGTATATAGCATTATTTAGAAAAAATAGGAAGTGTGCATTAAGAATTGTCTCTAATAGATATAAAAAGTTTGTTTAAAAACAGTTAGATAAAACAACTCAAGAAACCATGTATGTAATTTGGCTATAATAATTTTGGTATAATAAAAAATAGAATCTCTGCCTTAATTTGTCTAATTTTGGTGATAACAAATTAAATAAAGGCTGAAGATAAAGTGAAATATTTCAAATGGAAAAGATAAGGTGACATCCAGAAGGAGCCGTGGCATCCGGCAGGAACAGTGACATCCAGGAGTAACCAGGACAGCATTTTGGAACCAAGGGAGTTGATTTGACCCGACGGAGCCAGAAGGAGGTTACCAGGAGGTAGATCGTGTGACGATGACATCCAGGAGGAGCTAGGACTGGAATTAGGGATCTGAGCAGTTGGTTTGACAGGTCAAGAGTAGTTGAAAGGAGTCACGGACCATCAAAGGGGTTGCTGTTGGTGAATTGGACATTGAGTGCTGCAGTCTATCGATGACAGGATCCAGTAGTGATTGCAGTGAAAGCATGAGCAGCTATTAAGGTTTGTTAAGATAAGTTGAAAAAGCATTTTGAATAACTGTCAATTTTGAAAGTGATAACATAAAGTTTAGTTAGTACTTACATAGGTGATTTGAATAGCAGTAAATGTCAATGTGAGATACAGTTGTCAGTTTACCTGGTTTGATTAATTTTGAAAGTCAAGTTTGACGTTAAGTATCATTGATAGCAAACTAGATTTTGATGAACCCACCCTGAAAATAAGGGCTCTCGATTTAAAAGCAGTTATCATTTGATACTTAAGACATTACATGAATTAAGGCATAGTTTACCTGGTGAGCTATTGCAATAGATTTCTAGGGTATTTTTCTACTTTCTTGGGCATGTCTTCTCTATTTGTGACTATATTCCCATCATTATTTTCAGCGACCCCATCTCTCTTGTTCCGATACTAATTTGTTTCTTGAAGATCTTAGGCCCTCTGTTATTATCCATGGCTTGTGTAATAATTTTGATATTGTTATTCCTAATGTGTTTCCCTACCTCTCTTTGAATCAATTTGTTCGGTTCTACCCATTCTGTAAGGTCTTTGTTTTTACTTAGTTTAATTCTCTCCTTTCTTCAAATAACTCTTTTGTTTCATTGCTTACCTTTTTTAGAGTTTTTTAGTTTGTTTTGCAACTTCTGCAGTACTTTTTTTGATAACTTTGGATAGCAAATTTGTGTGTGTATATACATCTGCATCTTCAGAGTTTGGGACTTCCTTCTTCAGTTTTTCGTCTATTTTAAAATGTTCACTTGCAAATTGCTTTTAAAGTGTAACACCATGCTCTACGTGCATTTATAGCAGCTAGTTTCATCATTACTTTCTATACATACAATTTTAACATGTTCATCTTAGTAGGTACTATGCTTGCTGTTGCTTGTCTTCACTACTAAATAATCGGTACTCGGTTCCCATTTCCTGTCTATTGTTAAATAGTATTTTCCTTGTTCACAAATATAAGAAAAACTTGCAATAAAAAGCTCTATATAGCGAATTTATGTAAACGAACAAAAGGCTTAAAAGTAGCTTCTATTCACTTATCCATGAATTGACTTGAGTGGATAAATCACAAAACATACAGTTATAATTTTGTCTCATTTGCAAATAAGTTTCACCTATTTCTAAAAAATAGCTTGCCGTCGGTTAAAGGATTAGAGACATTAAATTCTAGAAGCGATGAATATAATGAAACTGTTCTAATATAAAAACACTGGAAAAAAACAAATAACAACTGAATTAGCAATCTTCCATTTCAATGATTTATAAGAGCAGTTTTAATATTAATTGTTATGTTTCTTTGTACAAATTTACGTAAAATGTACATACCGTGACTACTAGCTAAACAACAATGGATATAATACATGATTAAAAATCTGGCGTGATACATGCGCACAATTTCCTTTTACATCGATCTTGTAATTAGCCAAAAATTAGATTTTTAATATTTCAGCATTTGTCAAAATTTTTCAAAATTACGAATTCTCTAAAATTTTAAGCTGAATTCAAAAATGTAATAATATACCAGATGTTCTATTTAAATATGAGTTAATAAAAAAAAACAAATTCGAAGTTAGCAGGTTAGGTTTTGCGTCAGCTTGTGTCAAAACTGACGCAAAGCCTAACCTGCTAACCGCGAATTTGACATAGACTTACAGTGCCACCAATGACATGTAAACAGTCTATGTCAAATTCGAGGTGCTAATGCAATAGGGATCCAGTTAGCTTTATAAATCGTATTTGGGTTGCATTTTTACCTGGTCAGGCTAGTCATCTAACGTGAATAGTATTAGATATTTTTATTTTTTATTACATTCAGAAAATCATGTTTAAAATATGGCAGTTTAAAACAAGTTTTAAATGCTTGTTTAAAACATAGGGCTTTGTTTTAAACACGTTTTAAACATTTGTTTAAAACAAATTTGTATTGAACGTGCCAACCCTGATTTGTGGTATAAACTACTCGTAATACATCGATTCAATTTGTAATTTTTTTATTATCGCGCTGTGTAATAAAATGTATTTATGAACATAATAATTATCATAGTAATTGTCAGCAAGTAACTTGTGCAGGTAAATTTAGAGTAGTGTCAAGTAAGATTTTCTTGGAATTATTGCTTATTTTCTTCTTAGAATATCGAATGTTCTTTCTCAAAAATGCGTTAGTTTAGAGCAAAGAGAGGTCTATCAGAAGAACAACTCAGGAAACTTCTTGAGGAATCATCAGACGAAGAAGATGGAATTCAGAACGGCCTGGTTCAAGAAACCGATGATGATCTTAGTGACGAAGACGTGGTAAGAAGCGACCATGACAGCGCCTCTAAACAGGAGTGTTTAGAACAAGAAAGCAGTGAGTCATCAGACGATGAAATTGTGAATATTTCATTTGTAAACATAAAATTACTCGGTGGCGTAAAACCACGTATTCGAAAAAATCGAAAACAAAGCAGCATAATATAATCAACTCAGTTCCTGTACCAGCAAGATGCCAGTAATATATCCAACGAAATTGTGAGGTACACAAATATTTATATAGGCAACCTTCGAGATAAAATTCAGTATTCAAGAGACAGGGACACAAAGCTGACCTGTAGAAGTGAAATTATGGCTGTATTCGGATTACTTTTCTTGATTGGTTTGAACAAAGCCCATCACACCAACGTTTTAGAACTCTGGACAACTGACGGCACTGGTATGCCGGTTGTGAGGGCATCAATGAGTTACAAACGTTTTGATTTTTATTACGCTGTTTTCGTTTTGACGAATTGCAATCTCGAAATGAAAGAAAGAAAACATACAAATTAGCTGCTATTCGTTCAGTTTTGGATCAATTTATTGCAATTGGAAAATCTCTTACAATATGAGCGAATGTGTAACAATAGACGAAATGTTACATCCCTTTCGAGGCCGTTGTTCGTTTATCCAATATATTCCCAGCAATCCAGGCAAATATGGCATAAAGATGTTCGCTTTATGTGACGCCAGCACTTTTTACATAAGTAATCTAGAAGTGTATTGTGGACAACAATCGCCAGGGCAGTATCAAGTCTCTAATTCTCCTGCAGATATCGTCAAAAGATTGATATCTCCAATTGAGAACACAAATAGGAACTTGACTACTGACAACTGGTACACTAGTTTTGCTCTGCTGCTTATTTACTGAAAAAAGATAATATTAGCTGGTACAATAAAAAAAACAAGAAGGAGTTACCAATGCAATTTTTACCAGACAAAAAGAAAGAAGTGGGTCAAACCTTGTTTGGCTTCCAAAAGATAAAACTTTAGTGTCATATGTACCTCGTAAAAACCGATCAGTCATATTATTATCAACAATGCACGACACTCCAGTCATTGATGAAATAACAAACAAACCTGAAATTATAATGGATTATAATGCAACAAAAGAAGGAGTCGACACTATAGAGAAAATGTGTGCCTCCTACTTGGGTATCTCGTATTACAAAACGGTGGCCATTGGCAATACTTTTTACTTTTTTGAACATCGCTGGTATGAATGCCAATGTATTCTTTCAACACACCAAAGGAAGCTCAAAGCCGTAGAAATTTTTTGTCAAAAATTTAGCCCTAGACCTAATGAAATCACATAGCGACATATCTGCGTTTTTATCAAAATACGCGCGATGCCAGTTGGAAATGGCCAAGATGGTAATTATCTCCCACCAAAAAAGCGTGGAACATGTTGCATATGTGTACGAAAAAAAATCATCTAGTACAACAAAATGTGACAAATGTAGTAGATTTGTCTGCAAAATTCATATCAATAAGCAACTTATATCTTTACAATGCGATGGACAAGAAAGTGAAAATTGTGAGTAATTTTGAATATATATTTTGTGCCTTACAATGTTACGGTTTTTCATATTCAAATTAATATTGTATGGCGCTTAACACTTCTTTACTGTTATTTTTTCAGTGTACTAACTGCATAACTATTATAATTTCTCACAACTTATTATTAATGTGAATTAAAATTGTTTTATCAGTGCGTGTTTTTCATTAATATATTTTGATTTACAAATATTACTTACTTAGAATGCAATAATCAAAATTTCTTAGATATCTTGTAGAAATTTACATTATAATTATTGAAAAATGTATATGTTGTAAAAAATACAACACGCGCCCGCTCGTGTTATAAAAGTAAGCGCGCCTGCCGGAAGGTTAAGAACGGTATCACTTGGTGGACTTTGTCTACTAAAAGCGAAAGGCGGTCTATAAATAAATACAATAGGTATTGTTCTGTGGATACATTGGTTCTTGGATTTTTTTATTCATTCATTGCATATTTACAATCTACTCTTGAGTTGAGTAATAAGTAAATGGTAGGATATTATACGTCATGTGATGGGATATAGCCAGCGCTATTCTCCCAGATATATTATGTCATGGCTGTGGAAGTTGGTGAGTGAGGTCCTGTGGCCAGTTTCGTTGGAAATGCGCGCAGGTAGTAGCCTCTGTCTAAAACTTTAGCGCCCCTCTCTTTCATAGAAGCGTGAACGATACATCTGCTACCCAAATTCATTTATTAGAGGTATTTCTTATACTACCGCTCTCTTGTGCTGTTATACCGCAATTCGTGTGGAAATTAAAATTACAATCGAATCCCCACCACTACGGCCCCGCTCTTAACAGGAAACCACTGATCATTTGGCACATATGGGCCATATCTAACAAAAGACTTTCCCTACAACAAAAGACACCCAACCCACCGCACCGAAGGCTAACGGCTGAGTTTTATGAGCCTCTACTACAGTACGCACAAAAATTCCATTGTACACAATACAAGCGCTCATAATACACAAATAAGCTACTAATGTTCTTAAACATAACTGTAATATTTCCAATAATTGAACAAATAAGTTTTCTAACTTCAAAATTAATCATTGCTGATTCTAAAAGTTCTAATACAATTTCGACCAACACAAATTTCAAATTGGGCATTTGTAGCAGGCGCGAATGTGACAACACCCTTGCTTTTGAAGCGATATCAATCACTATACAATCATGTCAGACGCATTAAGGCTAAAAAATTGAATCAGTTAGCTGTCAACTTTAAATTACTTTGAGTAGCGGTGTGGTGTTGCTTACAGATCAATAACACTCTCATAATCTGATCGAGTTGAATGAACAGCGCTTGAAAACATCCCACGTCAATTTTAAATGTGAATGCAACTTAAGGAAAACTGAAATCAGGCTCTTCAGCCTGACTAGGTAGTACTATTTGCAACAATGTCAATGTTTGCTTTTCACCTAGCTCCTAAAACAATTCAGCGATAATAGTTTTTTTTACAATTTTCTAACTATACAAATTTTTCCTTAAAACGACAACACTTAGTTTGTCCAACTACAGTAGGCGAGCGTGAAAGGGCATCAATAACTCACGAAATTAGTATGTCTCCGGCTCTGCCTCAGATATCGATTCCTTAGGGCAGTTCCAAGTGCCAACAACTGCGTACACTTTGTTCTACACAAATAGCTATTAATAAAAGTCTGGCCCAGTAAAATATACTAATAGGAGAGCCAGGCTATGTGGCCGCTGGGAGCAATTCGTCTTCCTGAAACGTTTCGTATGGCGGTTGAATGAAAATCACAGCCGGAAGATCATAGTTTTGCAGGCAGGCGCAGAACAAGACCCGATGCATTGCCTGAGGAGTAGCCTGCACCAGCCACAGTGCGATAGCGATGGTGTACAGGCAACAAAGCCCAAATTCGCTATCGCGCGCATAAAAGGTAACATCATCATTGAAAATACTCGCGTTCAGGAGATCAAAAGCCGGGACAATAACTTTGCAAGATATAAGTTACATTCATGTCAGCCGATCATTAATCACGATCAGCTAATAGTCGAACTTCGGGCCAACGGCAATTAGTACTGGCGGGATATAGTGCCATAGGCTTCGATATCGAGAGGTACAATTGCGAAAAGCAACTTCATTTTGTACTTATTTTATAGATATTGTAAATGAAAGTGGCTCATTTAAATGCGTTTTGGCATAGCTCTAAGTCTTAATTTTATTACCAGTGTTAATAGAGCGACGAATAGGTCTCAAACATACAGTTGTCCACTGTAAACAAAATGACACCAATCCGCCGAAAATTAGAGCTGCACCTCTTTTCAGTTCGAAATCATAATCAGAATTTTTACGGTCTTACGCTTACGAATTGAAATTAAATATAAAATTATCATTAAATACATTTGTAAATCCAATAGCCTGCTTTTATATATAGAATAAGTTTTGCACACTATTTGAATGTTTACCAGGATTTTGCAATATTTTTAAATAAGTTTTGCTACGGTTCGTTATTGAGGTAACAGTACTGCACTCTATGAACGCGGGATTTTATTGGTATTTTTGTAATTTGGCCGCTTGATTGTAAAATTTATTCTCAAGGGGTGTAGCCAGCATAACTTTTGGTCTGCGAAAACATTCCGCGAGCTTTTCTTTTCGCATTGACTGCGAGGAAATCGAAAATCGAGAACTGGAGGCTTGTTGGATCGATATTAGTTTTATTATACATATACTTGGTACGGATTTGAATACCAGACAATGTCGCTTAGCTGATTCTGGAATGTAGGTGTTCTAGACAGCTGCTGCCAGGTTTATTTTTTATTTCACAACTATATCTTTTCAACTTCAAATTGGGACTAAACAACTTCAAAATGAGAACAAACAATTTCAAAATGGGAATAAACAATTTCAAAATGAAATAAAGAATTTCATTTTGAGAATAAACAACTTCAAATTGGAAATAAACAATTTCAAATTGGAACTAATCAATTTCAAATTCAGAAAACCTCTGTGTTGAAGGTAATCTTTGGAAGATGACAATTACATAGTTGTGACGGGACAGAGCTAATTATTGTTAGCTGTTGCTGGTGCTCATTAATCTATATACAGTGTGTTTCACTTTTCATGGGGACGGTCATGTATCACAGAAAGTAGGTACTCAACCAATTTTGTTCAAATTTGCAAGGAATGTATATACCTTTAGTGCCACCCAGGACACAAGGACACATAAGAATGGGTCCATAGGCGTCCGTCTTAGGACGAAAAAAGGGGGCAACTTTTTCACAAAGTAATATTAGCGATTTTTTCCGGCCACATTTTTTAACATAATCTTAATCCACGCCTTTGAAAACCTTTGTGGCCAAATTTTCATGCAAAAAATCCTATGCGTTAGAAAGATATTAAAACGCAAACTTGAAAAATACTGTTCATTTATTTCGTAATTTTTCGAATAATAGCTGAGTTTTAAACATTACTTTAACTGTTTTCGTTTTCTAAAGTGTGATTATCGCTAAACTATAGTTTTATCGCTTTTGTTAAATAATTTGCTTGGAATTATAATAAGAAATGTTTAACACTCAGCTATTATTCAAAAAAAGACGAAATAAATTTTTGCATAAAAATTTGGCCACAAAGGTTTTCAAAGGCGCGGATTAAGATTATGTTAAAAAATTTGCCTGGAAAGAATTGCTAATATTACTTTGTGAAAAAGTAGCCCCTTTTTTCGTCCTAAGACGGACGCCTATGGACCCATTTTTATGTGCCCTTGTATCCTGGGTGGCACTAAGGGATTATACATTCCTTGCAAATTTGAACAAAATTGGTTGGGTACTTTCTGTGATACATGACCGTCCCCATGAAAAGTAAAACACACTGTATATAAAAATATAAAAAATGGCGTACATTAAGAAAGTGAATACTGACAATGTAAAGAAGCGTATTCACGCATTAGACAATAATAATGGAGACTGGAAAGCTCTTGCAGATACATTGAATGTCAAGAAGTAGACCCTCTATCGATGGGCGAAACACCAACAAGAGGGAGAAAAGAAAAAATCTCGAGGAGAGAGAAGAAGCAAATTACATGAACATCGCTTATTTACGAAAGGGTACATTCAGGAAACGCTAAACAAAATAGTTATCATTTTGAGGTATCCACCGAATGTGCCCGAACACTGATAATTGTTTTGTATTTTTAGCTTCTTTTCTTTCTCTTCATTTCTCTTTCTTCCATGTTTTTTCTCGTCTCCCTCTAGTTGGTGTTTCGCCCATCGATAGGCGGTCTATTTCTTGACATTCAATGTATCTGCAAGAGCTTTCCAGTCTCTATTATTATTGTCAGTATCCACTTTCCTAATTACGCCATTTTTTATATTTTTGTATAGGTTAATGAGCACCAGCATCAACTAACCATAATTAATTCTGTCCTGTCACAACCATGTAATTGTTATTTACCAAAGACTACCGTTAACCAAAAGCTTTTCTCAATTTGAAATTGATTAGTCTCAGTTTGAAGTTGATTAGTCCCAATTTGATGTTGTTTATTCTCAAATTGAAATTGTTTATTTCATTTTGAAATTGTTAATTCCCATTTTGAAATTGTTTATTCCCATTTTGAAATTGATTAATCCCAATTTGAAGTTGAAAAGGTATAGTTCCATTCTACATAAACTACGTGAACGCCGTAAAAATCTGAAAGCTTTTTTTTATTTTATGCAGTTGTTTTACATATTTTAATATTCGTATGAATGTCACTGTTGATCGTATTATACGGGATCTGCCTGGAGTACTTCATTTCAGGTAGACGTGAAACAGTCGTGCAGGGAAATTCAGCAGAAAAACCTGCCCGATCATGAACTTTACAAGATTATAATATAAAATAATCTAAGGATATGATTCGGTATGGTATTTAAACATCTACAAGCAAATTGCGCACTACGCGCACGTGAAATAGGATACGCGAAAGGTCAAGATCCGAGCCGAGCGCTAAGATAAGAAAAACAAAACCTAAACAAATATAAACATCTGTGAAGCCGGAACGTGAGATTTTATTTTGTGTTACAGTCACACAGACACACATTAAGGAAAATTATATTATAGATTATTGACTGGCGTGTGTGTATATATGGATGTAGGACAATTGAGGGCCAGCATTACAGTTCAACGATGGTAACTAACTTGATTAATCTTTTATCCAAAAGATGTGTTATTTTCAATTTTGAGTTTATGTGCTATTTTGTAAGATTATTTATTAAAGAAATTTACATAGATACATAAGTAATGAATTTCGTATATTTACTTGCAGATCTGTAAATTCTTAGTTTTAATACTAACATAATTGAAACTGTATTACTCCACCACCCATTTTTAGAATCACCCTAAACTGGTATAACAATAGTTGACGTAAAAGTGCAACTGCTCTTCTGATATTTTTCTATGAAAATTGGGTGCCATATTCCCAAAACCGACTAAATCCACTTTTTACGTCAACGATGTCTGGAAGATAAGAGCGATATATTGTCACTACCCACATTGTTTTACTTTGAAAAACGTTTATATTTATTGGAGAAGCTGATTTGAAGTAATGCTTGCTTTCACAACCGACCAATACATTCATAAAATAAGTTTTATAACTGACGAAGTGAGAGACCATTTACCACAAACCAAGTTGCGCAAATGCAAGTAGGAAATTAATTTTATACATAACGACGTTCTCATTTTAATTAGAGGGTAGTGCTGGATGAGTTTCAGTGTTTTTATAGTGGCTTGGTGGTGAATTAATTGTTTTTCTTCAGTTTTGGCTGGAATTTTCTATAGTACAATAATATATAACACCCTGCAATTGTGTTTTAACTTGTTATATACATTCAACAGGTAGACACTTTTTATGGTAAACTTTAAGGTGGGCATTGTTTTTCCCACTGTTTCGTAGTTATTTACTGCAAATTTAGTTGGTATGGGCCAGATTAGACGTTAGTAACGAAGCCCTTTCGCTTTTTAGAATGGAAGTTACTTGTTTATTATGCATGCAAAATAAGTAATAGTAAGTACTCCAAACATAATTGAAAAATTTCAGTGAAGGAAGCTTTGGAGTACTTTTACACTCTCCTAGACGATGTATATACAGTGCGAGTGTATAAAGTCTGGAACTATCGAAATAGAACTTTTATCAAATGTTTTTGAAAGAAATCTTCGAACACGTCAATTTTTATTTTAAAAAATACATATTTTACTGTAATTGTCACTTTTAGATTGTCTTTTGTTTTTGAGTTATGGCGTTAGCGATACTTTTTTTAAAAGGAAACCCTCAATTTTTATGATGAATTTGGACACAGCATGAAATTCTAAGACCAAATACTCTAAAAAAAGTATGATACTGTACGATTACCAGATCCCCTCAATACTAAAATTTCAATTGGTCCTTTTTCACTCAAATATTGTATCATTATTTATTTAATTAGGAGCACACAACAAAAACAGATAAAGAAACTATGAAGAACTGTCATAATTTTAGGGCTAACTCATTGTTTCATGGCTACTTGATTTTTATTCGATTTTTGTTTTAATACTTTAATAGCGATTTTCTCGAAAATTTCAAAATATAGTATCATACTTTTTTAGCGTATTTGATCTTAGAATTTCATGCTCTGTCCAAATTTATCATAAAAATTTGGGGTTTCCATTTAAAAAAATGATCGCGA
This sequence comes from Agriotes lineatus, assembly GCA_940337035.1. Taxonomy (NCBI): domain Eukaryota; kingdom Metazoa; phylum Arthropoda; class Insecta; order Coleoptera; family Elateridae; genus Agriotes; species Agriotes lineatus. Next base: position 5,348,044 of record OW679197.1, read on the forward strand.
ACGTCATAACTCAAAAACAAAAGACAATCTAAAAGTGACAATTACAGTAAAATATGTATTTTTAAAAATAAAAATTGACGTGTTCGAGGATTTCTTTCAAAAACATTTGATAAAAGTTCTATTTCGATAATTCCAGACTTTACACTCGCACTGTATTTAAAGCTTTTAAGGTACTACGGCGAATTTTAGTGCGCACGCCTATGGTCTCGCCCTGTAAGTAGGAACATGGAACTCCAGGCTAGCAAATAGGAAAGCTTTGTTTCAAAACTGCAAGCAAATCCATTCTGTTCTTACATAAAATGTATATCCTTTTAGACATTCTTTAGATATTGTCTATGTAATTGTAGAATTTTCCACAAGTTTTCTAGACTGAAGTAATGTCCTCATTATGTTTAGTTTGGATACTTTGGTTTTTTTTGCTACCGGATATTTTTTAAATCAAATGCACTAGCTTACGATTTAAATTACTGTAAATATAATTACCCCACAGTTTAATTCTGTTAATTTTTTAATTGCAATTAGATCTTTTGCTTAGTTAATTGCTCGTATATAATTCAACTCTATCGTCACATTGCATGCTAACTATTTCATTGCAGCTACTTATTTTTGAATCACTGGATAGTGACTGGAAAATTTTTCTAATTCGCTCTTACAATCTCTTTCAATATTACAATATTGGAACATTAAGGCTAGGTTATCTATTAACTAATCTATTCAAAAATAATGAAAGAACAATGATCATTGTGACTAAGAATTCATATGTTTGTACTAGATGCTATCTGAGTAAAGTTTACTGATCTGCGTAGTCTGTCATAAAACAGTAATAATGCGTAATTCATACACTAATCATATTAATTAATATCTACTGCTGCATTTCTAATAGACTTCTCTCGTACAGGCATAGTGTTGGTAGCAGAGAACGCTTGAACTGTCTTTAGTGAAGGCATATCGCAGGATATGTAATAACTCCGGAAAATCCTTTTGAACTTTGTTTATGTTTTCGAAACTTACATACAAAACAAATGGTACATATACATACCGTCTGTTCTATAAAAAGGGCCAAAGACTATAACGAGTTTATTTGTTATTTTAGTCCTATAAAACCATATTTATATTCTGAAATGGGAAAATCCACTTTACATTTGACCAAAACAAAAATTTTTTTAGTGCCTCCAATTTTTCGTGATGACGTCATCGGTACTTTTTTCAAATTGCATGGTACAATTTTTATTATATAATCTTGTAGAGAATGTTTTGTACTTTTCAGCCGTCTGAACATTTTGTAGGGTTGCATAATAAAAATTTAAAAAAAAAGGCAAAAAACCAAATATGTTGAGGAAGGCCATGAAATTTAACTTTTGTCATCAAACAAGTAACCCTATCCTACAGTCACTTGTTTGACGTTTCTATTATTTCATTGTAATAATTGTGTTGCCAAATGTGTATTGAGAACCACGGCTCGCACTTTCAACAATTTTTGTAATGCTAGGTTAGAATGTTGTTTTGTATTGTTTGGACCTAGTTGTAGCAGTACGTATCATTTCTCGTTTGTTTATGTTGTTTCTTTAGAAAGCCATAGTCTATTGTTTAGTTTCTTAATAAATTAGATAATCTTCTAACTACATTTCCAGGCCTCCTATGTCGCCTTTGGATTTTTGCGTTTTTTTCAAAAAGTTTATTATGCAACCTTATTAAATCTTTCCATAGATGAAATACAAATATAGTTCTCTACAAGAATATATAAAAAACAGTATACCATGTCATTTAAAAAAACATCGATGACGTCATCACAATAAACTGGTGACATTAAAAGAATAATCATGTTTATCAAATTGTAGAAAACATTGACCCATTTGATAATATATATGGTTTGTAGGGTTTAAAATCAAAAATAAAGTCGCTAGAGTCTTGGGCCCTTTTTATAGAACAGACGGTATAGTACCTCTTCTAGTAATTTATAATTTTACCACGAATTAAGGGTACATTTATGTTGAAGCAACGATATGTAGAACATAGTAGTGCTCTCAGCGGGAACAATAGTAGCAATAAATAGAGGTCGCCAAAAATAAAAGCAGTCGAACTAAAAGACATCATTAACTATGATTCTAACAAAAAATTAGGTGTGATCATCACATGCGTTTTTTACTGATTGTTAAAATCTAATTCTGCGATTTTTTAAAAACTATACTTGTTACATAAAACTTTAAAAGTTTTAAGAAAAATTATTTCCATTATTAAACATTGGATTTTGAAGAAATTGTTATAAAACTCTAGTTTTGCGATCTTTCCGAAAACTATATTTCTCACAAGAAATCTAAACAAAAGTTGTAGACAATTGTATAATATATGTTCTTGTTTTTCTAATAAATTTATAAAATTATCCCGAAAAAGCGGATTAAACCATAAGAGTAAATTACCATTTTCAGTTGCACGATTTTTACCAAAAATCACTGAAATGTCAGAATTTATATTGAAAACGAAAATATACATTTTGAGGCTTATCGATTAAGCCATCTGGGGGTGTAGAGAGGACAGAGACAGACTGACAGACTAACAAGACTGACAGACTCGCCGACTGATATACTCGCAGACAGACATCACTTTGGAAACCAATTTATTTGAATCAGAAGACACGAAAACGAAGATTTCTACATAAATTTCGAGTTCGAGGAAAATCATGATAACTATATTCTAAGATAGACCGTAAAAACAGGATCAAGTCAAATATGACACACTGTTATCATAAAAAAAGTTCACTGTTGGCTAATCTCTCAAAATCAAAATCTAACGTAGCTACTTGGATACAATTGCCGGCCGACCAGCAAGTAGTTACGGAGACTGCGTGTACAGCTCTTTAAAACATGCACAACGGGCGCCAACGGTATTTTTAACAAATCGGCAAGTGTATCAAGGCATTAGAATGAGAATACGGAAACTCAAGTAGCACAATAAATCTGAAAGAGAATCTCAACTCAAGTACAGGTCGCAGTAACAAATAAAGTCATAGTGCAAATATCAAGCATAAATTCATAGTACATCAATATACATGTATCACAATAGTTCCAAAAATCAGAAGCATAAGTTATTACAAATAGCAAATTTCACAAACGCAGTACTCACAGTTTTACATACAATTCCGCAACAATACAATTGCACACATCGAAACCGGCTGAATATGCAGACGGCTTTAACAGCAGATGTTTCATGATTGGTTTCAAAGGAAACGTAAAGCGCGATTCCAGAGCGTTTATTCTCAAATTCGTATGGTCGGATGCTGGTGGTTCAAAGCGATTCGCACCACGACGGCAAGGGCAGAAGTTAACCCAGGAGAATATATCCCGTATGGGCTCCGAAGGTCCAACATACGCCCGATCGAAATCGCATGAAGCAGTGACCGTGGAAGCGATAAATGAACAGCTGCAGCACTACCTCAGATCTGCTTTTTAGCACTAAATGTATGGCTCTCAAGCACTAGTCAGCTGGCACTAGTTGCTGTAAACGGAAAAGCAAAGGTCCAACGATAACATACCAGAACTAAAAGGAGTCTAGGGCGCTTAGAATACTCACCCTGGAAAAACTCCGGGCCATGTGTGACGCCAAGTGGTCGCATACAAAATCCGCAAAATTCGTAGGAAATAATCTTCCTTAACGTGAGCTTGGGGGGATCAGAACCACTCAACCGTGTAGGCTTACATTTCACAATCAAATGAAAGCATCCTTAATAAATTCCCACCGAAGCTCTTCAAAAGGCTAAACCACCATGTCGATTTGACGGGCGAGAGCGGAAAGAACGCTCGATGACAAAAGCGTTCGTGTAAAGATATTTGCCTAACAAGGTCGTCGAAGTAGGCGTGACTCCAGAACGCACGAACTAAATACCATCGAAGGCTAAATTAAAAGGCGGCGTAATTGAAACGCAACAACAGACAAAGTAGAAAACAGGAAAAAATAATACTACAAAAGGCGAATGAATACGTCACTTATCCCACCATCACAACAATAACAGGAGTATTCAACTGCTGTTAAACAAAAAACTAAGAAAGAACTAGTAGTAATGCAGGAGCGATCAAACTTCATGAATCATTACTGTAAAGTTTATAACAGACTAACGCATTTATTTGGTGCATCATTATTTACTATTGGAAATAATACTCTGAAGAAGATCTAAAAATAAATGCACAGTGAATGTTAAATGTGTGTTAAAGATATTCAGTTTAATTCTCGTCTCGTATATTGAGATAGTTATCTAATTCTTGTCTAGTTCTCGTCTCGACGCATCACTATTCCCAAGCTAAAACTGTCAGTAAAGCAAACGTTTTGGAGAAAGAATGCTGCAATAATTGACATAAATATTAAAAGCCAGTTTTCAAATACTACTTCACGCATCAACTACATGAACATTAAGAGGAATTGAAAAAACTAAGGTAAATTCACCTGAGGTGTTGTGTTGAATTCGGATGTTAAGCGTATTTTGTGCGGCCAGACGTATTAACGTCTCTATCCTGAACGATCTCGACGTAACTCAGCATTTTTCATCGATAGTCCACAATCGCATGCTATCATATTTTGACCACATAACTCACAGAGGCAGTGAATGTTTAGAAGAAGGTGTTGTACAAGGTCAACTTGGTGGAAAATCTCTTCGCACCAGATCTTCTAACAGTTGAATAGATCAGATGAAGACTCTTAGGAAGAAATCCCTTAATCAAAAAACAAAATTGACTAAGAATTTAATAGAATTGGCTTAGAATAAATGCAACCTGAACAAAAATTATGATAGTAAACCAAACGCCAGTTTACAATAAGTAAATGCTTTTGAACATCAAATTCAGTCAAGTCGAATCGAGTCCATATGAAAGGAACATGGCATCAGAAGCTGGTAATTCACTATTTGAAGGCGAATGGTGCAGGCCTTTGAGATGTGGATGTTCAGGCGTATGTGTCGTATTTCATCGACTCAAAGAATATCTAGCGAAAAAGTTCGAAGACTAGTAAGGAGATCGAAAAGTATTCATAATTATAAAATGATCAAAGGATTTTGAACACGCCATGTGAGGAAAAAATATTGTTACAGCAAGTAGTATTAATGAAACGAAAAATCATTTTATGACAACATGAAGAAGAAAAAAGAGAATTGATCTACTTCCAAAATATTAAAGAAAGACTAAAATAATCAAGTTAACTTGTACCGTACATTATCAAGTGTGATAGGTTAGTTATTATGTTTCGTGAATTTGTTTTCTATATCTTCAAATAACAAATATAATCCCAGACTAAGGTGTGTATTTATGCAGGGTTATTTGTTTACGCGACGTACAATTAATAATTTGATTAATACCCAGGAAAATACTCCAGCAACAAACCTGTTAGCTGCCGAAATTCGCAAATAGCAGCGAGCGAATACAAATGAAATCAAACAAGTGAAACTCGACAGGATTGCCCACACAAGCTCTTATTAACAGGAAAACCGCTCGTGTTCATAAAAACAGCCTTACAATGGGCCATATTCGGTTTCCAGGCGATTACTCTGATTGTGCGATCAAACCTTTCCATTATTTTCCGTTTACACTAACTTTCATTCTAGATAATGGAATTTATTGAAATAAATCCCCCAAAACTAACATCGGCATAAAGTAATTAATCGGCCTTCTGCAGCGAACGCTAAAGCGAATTTAACCTTCTTCCCGGATAAATCCCACTCCAACTGCCACTTGACTAAGGGAGACCAAACTTGCATTTATTCTAATTTGCTAATAGTTTCGGTACAGATAACTGCGCGGAAATCAAGCATGCATTCTTGAAATAGCTGCCTCGTATCATTCCTGCCGTGCTGTCATAAATAACTGTGACGTCGCCCTTCGTTTTAACACAATTTCCTTAACGAATCCATGAACACCTACAGCTTTTGTAACATCCCAATTTAATTTGCCGAGATTAATTAATAAATTTTATAATAATTATTTCAGACTCACTCGGAACGTTGGCTGCTGCTGCGTTGATACATAGGCTTGCACTTGACTTTCATCCCGGCTCTGCTCATCAACTCAAACCCTGTTGCTAAATTTAGTTGTTTTCAGCCGTGTCTGAATTTAAATATAAACGATATTTAAACAAGACATCGCTTTTGTTAAGACTTTCCGGTATTCTGCATTGGTACTGGTGTTGAGGTTAATTTATATATATTATACCTATAAAGGAAAGGCACAACCCTGACTAATCAACGCAGAGCCGTAACCACTATTACTAGGAACTTGAAATTTGGGAGGAAGGTTCAATTTGTTATGGAACCTAGTGCTAAGAAGGTATTTTTTGAAATTCGACCCCTAAGGGGGTGAAAAGAGGTAAAATGTGTTTTCACGAATTCCATAATATCTCTTAGTCCCGATGAGATATCGACTTGGTGTTTACTTGCAAAGATTTTCAATGCAACTTCCTAGAAACATATTTCAGGATTTTGCCCTAAACAACCCCTAAAGTTGCGAATATGCCTTTGGGGTGAATTACCCTTCGTATCTCTTATGTTTATTGAGTTCGAACATTATATGTTGGCATATAGATGTATTCTTAAAATATTTAGAAAGTGGTTTAAGGGATTTTCAAATTTTACCCCTATGGGGGTGAAAAGTGATAAACTGTATTTTCACGAATTCCTCCATATCTTTTAGACCCGAAAAGATACCGACTTGGTGTTTGCTTGCATAGGTATTCAATACAAGTTTCTAAAAACACATTTCAGGATTTTGCCCTAATCAATCCTTAAAAGTGCAAATATTAATTCGGGGTGAATTAAAGAACCCTTTGTATCTCCAATGTTTATTAAGTTACGCCACTGTCTTTTGGCATATAGATGTATTCTTAAAATATTTAGAAAGGTTTAAGAGATTTTAAAATGACCCCAGCAACGGTAAAAAATAAAAACTGAAAATGGGTAGGGTGTTAAATTTATTAATTTTTTTGCCGTGGGTTTATTTCAGGATAATATGGACTGAAAATTCCACCCCTAAGGAATGAAAAGGAGTAAACCGTATTTTCACGAATTATTTGATATCTCTTAGAATAAATAGGAAGATTTCGAAAATTCCACCCTCAAGTGGTGGGAACGGGTATCTTGCTGTAATTTATGAATACAACATTTAGTTTTCCATTATATATATTTTAATTTTATCTCATTGTTATACGAAAACTATAGTTTCATCAATATATGCAAGGGGAATGACAATTACGTACACATTTCCAGGGGGTACATGAAGCATAAAAGAGTTGTGGAGGACTCTTTTCGGAAGAATATTGCGTCCTTTTTACCTAGAATATTTTTTGCGGCGTTTGTTAGTTTAGCATATTGTATGAAGGGTAGGGCGGCGCCATAGAATTCATTAGAGATTTAGAAGAAAAAACATTTGTAGCCCGTGTCACGAACAGAGAAGAAGGTTAAATATAAGCGCACTGGATATTGACACAGGAAATAATTTAAAATAGCAAGCAGAAAGAACGTAAACAAACAGATGCTGGAATGTTTTCAGATGGTATTAAATATATACTAGCAATCCAGTGAGACAAATGTCTCATTTAAAAAAACAAAAAAAAACCGTTTTTCAAATAGAACGCGTATTAAATAAAAACTGTACCCAGACCTGGAAGGTGTCAAAGTGGTACGCCGCATCGGAACATTCTGGAAGCTGTCAAAGTGGTTGCCTAACCGATCGAGGATTTAAGGCGCAGAGGGTCGCAGCTCCGTTTGGCTGCTGAAACAGCGTTCTGACACTTCCGGTTTTCGAGAAAGCACGTGATTTCTCGAAAACCGGAAGTGTCACGTGACTGAAATTCGGTTCCTGACCTGACATGACCATTCCAAACATATAACTTTCATAACTTGTTTCTCTATCTCTTACGGTTTGGCTGCTGAAACAGCGTCCCGGACAGACAAGTCTATTAGATAAAGGAATTGATAAAAACAGAAAATGGGCTGAGAAAATACCTATCAAAAATGAACGAGGATTAATTATGAGCACCTTGGATAAAAGCAGTGCAAGGGAAAGCAAATGTCTGGCTGAAATTAGCCTATATCCATATGGTGTTGCTTGACTAATTAGTAAAGTGGTGAACGGGTAGTGTGCCTGGTTATTAAAAAGAAAAAAATTAAAAGTGAGTACATTGATTGCTAAACAAGGATATCGTTTTATATGCTAATCAAAATGAAGTAAAGCTACTTCAATGGAAAACAACTGTTTTGCTGCAATGCGTTCATATCCAGATGATGTTTATTTGTTATTTAGTGTAAGTAGTAATTGGCAGTGAAAATAGCTATCAAAAAAGAGAGCTTGTCTGGAAAGTGTTCTCATACAGATGTTGGTTATTTGTTATTTATTTAAAACGGTTATCAGCGAGAGAGAAGAAAGTTAGGTATGAGCGTATTACATATTGACATTGGAAGTCGTTTTTAAGTAGACGAGCAAAAAAAGAAGAATTAGTGCAATTGGGAAACAAGCAAATGCACGAATGTGTTCAGATATTGATTTTATTCATTTAATAGGCAAATTAGAAAATGAGCTGTGAAAATAGCTACCAAAAATAAACGAACGTCAAGGATGAGCACATTGGATAGCGAGTCAAGAAGAGAGAAAACAGTTAAGTATGGGCACATTGGATGTTGTGGTCAGGAATCGTTTTAGATGTGAAGCAAAAAGAAGTCAAACTGGTGCAAGAGTAAACAAATGTTTGCGTCGAAGATGCTCCTATCCAGATGTTGTTTATTTGTTATTTAGTGAAAATGACCATCAAGGCACATTGGTTGTTTATTTTAGTTTATCATTTATTTATTTATTTCAAGAGAACGCACAGAAGTACACATAATAATAAGTATAATAAAAAATAAATAAATAAAATAACATAATAATAATAATAAATGCAGTTGTATTCCTAAAAAAGTCTCCATATAAATCAACTATAATGATCAAAACAAATCGGAAACAAAATTATTGACAGCGAAAATAACTAATTAAATAATTAAACTCAAGGACTTTATGTTGTATTCCCTAGACTAGACCAAATTATATGAAAATATCTAAGTAATAGTAATCCTATAAGTATGTCCGTATATAACAAATATTTTATCTCAAAAACATAGAAGGTTCTTTTCTAAAGTCTTTTACATTATTTGTGAAAATGTCGGCTCAAATACTTATTTTTTGAACAACGGCGAATTTAAGAATTCTTCAGTTATTTATAAATAATAATATTTGTGATACATTTTCGAAAAGTGTAAAATTACTAAATATTTTGTGTACATTGCCTATGACGACAGCTGAGAGCGAGCGTTGCTTCTATGGTTTATACAATTTTCGTTTTTTACATTCAGTATTGAGCTTACTTGACCGACTGCAATACCATATGGTAATTGCATAAAAAAAACGCGTTTTCTAGTTATTGCTGGAAGAAAAAACTGTTTGCGCGGTATTAAATGGTATTAAATTTCTTTCGCTTTCTTTGGTTTTCATCAAAATGTTAGGCTCCAGAAAGAGAAATGCCTTGAACTTTGAAAAAGTTTTCACCTGTGGCACTGTTTCCATGGCCCCCCGCAGCGATGATCATCGATTACCTTTTCTTTGCCACATTGTCAATGACCCCCACGCGGAGTTCGGTTATATTATTGAAAGGGGGCGCGAATAATATTTATATGGAAAGGGGGGGGGGGGGCTCAGATACAAAAAGGTTGAGAACCACTGGTTTAAGATGACAAACAAAAGACTGGAAAATTAGTGCAATTAATTGGGAAATAAACGTATGCTGGAATATGTACTAGAAAATCGGCTGTAGAAAAGGCTATAGAAAATGAGCGAGGGTTAACAATTACCACATTTGAGAAAACAACTTCTGGATTATGCCCGAATCCAGATTTGTTGATTTATTAACCAATAAAAGTAGTTAACGGATACTGACAGTGGCTGCCAATAAGAGAGAAAAAGGCAAAGTACGAACAAATTGTATATTAAGGTCATACATCGGTTTAGATTCAAGCAGGAAGAGGTATGTTTGACTGGAGTGTACCCACACCCAAGTGTTATTTATTTGTTTATTAGTAAAGGAGTAGCCTGATAGTACAGATATCTATCAAGGAGGGAGAGGAAGTTACGTATGAGCACATTGGAATATGCTCACATCCAGATTTTGTTAATTTATTAACTAGTTAAAGTAGTAAATCTGTAGTGAAAATGGTTATTAAGACGAAAGAAGAAGATTAAGTATGAATGCATTGGATATGGATCCCGTAAAATGCTTGGATAAAAAGCAAAAAAAAGCAGTGCAAGGTAGAGGATATCTATGCCTAGAATGCCTAGATCCAGATATTGCTGATTTCTAATGTAGTTAAAGCAATTAATCGGCACTGAATTTTTCTGTCAAGAAGAAAGGAGATGGTTAAGTATGAATTGGATATTGATCCAGGAAAATATTTTAGATGTCGAGCAAAAAGGAAATAGAATTAGTTCAAAGGGACACAAATCTTTTTTATTTTTTTAAATTTTACTCAAGGCTACCCAACAGACAGTCATAGCTGCCCAATAACAGGATAGCACGGATTATACATTAAAACATTTACAGTTTTAGGTCAAACAAGCAAAACTAAGGAATACTAAAGAATAATTAAAAAAACTATGTAGACAACTGAATAACTATAGATATAAGCATTAACTACAATAACGTAATAAAAAAAAAGAAATACAATCAAACTAAGACTTTTCGCATGTGTCTCTTAAATGCTGCAAATCGTAAGTTAAAAATATCGCAGCTGTTGTCAGCCTGATCCAAGCTGTTGAGAATTCGAGCGCAGCGAGTGAGCGGTGAGTTGAGAAAATAATTTGAATTAGATTTTTGAATAAAGAATGTGTGTCTGTTTCGAATAATGTAAGGGTTAGCGTTAAATTTAAGGCTATTTACGCAATATTCAGAATCAATTAAATTGTTAACAACCTTATATATAAAAAATGCATCAGAACATTTTCTTCTACATTCAAGAGATTGCGTGTTATAGAATTTAAAATTTTCGTTGTAACAATAAAAATGCACAGCTTCTATTCGCATAATATACTCTTGATACATTGGATTCCAAACAGTCGAAGAAATTTCTAAAACAGGTCTCACTACGCTATTGAACAAAGCTATAAGTGAAGACATCTTTGTCTACAATATGCTTAGATTCAGATGATGCCAAGTTGTTAGTAATCGTAGTAGATGAGAACTGAAAACAGCTATCAGGAAGAGAAAATTATGTTAACTGCGACTACATTGGTTAGTGAACCAGGAAGATATAAAGAAAAAAAACCAGTGCAAGGGAATGGAAATACTTGCCTAGAATGCATTCCGATCAAGATATTTATAATTTGTTGTGTAGTGAAGGTAATGGATCAGCAATAAAATGTGCTATCGTGATGAAAGAGGAAGGTTGATGGAATGGTGTGCATCTTTTAAGGAACACCACGACACTGGCTCCAGAAAAGCTGTGAATACCTCTTAACATTCGATGATTTCGAAATAAGGCATTGGGTTTCAAATACCTATCGGGCCCCACGAAACGGAACTGTCAACTTGTCTTGTCGAAAAGCACAAAGGAAGTGCCAGCTTCTCCAAAATTTCGATCTAGGGTCGCTTTTTAAAACTACTGTGTGAAGTTAGCTCTTCTCCCCAAAATATTATTGAGCTGGTAATTAATAGTAAAAAAGGAGTAGGCATGCATTGACAAGGGAAATCTAAGTCGTCAACGCCAAAATCAAAACGGGCCGCTACAAGAGCAGTAGAGTGCAAGAGAAATCAAATGTGTGCCTGGAATGTTTCCAGATCCAGCTGTGCTAGATTTATTATTTGTTTCAGATACCACAGAAGAGGAGGTAAAATTAGTGAAAGGTAAAGCAAAAGGTTATTAGGTATACTTTCAGATCCAGATGTTGCGAATTTAGCATTTAGTAAAATTAAGAAACGTGCAGCAGAGACGGCTATCAAAAAGAAAAATAAAAGTTCAGTATGAGCATATCTGATACTAAGCCCGAAAATCGTTTTGGATTCAAGGCAAAGAGTAGTAGAAATAGTGCAAGGGAAACTACATGTCTCCCTGGTATGTTTGCAGATTCAGATGTTCTAGATTTATTATATGGTAACAGTAGTAAAATGCAAGTTAAAATTGCTGTTAAGGGAGAGAAGCAAGTCAAGTATGAATCCATTTAATATTGAGCCCAAAAATTGTTTTAGATGCCAAGGAAGAGATACTAGAGTTAGTGGAAGGTAAAGCAAATGTTTCCTAGGAAGCAACAAAAATGACTTTAAAAAAAGGTTCAGTATATGTATAATATCAGAAACTGAGCCCAACATTGGTTTTAGATTCAAAGAAAATAGTAGTAGAAACAGTGTAAAGAAAACCGAATATTTTTTCGGAATGTTTTCAGATACAGATTTAGTTAAAGTAGTAATGTGGAAGTGGAGACGACTATCAAGAGGGAGAAGCACGTTAAGTACGAGTACCTTGGATATTGATCCTAAAAATCGTTTTAGGTGCCAAGGAGGTCAAACTATTGAAAGGTAATGCAAAGATTTGCCCGCTTCCAGAACCAGATCCTTTAGTTTTATTATTTAATAACACTATCAGCGAGCAGTAAAAACACCTATTAAGAAGAGAGAATACGGTTAGAAATAAGCACATTGGATTTCGAGCATGGAAATGGTTTTAGATGCCAAGAAAAAGAAGTAAACTAGTGGGAGAAAGTACAACTGTTTGCCTGGAATGTATCAAGATCCGGATCTTATTGATTTAGTATTTAGTAGAACCAGTAAACGAGCAGCAAGAATGACTTTAAAAAAGGTTCAGTGTAAATTAGAAACTGAGCCCAATATTTTAAATTTAAAGCAACCAGTAGTCGAAACAGTAAAGGAAAATCGAATGCTTTCCTGGAATGTTTGCAGATCCAGATGTTCTAGATTTTTTATTTAATAAAAGTAGTAAAATGGTAGTGAAGACAACTATCAAGAGAGAGAAGCAGGTTAAGTAGGAGTATATTGGATATTGAGCTCAGAAATCGTTTTAGGTGCTGTTGCGATTTGCGTTCTTTAATTTAATGAACTATGTAGGAATATACTGTACTTTAGTTAGCTGTAAGCCATCTGTATAATAATTTAAGGTAAAATTCGTAGGAAAATGTCATATTTAAATTACAACAAGCCGAAGTTTAGAAACGTGCCTTTCGCTTGGGAAGCTGGAGATATTCCAATCTCACGAATAAGATTAGCGTAAGTTTATGCAGCGTTTACTTCATAAACAGAAATATTGAGTGATGTATATGACCGGTACGTGATTAGAAGAAGCAATGGTTGCAACTCGATCATAAAAACTATTTGCAGCTGGGACCAAATGCTTTTAGTAGAAATTTAAATCTTTATAGCGGTAATTTACTAAGGGTCCGAACAGGCCACATTTCACTGTGGGAAATCCTCAAGCTTGTAAAAATTCATAGAACTATTATGAACGGTCACGTCCGCGTAATGCCAAATGTCCAAAATTTAGACCAGCTCTGATAGGTTATTGGGAACTTTGTAAACGCCCACTGAGCTTTCTTGGTCAGAATGGACTTAGAATTAAGTTAGTTAATAAGAAGATGTAAATACGTAAACTTAAGGGTTCTGTAAACGGCAGAAAAATAAATGCAAGTATTTGTATCTACTTAAGTGTTCTTATTAATCTCAGTAGCTTTGGTCTTCGTGTCCGAGTGTGTTTCAACTAAAAGGATTGCCAGTTACCCCGACTTTAGGCGTCTCGCAATAGTGGTGATCAAGCGGTGTAATTTATAACTTATTTAAATCGCACGACAGAAGATTTCTTTTGTTTCGAAGTCGGTCCAAGTGCAAGCGTTGAAATATACAAGGGGAATCACGTGAACAGGACGGGAAAAAGCATCAAATAAATTGAGGCGGTACAACGGGAGCGTTCATTCCGAAGGGGCGGCGTAGATAAAATCCAGGAGCGTCGAGGAGTGAATGCAGGAAATTCCGTGGTCCAACGGGAGCGGTCAATCCGGGAACGGCGTAGAGGACTGGGAACGGCGTCACGTAAGAGTGGAAACGTTGGAAAACCAGAAAGCGTCGAGGAGGTGACGGCAAGGAATCCGTGGAGGCGGCCAGACAACAGGAGGGCAGTCATTCGAAGGGGCGGCGAGGCAGCATTCTGGGAACAACGTCAGTAAAACTGACAACGAAGAAAAACCAGTGTAGTGCAGTAAAAGCCAGTAAATGTGTCGAAGTGAGTGACGGCGGAAACTCCAGAAAAAAAGTCAGGAAAGCGGCTTCAGAACAGGGAGGCGGCGCGTCCAGATCTGTGGGAATAAGACGACAGCACAGCGGGGAAAGCAGAAAATTCCAGTTGTGGGTAAGTAATACTTGTTGTTTGTTTCGGAATTATATGGTCTTATTATGCGATTTAGTAAGGTTGTGTATATATTTTTTTGAAATAATAGGATCAGGTATTGCTCGTAGTTGTCAGTAATAGTAAATTTTCGACGGGTGTGAACTAGTTAAGTTTTTACAGCAGCGATAGGTAATTTACGGGTTACGCAAAATTCCTGGTTTACAGAATTTAAATTTTATCAAGTGTTTCATTTAAAAGAAACAATGGTTTCCGAATACAGTATTTTTTCGGTGAGCGAATTAAAATACGTTGCTAATCTGTTGGAATTACCGGAGAAAAAGAAAAAGGCAGAGACCATAGAAGAATTGATTAAGGCTCAACATACGGTAGAGGACATTAAGGTAGAATTAGGTGCCTGGGAGGAAAACCCTCGGAAGGACAAGTGGGAAGAATTAGCTGAAAGGGAACGAAGAGAAATGTTAGAATTAGCTGAAAGGAGAGAAAGGTTAGAATTAGCTGAAAGGGAGCGAGAAGAAAGATTGGAGGTAGCTAGATTAGATGCTCAAGTGAAAATTGCTCAGGCCCAAGCTCAAACGACAAATGAAAATGTACATGATGTCAATGCAATTAGGAATATGTCCTTGAATATGACAAAACAATTGCAACCTTTCAAGGATGACGGTGACATGGGATTGCATTTAACGAATTTCGAGCGGGTTTGTGTGCAATTGAACTTCTCCAAGGATTCGTGGCCAATTCGATTGACGAGTGTGTTGTCACCAACAGCGAATGAGGTCGTGGCTCGATTAACAGAAGAGGACAGCAAAGATTACGACAAAGTCAGGGCTAGTCTGCTCAAGAAATATCAGCTAACAGCAGAAGTTTTTAGAACGAAATTTCGGCACGGGAAACGGAAAACCGACCAGAGTTATGCGGAATTTGCATACCAACTAAAAACCAATTTCCAGGAATGGATCAAGAGCGAAGAAGCGGAAGGAAACTTCGACAAGCTAACTCAGCTGATGAGCTTGGAGAAATTTTATAGTTCGTTGCCAGGAGAGATGAAATTCTGGGTGGAGGACCGAAACAAGTCCAAGACGATGGAGGAAGCTGCAGAGCATGCAGACACATACGTCACCAAAAGAGGACCAGGTACAGAACGGCAATATAATGGAAACTTCAAGACATCGAAAAATAAGTTCGAAACTAAGCCAACGACGTCGAACTTGAAAAATGACTTAGGGAAAAGTCAGGTGCAAACGGAAAGTGTTGTCAAGGAAAACTTGGACAAACGCAGTTTCGACAGACGAAGGCCGGGGAAGTGCTTTGGATGTGGTGCAGTAGGTCACTATAAAGGTTCACCGGAATGTCCCAAAACACAAGTCGTTTTAGCAACGATAGGCCAGAGCAAGAACGAGGAAGGTCTGCTAGAACCTTATACCATAATAGCGAAAGTAAATGGAGTGGAAGCAAAATTACTACGAGATAGCGGAGCCAGCTATGATATCGTGCACACAAATTTAATCAAAGGAGCCGATTATACAGGGAAATATGTATATGTGCAAGGACTCCTGAATGAAGAATGTGTGGCGTTACCAGTTGCGAAGGTAAAATTAAATTTGCCAGAAATTCAGGTGGAAACTGAAGCAGCTGTAGCGAATCGTTTGCCTCGAGATTATACGTATCTGCTATCGAATAGAACGTGGGAGATGCTGCCGAAGGAAAAGGATGTGGTAATTCAACAAGTGCTCGCATTAACGAGAGCGCAGGCGAAGGCTATAATGGAAAAGGAAAAGGTTCACGATGAAAATAAAGAAACGAATGCCGAAGTAAAGAGTTCAGAAGACGGAAAAGATTCCGACGAACAGGGAGAAGAAGCGGAAAAGGAGATTGGGTATAAATCACCGAACCTGGAAAAGGACGAACAATTTTCAATACCTAAATCGGATGTCGATTACTCGGACATAACACAACTTACACCGACAACCTTAAGAATGCTGCAATTAGAAGATCCAAAATTAAAGGAGTATTTTGAGATGGCAGAATCAAAGAAGGAAAACAATGGAGCAAAATTCTACATTGCTTATGGAATACTGCACAGGAGAATTACTGACAAATTGGGTCGGAGCTTTGAGCAAGTGATGGTGCCAGAAAAATTACAAAGCAAGTTGCTAGATATCGCACATGATAACATGTGGATGGGACACTTGGGTTGTAACAAAACCATTGACAGGATCAAGCAGAATTATTGGTGGAATCAGATGGGACGAGACGTGAAAAACAAAATCAAGTGCTGTGACGTTTGCATGCGCGTAGGGAAGTCCACTGATAGAAAAAAAGCTCCAATGTGTAGAGTGCCAGTAATCACCGAACCGTATAAGCGAGTAAATGTGGATATTGTAGGACCTTTAGCGAAAACCGAGAAGGGAAACAGATATCTACTAACGCTAATTTGTAGTGCCACAAAATTTCCTGACGCGATCCCATTAAAAGTAGCAGATTCTGAAGCGGTGGTAAAAGGGTTATTAAATATATTTTCGCGAGTAGGATTTCCATCCGAAATCCAGATGGATTTGGGCACTGTATTTACCAGCAATCTAACGACCGAATTTCTTGACCGATGTGGTATAAAAATCATACACAGTTCAGCATATCATCCGCAATCAAATGCAGTAGAACGATTCCACGGCGTATACAAGCGAATCCTAAGAGCGTTGTGTTACGAAAACGGAAATGAGTGGGATGAATATATCGATCAAGCGCTTTTCGCTTTGAGATGTGCACCGCACGCGGCACACGGATTTAGTCCCGCAGAATTGGTTTATGGACGTCAGATTAGATCTCCATTAAACATGATCAAGGAGTTGTGGGTTGGAAAGGAAACCAACGAACCGGTAGTAGTGTACATATTAAAGTTACTCGATAGGCTAAGGCAAATGCAGGAAATCGCGAAAACGGCGACTTTGGAAGCACAAACCAAATCAAAAGGTTATTATGATCTGAAGGCGAAGGCTTCATATTACGAGGTTGGCGAGAAGGTTATGTTGTATCAGCAAGCCAGGACCAACAAATTGCAGATGCAATGGACTGGACCCAAAGAAATTGTGGAGAAAATTTCCGATACGAATTATATAATTAAAGAAATATCGGGAAAACGTAAACAAACTCTTGTCCACGTCAATTTGTTGAAACCTTATTTTGAAAAGGCTGAAGTTAATGCGATAGTAATCAAACAACCTGGGGAAGAAGGAGTAGAACTCGATCTTCCAGAACTGGAAATAGAAGACACCGAAATCTTAAGTGCTTCGGAAGTGTTGAAACAAGCCAAAGGGGTAGGAAAACTCACGGAAATCCCAATGAAAAGCTTGGAGGAATTAATTCAAGAATTTCCAGGGTTATTTTCAAATCGACCCGGAAAAACCAACTTAGTGGAACATGATATTGCTCTCAAGGAGGAAAAAATTATCCGAACTCGAGCGTATTCACACTCACAGAGGGTACGCGAGATTATCGACAAAGAAATCGATAGAATGTTAGAATTGGGAGTAATTAGGCCCAGTAACAGCGAGTATTCATCGCCTATGATGATTGTGGAGGCTGAAGGGAAGGATCCAAGGCCTGTGATCGACTACAGAGCGTTAAATGCTATTACGGTGCCACAGCAACATCCTGTTCCTAATATAGAAGCATGTGTGGAAAAATGCAGCAAGGCCAGATACCTGAGTTTAATCGATGTAGTAAGAGCCTACTGGCAAAGAGGGATGACTGAAAGAGCAAGTAAATATGCTGCTTTCATAACTCATCGTGGAGTTTTCGAACCAGTGACGTTAGCGTTCGGGCTGCAATCTGCTCCATTTTCGTTTCAGCGGCTAATGGACACCATATTGGAGGGAATGGACGATTTCGCAGAACCATTTTTGGACGATGTGGCGGTACATTCGATGACTTGGGAGGAGCATTTAGAACATCTACATGCGGTATTCAAGGCAATGCATCAAGCAGGCCTAACGATAAAGGCTAAGAAGTGTGAGTGGGGAAAAGCCGAGGTGATATATCTGGGACATAAAATAGGTCAGGGATTTAGACAACCGTCGGAGGTAAAGGTAGCGGCCATACAGGAGTTTCAACGTCCCCAAACCAAACGGGATATTCGATCATTTCTCGGGATCACTGGGTATTATAATCATTACGTCCCGAACTATGCAGACATAGCTAGTCCACTTACAGACGCATTACGGAAAAATGCGAAAACAAGAGTAGAATGGGATGATCAGAAAGAAGTTGCATTCCAAAGATTGAAGGACGAATTAATGAGCGGTAAGGTGTTGAGAGCTCCAGATTATTCCCGCGAATTTATAGTACAAACCGATTGTTCGAAGCGAGGAATGGGGGTGACTTTATCGCAACGAGATGCTAATCAAGAAGAGCATCCGGTGCTGTATCTGAGCAAAAAACTCACGGATAGGGAGCAAGCTTATAGCGCAAGTGAACTCGAATGTGCAGCTTTAGTCTGGGCAGTCGGAAAATTAAAGCCTTATTTGTTTCTGAGCCATTTTACCGTAGAAACGGATCACTGTCCTTTGACCTGGTTACGGCAGATGAGCAATAAGAATGGCAGATTACTGCGGTGGTCATTAATCTTACAAATGTTAAATTTCACTGTTCTCTATAAACCGGGAAAGAAATGCGGAAACGTGGATTCCTTATCTAGGTATTTTGTTTAGTTAAGTCACCGAGAACCAAAGTATTACTGACAATTACACCAGATAACTGATGTTAATTCACGTAGGTTAGTTAAATTAGGGTAAGCATAATGAGACCATATAGTTCTGAGATTTATGACTGGTATTGCTTAAGTGCGAAAGAAGAACGTCTTGTGGTGTAAAAATCGATAGATTTAAACCCCAAAGACTATCTTAATCCGGGGGCAACTGTTACGATTTGCGTTCTTTAATTTAATGAACTATGTAGGAATATACTGTACTTTAGTTAGCTGTAAGCCATCTGTATAATAATTTAAGGTAAAATTCGTAGGAAAATGTCATATTTAAATTACAACAAGCGGATGTTTAGAAACGTGCCTTTCGCTTGGGAAGCTGGAGATATTCCAATCTCACGAATAAGCTTAGAGTAAGTTTATGCAGCGTTTACTTCATAAACCGAAATATTGAGTGATGTATATGACCGGTACGTGATTAGAAGAAGCAATGGTTGCAACTCGATCATAAAAACTATTTGCAGCTGGGACCAAATGCTTTTAGTAGAAATTTGAATCTTTATAGCGGTAATTTACTAAGGGTCCGAACAGGCCACATTTCACTGTGGGAAATCCTCAAGCTTGTAAAAATTCATAGAACTATTATGAACGGTCACGTCCGCGTAATGCCAAATGTCCAAAATTTAGACCAGCTCTGATAGGTTATTGGGAACTTTGTAAACGCCCACCGAGCTTTCTTGGTCAGAATGGACTTAGAATTAAGTTAGTTAATAAGAAGATGTAAATACGTAAACTTAAGGGTTCTGTAAACGGCAGAAAAATAAATGCAAGTATTTGTATCTACTTAAGTGTTCTTATTAATCTCAGTAGCTTTGGTCTTCGTGTCCGAGTGTGTTTCAATTAAAAGGATTGCCAGTTACCCCGACTTTAGGCGTTCTCGCAATAATACATTTAAAATAGAAATCGGAAAAAACAGTAACTGATTATAATTTTTAATTGAAAATTTTTAAAATTGTACAACTTGTGTGTCACTACTCTCTGTCACTATTGTTCACTTCACTATTAATGTCAATATCACTATCTGCATCATTTATGTTTATAATAATTGGTTTTATATCTTCTAACAAATTATCGACGTCCCACATTGTCCGTTCTGTTGCTATTATGTGAATTATGTAGTTATTCCATTTTTCTGGCGTAACTCGCAAATATGCTTCACTGATTAAATTTCGGACTTCATTCTTCTTAAAATTCGTGTTGTGTCCGGCTACGTACCTTAAATGAAAAAAAATCCGCTTAATTGTGCATTAAATTTACTTTTTAAAGATTAATAATAAATAATTTAAAAATATGGTGATAAATCGTGGAAATGTTATAATTTTAAAATAAGAAAATTATGGACAATAAACTAATTAAGCAAAGGGTGTTTAATTTAGTTATGTATTTATAATATCTTGGGTGTCTATCTTTGATAACATTAAATATTAATTTAAATGACATTTTGGAAGCTTTTGCTGCATTGCAATTCAATAAATGCCAAAATTAAACAGTGTTTACCACAATATTTAAATTAAATATTGTTTTACTTCACTCCCACATCAATTTTATAGGATTCAGTTCGCAATGGTAGGGCGAGAGTCTCAAGATCTTCACATTGTGCCTTTTTGCAATTTCTTCTATTTTATGCCCATCATAGTTTCGTTTGAAGGTATTGACTACTTCCAACAATTCTTTTTTGAAATAGTCCTCTCCAAAAAATAAATCTTTAGACCGAAGCCATGTCTGAATTTCGGATTTATTTGAAATACTGTTCGGAATTTGCTCTAACTTTCTGTTGTGGTAAGACGCATTGTCCATAACAACCGTTTTTTTTTTGGTAGATTTGGAATCAACTGATGTTCGAACCACTTTTCGAAGTTGGGTCCATCCATTTTATCATGGTAATCTTGGGTATTTTTCTTAGCCAAAAAAGTCAGCTCTGCTCCATCAATAAACCCGTTTCTGCATCCTGCATGCTACAGGACAAATCGTGGACCACGAGTTGCAGGAGCTTTCAAACCCGTGGTCAATCCACGAATAAATGCATCCCGATGCGATTTAATCGATTTATCGACCCATTCTTTCGATACACTATGTCCGATATTTACCCACGATTCAACCAAATACACGATATTGTATCCAACTTCACGATTATTACGAATTTCGCTTAAATAATGATGACCCCAAGAGATTTCTTGCTTTTCAATTAAAGATTTTCTGCCACGTTTTTCATACACAAAGTCCATCTCACTCAGTGTGCGATGCATTGTTGTGCGCGAAAGATTAGGCAAATTTTGCATTGCCATTTACTGCAGCTAACACAGAATTTATTGTAGGCGGTATAATTTCCCGATAAAACTGGTGCACCATTCTGCGAATTTCACTCTTCATTTCTCCGTCGTATTTGTTTTCACGGGATGTAACAATTTTACGTTTTTTGGGCCTTTCTCTTGAAGGAAGTAGTCCAGCTGGCGAAGTGTACTCTTGTCTCACGCTGTAAAGCTTCTTTTCGCCCACGCCACTCATTTCGGACACTTTCTTGATATTGGATATCGAATCGTTAGTCTAATTTAAATGGTAATTGACAAGATTCATTAGTATTTGATTTTCTGAAACTTGCAAAGATTGCCCACGTGTTTCTTCCATTGAGCGGCCAAAACAAAAATAAATAACAATAAAAGCAATTACAATAGATAAAAGTATAGAACACAATGCAAAAATAATCGCAACTGGAAAATGTCAACCAGCTCTGAAAACAGATGAAGACTAAACATATTTTGTACAAAAATTAAGCTAATGGCTTATTAATTTATTTTGCATCAGAAAGTAGTTACGATTCACTCAAACTTTTGGAAGTACAAATTTGTTACCCCCATTATGGCTGTAATTAAGAACCAATTTGATGCATACAGCAGACGTTAAACCAAAGATTTAATTTTGTTTACAATGATATTTAATTCTCGCAAGTAAATAAGTAAATTCTGATGTGCAGTAAATTATTTCAGTTTTAAAAATGATAAGTTATAGGTATTAATTATTTGTATTCTTCTATATAGGGTGATTTATAATAGGTGTAAATACTTTACCATCTTGTTCGGGAAGTAATTTTAAGATAAAAATGTCAAATGGACATAGGTCATATTCCAATTTTTTTACTTACGTTTTAATATTGTTCTTTAATAATCATTACTAATTCAATCAAATTTAAATCTGTTGTAGTTCTGTAACTAATTGGAATATGGCCTATGTCCATATGACATTTTTATCTTAAAATTACTTCCCGAACAAGATGGCAAAGTTTTTTATACCTATTATAAATCACCCTGTATAAATAATGGTTTCTGAATTACAAATTATACTTTCTCAAACTGATTAATCTCAACTACAAATGATGCTTTCTAAATTAAAATTTCACGTGAGAACAGAGAACTTATTGGGAACTTCTGGTTTTCGTTTATTTCAGTCAACTTATACCATCGCCCGTTGCATAGAACTGGCAACGTCGGAAAAGAATTTCCATAAGGAAAGCATTCCCTATCTTTTCCACGCTGTCTTGTCACCCTGAGACGCTCTATAGATTAATTTACGTTTCTCTACGTTTCAGGGTCCCTAGATGATGGTAAACAGGTTTTTTCAATTCCGTCTGACTGTCTGTCTACCTGTCTGTTAGCGGTATAACTCAAAAACTCTTTGTTGGAGGATGACGATAATTTACACGCAAATTATGTCTACCTATCACGATACCGAGAAATATATACAGGGTGAGCACCTTAAGAAAAGTTTTGTTTATTTTTGCGTTAACTGAGAAATAGATGAAAGTAATAGTTGGCACATAATTCAGCCTTTACACTTGACTAAAATAGGATCGAACAGATACAGGATAATGTCGTAAAAGAGTCAAAACGTTTCAACAATAAGACCGTTCTGTTAAATATAGCTGCACGTCGCACACGTACCAGTGGGGCTGCATGGCCTACTGTAAAATATCGATGCGGTTACAATCGCATACGCAAGTGATGTAGATCGAATACAACCGCTGGTAATTTTTAAATTGATAATTGATGTAATTAGTATAAACAAGTGTTTCGTTTTATTGTATCAGTATTATTGGGCTCGTTGCGATATTTTTAGATCTATTTAAAAAGTTTTTAAAATTGTTTAGAATCACTTGCGTGGGATGTAAAACAATTTATAGTTTTTTTCTTGGGTTTTCTTGTGCTTATAGCTGCTTTATGAGAAAAGCACTGCATTATTTCTATGTTTTTATTTGCCCTTAAGTTATAATAAATAGATGAAGACCATGAAGTACTTACGTTTGATGGTTTTGTTTTCGTTCGCAAGTAAATTAATCTTTGAAATTCTGTTTTTTAGTGATTACAAATAACATTATTCGCGTATAACCAATCGGCGTAATATATACATAGTGGGCCAGAAAAAAGGTACAAAATTAAAATACTCATATTTTCAATTATAGTAAGTCAATTCACATATTTCTTCGAAAAATGAAATGATTACACTTCGGAGAATGAAAACATACCATATCTGATTTACTTAATACAATATTTCAATTGGATTTTATTTTACTCATGAAGAGCATATGAAAACGTGTTTTTAATAACATGGGGTCGGCGTGGCTTTAATGTGAAATTAAATCTGTAAGAAAATTAAGTAACCAATGACTTTTGTTTCATTTGTTTGGTGGAGGTCACTTTGTATCTGTCATTTTAGTTTTCGTTGTTGATTGATTGAAGTCCTGAAGAAAATGTTACTCATAATTGGGTGTTGGAATCAGCTGATTCAGAGGCAAATAACTTCTGCGATTTGACACTGGCAAATACGGTTGCAAATCACTGTTGATAAAATGGTGGGTCTATTACGCCATAGCTTTAAATAGCATATTTAATAATTATTTAGAACGTTCACAATAATAACTGTTTCTAAAAACATCATTTTTTGCATGCCTTTATTTAACCAAGCACAACTTTGAATTAGTACTATCTCTTTGAAGTAAAAGTGCTTTATTTCCATCTAGAAAGGTTGAGCTTTTCGATGATATAATAACCATTTAAAAATATTAATGACTTACCAAATACGAGGCTGTCAAGTTTGTACCGTTTTTTTTTTGGCCCAATGTGTATGTGAGAAATAAAATACATACAAATTATTTGAAAGCAGATTCCTGACTAAAACTTGGTAAACAGCATTCGTGCGGCGGTTCAGTTGAACTTCAATAAACAACGTTTATATTCCAAGAAAGGTCCCTTTCATAACGATTCTTCTGTCCGCTTTTCAATTAAGTGCGAATTGCCGGGTGGTTCCTTTTATTGTTTCAGTATTATTAGAAACGTTAAGATGATTTACCTCTAGATGTGTTTGATTTTTCAAAATATTTAGTTTACAACTTCCACTTTTTTATTTGCAAAAGATAAAAGTAATGATTTGCATATAGCTCAGGCTTTATCATTGGCGAAAATGAGACCTAAGAGGACAAACATCAGAAATGGGACAGAATAATTCGTATCTTTATAACGCAACAGAAACTCTTCGAATTTGAGGGCGTCCGTGGCCCAGTTATTCTAACGACGGACCAGACACTCTCCTCAAATATCCGCCTGGGAGCGAGGAGTTCGAATCCTAGCGGACTAAATTTTTTTTAATTTGCAAATTGATCTAATTCTCGCGAAGGAAGTTCCGTGTAAACCTCTTTTACAGATTATTAAAATATTATTTAGCATTAGAATCTACAACTTTGCCCAATTTAACCGATTCTGTATCTCTCACCGTTTTCGAAATCGCAATAGTGAGTGTCGATATTGAATAATCCGTATTTCGACTGGTATTGTTTCTAGTTTTCTTTTAATTTTTGTGCGAAAAAGTAAAGTATTTATTTCGGCCTTGTATGTCAGGTGTGCGCCGCGGCTTCCAGATAGCGATTGGTTTACTAATCGCGTTCTGCAAACATTCGCATAAATTAACAAGAACTTGCGGTTCCGGTGGGGCGTAAGGGCTAGGATGTCTAAGCGGTGTTCCCGGAGTCGCGGCGCCGTGAATTTGTCCCTGCCAAAATTTGCGCGTCTTAACGGGCAAAATGAATTTAATAGCTCGGCGTTTGCTTGCTGTGAAATCATCGGCGCTCGGACTCGAAAGGCGGACTTGGACTTCGGGCTCCAGAAAGTCGTCTTTAAAGGTCGAATGCGGATCCTCCAGGTAAGTTTTAATAAAGGCGGTTATATTGCTCGAGCTGCCTTCAAGTATAACGCACAAAATGGTTGCTACGGGTTTGGTTATGAATAAACTATAATATTCTCGTTACCTACGCTAGTGTCGGATCTGTAGGGCTTTGAATTAATTGGGAATGCGTTAGGAGACCTAGAGACGCAGACACATTCTAATGTATAGGTTGGGGGTTCTGGGTGAATACGTTAGGAGACCGAGAAACATTCTAACGGTAGGAAAGGTTTTGGGAGAAGGCAAGTCCAGAGACTCAAGTCGGACTGCTGGTCGGGACCGGTGTTGGACAAACAAGATCAGGTTATAAACCCAAAGGGGCCTAGAGCGGAAAGCTCTTTCAGGTTAGAGCAGTTGCTGCTCAGAATCGGTGGACTCAAGAGACTTTAAATTGCCGAGAAACCTGCTTATATACTCTCCGGGTGGCTTTATCGGTACAGCGGCTCTGGGCTCTCGTGGAGTGGAAAACGACGGCGTCGTTTATTCAGCGCGACTTCGCACATAGCGGGTACCTTCACTTTATAGTAAAGCCGAGCTCCAGATAAATATAAAGCTCGATTATGCGATGTACAAATTTAATACATTTTTAATGTTTAATTAAAATTTGCTGCAGAAGCTAGCGTTACACACTTACAAATAGACAAATGAATAGTGCAACTAACCTTGATGTCTCCACATGTTCGAAAGCATTTAATTTACTCAACAGTTTTGTTTTGTCCAGCTTATGGAAATATGCCAGAATGACCTCCTCGTGCACGCTATCGACGTTTTTCTCTTTTCTGCAATCAAACGCTGTTTCAAATACGCGCACATGGACTATAAAGTTATGCAATAGTGCAGTCACTTAGACATTCATTGAATTTACAACGATCTACAACGTTATTTAGGTGTTTATCTGTATAAAACTAATCGTAATTAACTTACACGCACTTTTACTTCTATATATGGTGTACATTTAAATCAATAAATATGTACTTGTAATTAAAAGTTTGTAATAATCAAGGCCGAATGCGTCCATTTAGCAGATATTCAAGTATATCGTAATTTCATGTTATACCATTTTTCTTGATAATAAAGTAGCAAATTTGCAAATTTTCTTCAGCCCTGTTTTAACGTGGGTACATTAAATATAATCCTAAAACTGAAAGTGAAATAACGTCAGGCGTTTGAATGTAATCATGAACAACTTCACTCCAGTTCTCACTTAAAGTTTCAATGGATGCACTTAGTGTCCAGTGTCTTACAGAACCATTTAGAACTAACAATTCTGTGGTAATGTTGGTGGTATATATATCCTCGGAAGTGCACCATATAATTGATATGGTGGATTCTAGGTGTAACTGACATCAACTTTACTCCTTTGCAGTTTTTGTTTAAAGTAAATGTTTAACACAACATAATAATTTAAATTCTAATTACAATTTCCAACGTTTATGAACGATTAACATTTTTATACAATGCGAGTGTTTGATATTGCATTCGAAATTGGAGAAAGTTGCACCATATTACATATGTTCAAACGTAAAAACTAAATGAAAACTAGTACTTCCAAAATTGTTACCTGTTCGTATTGGATTGGCTCTTTTCCATCTAGTCTTTCAGGATGTTTCTATCCTTGACATTTTTCATATTTGATTATGCTAGCAAATCTTCGCAGTTTATTCTGTCTGTATATGCCATGCGTAACATTTTATCTAGCACTGAAAATCAAGTGTCATATCTCATGATATATTAAGCATTTGCAGAAATAACACTACCAGTCATTTTATACTGCTATTGTTGAACTTTCATTGTGGAAATACTACCTTCATAGGTTCTTTAGACGTCAAACAATTTTCACTGCACGTTAGATAATATTTCTATCTTTTATGTTTTCTATCTATGGGTTGCAGAATTATAATTTGAAATAAAGACAATACTTGTTACCAACGTATAGGTTCCAACTTAGTCCATTTAGGTATTTAGGTGCTTCAACTTGGCTTTAAAGTTGTTTGAATATTAAGAAATACATTACAACCTTTTGTAAAATAAAGATCTAGCATTTAAAACATTTTACATTAATTATTTTATTCATTTTCTACATCGCGGACAGACAAAATACCTACTATTATTTTTAAAGAAATCTGATAAACCAGGAATGAATAAAACGAAATCAAACAAATTATATATTTTTTTACAATTTCTCAATTTTTTCATATTGCAACAGGCAATGAACATTACTACTTAAAAAAAAAAACGAAAGTTTCAGTTTTACCGTTTGTTCCAGCACTTTTTCTACTTTTGTTGTTCATAGCGGAGGGATGATTCTGTCACATTTTTTTGAGAAACTGTGTGTTACCTTTCTAACATATTTATGTCCCGATCTAATCCTAATAAACAAATGTTATAAAAATGCGCACACGAATTTCTTAGTTTCCACATTATACTTACTTAGTACTCAAGACAATTACTACCCCAGCACCCCAAAGGGGGAGACTTTTAAAGGGTTGCTCCTAGTGTACTAAGGAACATTTGTGCCAAATATCAGTACTACGAGTCGACTAACAAAAAATCGTTTAGTTGGGTTGAAAAAAGAAACAAAAAAATAGTTGCTTTATTTGTTACACTTCACATTATTTCGTGATTTCTCTACATAAAATCGGGTTTTTGGAGCTTCTGAATTTTAGTACTGACCGCACTAATAATGTCCTCACTCGAAGCAAAGGTCTTTCCTTTCAATTCTTTCTTAATTTTTGGAAACAACCTAAAGTCACAAGGGGCAAAGTCCGGAGAATATGGGACTGGACCAATATCATTAATGCCCGAGAGCGTAAAGTTGCTTATGATTTCGGCAGTGTGAGCGCTAGCGTTGTCATGATGCAAAACGTAGTGACGAAGTTCTTCTTTTTTCTGGGTTTGTAATAAATTTTTGAAAACTTGTGGAAAATAAATTTCTGTATACCACTTAGAAGTTACCGTTTGACCACGTTCCAGTGGAACAAGAGCTATTATTTTTGATCTAGTGAAGTATCTGACATAATTACCTTTGTTGGTGATTTTTGTTGCATTGCTTTAACTGGTGGATTTGAACCTTTTCGGCTCCATACCATGGACTGCTGTTTAGTTTCTGGGTCGTACTTATAGAACCAAGATTCGTCGCCTGTTACAATTGTACTCAACCTGCTGGATCTTCCGTTGTCAAAATTTTCAAAGAAATATTGAGCAAAACGAACGAGTGCTTTTTTTACTCCTCGGTCAAAATCTTTGGAATCCATCGAGCACATTTCTTCATGTATCCCAGATGCCCAATTCATTAGCTATCATTTCCTGGGTCATTCTGGAATTCTCATCAATTTTTGCCTTCACAAGGGCAATATTTCTTTCGTCGGTCGAAGAATTTGGACGACCTTCACGAAGTTTATCCTCAACAGAAAAATGTACAGTTTTAAATCTTTGAAACCACTTAGAAACAGTTACAAGGGATGGCGCATTCACTCCATTTGCAATTCGGCGTTCTTGGAAAATTTACACTGGTTTAAAATGACGTCGAAATCCAAAGAGAATTGCTTAGCGTTATGAACCATTGGAAAACTATATCTAATTGACAGCTAATTTCATTTGTTCAAAATCTAGTTAGCCAGCGCCAACTTAGCGAACTTCTGTTAGTCCTCTCGTATATTATTTGTTTCAGGTTTACTTTGAAGTTTTTTAATATTACCGGGTTCTTGCCCTTTCTTGCTCCAAAAATCTGCAAAAACGGCACCCCAGAAGCGAGACCTTTAAAGGGTTGTTCCTAGGGTACTAAGAAACATTTGTGCCAAAAATCAGGAGTTTTTTGAGGTAGATACCTATAATGTCTGAGCTATAGTTTAGGTAGACAAACGGAAATTTAATTTGTAATTTTTATTAGATGTGCTGACGGACGTAATAGCTGAATATTTATAGTTATTTAACCAACAAGTGTGTTAATGAAGGCGATTAATAATCGAAACTGTTTAAAGCACGAACGAGCAACAGCGAGTGAGTGCCTTTAATAGTTGAGATTATTAATCGCCTATTAACAAACGAGTTGATTACAAAATTTTTTCGTTGACCGCAAAATCTTTTTTGTGGCGAAAAATTTGATTAATACAACTAACCTCCATACAAAATATCATCAAAACGTCAAAATCACAGAAACAGTTAATTAATGAAAAAGAGTGTATTAATCAAAAACAGTGTATTAATAGATCTATTAATCCATCCTTTTTTAAAAAACAGTTAATTAATGAAAAACAGTGTATTAATCAAAAACAGTGTATTAATGACGTCTATTAATCCATCCTTTTTTAGGAAAAATAATTCATTAATATTGAAATTAACAAGCGGTCAACGAAAAAATTATTTATCGAATATTACGGAGGCAATGGGATCAGCGGTTTAACTATCTTAATATAACCTAGATGTCGCCGCTACTTGAGAACCATTAATGCTGTTTGACGAATGTTCTTATCTTTAGATAGGTAGATCAAATATCAATATGTGTCGGTGCTGATATATCGCAATACATGAACATGTGAACTGTTATAAAACAAGGTGAGCCAAGACATTTTCGATTTGAGCATATGTTTAATTAAATTTGATGACTTGCAGCTTAGATGGATAGAAATAAGAGCGAAACCGCAATCGGAATTGATTTAGGTACAACAAATTGTTGCGTGGCAGTTTGCAAAAATGGACTTGTTGACGTAATTCCCAACAGATTGGGCGACTTTGTTACGCCCTCCTGGGTCGCCTTCAAAGACGAAGAAATTATTATCGGAAAGATAGCTAAGGAGAACGCTCATAGAAATGTTCGAGGCACAGTCTGCGGTAAGTGTTTAGATTTAGAGTTTCAGGTATATTGTTTTGCGAGCGATAACATTGTAATACTCGATAGGCATAAAGCGCATCATTGGACGGAATTACAATGACTCAGTCGTACAAGAAGCGAAGCGAAACTGGCTCTTTGAAATTAAACCCGACGATTCAGGAAGACCTACGATAGAAATACAGCACAAAACCACGCACAAGTGTGTGTATCCAGAAGAAGTCAGTGCGAATATCCTAAGACAACTCAAGGAAGACGCCGAAGCGTTCTTAGGGGAGGAAAATCTAACCGACGTTGTAATTACCGTCCCAGCGTATTTCAATGACCACCAACGGCAGGCTACCAAAGATGCTGCGACAATCGCTGGTCTCAACGTCTTGAGACTAATTAATGAACCCACTGCAGCTGCGGTGTCTTACGTTTTTGATAAGCCTGAAAAACAGGAGCGAAATGTTCTTGTGTACGATTTAGGTGGTGGCACGTTCGACGTCTCGATAATCAGCTTAAAAGATCGCGATGTGAAGGTAAAAGCTACCCTTGGGGATACCAATTTGGGAGGAGAGAATTTTGATCAGAACTGTGTCGATTACTTTGTAGAATCCATAATACAAAAGTACGGTGCGAGTGGTGACCATGCAACAAAGCCAGCGTTTCTGGCTCGCTTGAAACACCAAGTGGAGAAGGGTAAACACACCCTGTCATCGACTTTTGCAACTGCAATCGACATTCCTTTGTTTGACGGTACCAACGACGTAGATGAGGAGTTTACCAGAGCTCGCTTCGACGAGCTAAACAATGACTTTTTCGAAGATACGATGAAGATTGTGGACCAGTGCATAAAAGAGGCTGGATTGAAAAATGAAGACATCGACGATGTGGTACTCATAGGGGGTTCCACCCGCATAATAAAAATAGAAGAGATGCTTAAGGAAGTCTTTGGCCATGCCGTGAGTAAAGCTGCAAATCCGGATCAAGCTGTTGCACGTGGCGCAGCAGTTTTGGCAGCAAGCCTTAATGGAACTTTACCAAATCCCTTGAATATTTTGGACGTGTTACCAATGCCTCTCGGGATTGAAACACTGGGAGGTAAAATGAACACAATAATAGAGCGAAACAGTCAGATACCGACTGAGGCAATGCGTACTTTTACGACGGGTGTTGATGGTCAGGATGGAATTGAAATTACCATTTTGGAGGGGGATAGTTTAACTGCAAATGAAAATCTAGAGCTGGGACGCTTTATCTTGATGAATCTACCGGAACATCCTTCGGTAGAAGTAACTTTCCAAGTTGATATGAATGGGATTCTAACTGTTGCAGCAATCGAAACTTCTTCAGGAATTGGCAAAACCGTGAATGTGACGCTCCACAAGGGAGGGCTTACGGAAACGGAGATTGGTGAACTCAGTAGGAACTCAGTTTATATTTCGGAAGAAAGTAAGAAGCACGCTGCAGTGAGCAGCAAACGAAACCAGTTGGAGTCTTACCTTCTGCAAGTTAAATCCAACGCGAAAAGAATTAGTGGTAGGATGAGTTCCAGGGATCAAGAGTTACTGACAAACAGAATAGAAACTTCATTGTCATGGATGAAAACAGAAGCTGCAAAGCAAGCAAATAAAGTGGGCCACGAATTTGAAAATGTAAAGCGTTATTCAGAAAAAATTATGAGAAAATATGTGTAACCAATTCCTTAGAAATTTGTATTTGTTTGCAGGTATTTAGGTAAAACATATCAAAGCAATAAATTATTTGTTACAGGTTTGCAGAAATTTGTACCAAATGGAAATACATTTAAAACTGTAGATAACTAACTTTGCCATTCTTAGGAAATGTCTGAACTCTTAATTTGTATATTTTTCTGTAATATTCGTTCATAATTATTTCTTATTCATGTTTCTGCAACTACATTTTGAAGTAATTATTACATTTTTAGCAAAAATAAAAAATAATAACAAAAATAACTTTTTTATTATAAAAAACAAGATTCCTATTAATTATCTACAGCTTTTGTGTCTAATTACTATGCATTTTTCTAATTTATACAGACAGTATAATTGCAAATTTGGTTTAAAACGTTTTCCATATGTTTAGTTAGATGTATCTCCGCTATAAGCATCACAACCATTATGTTCATTTATGAAGAGTACAAATTAGTCATCGTTTCTTACAACCGTACATAATGCAAATAGAGATTGGATACGTAGCTAGCTTTGACATATAAATGGTTATGTGGGTTTTTCAGTTATAAGTAGTACTAAAATTTAAATATTTTTTTGTTAAGATTTATAAATATTTAAGTTTTTCAATTTAACAATCTATAGATAGTGCAGCGATCTAAAGCTGAGAACAAACTACTTCTTCTTCCTTCTATTATAGGCCAGTGGCCTGTTGTAACTACAAAGTGGTTCTATGAGCCCTCTTTACTCTTTACTTAAGAAAATTATTTATTTCGGTTTTAGATATGATAAATGAACTATTGCACAATTTCTACCAGCTTTTTAAAATCCTAACTAAACTGATTTTTTGCCATTTATAAAAGCTAACTAGAAATTCTGTTGCCTGATGTAAATAAAACAACATTATTTTTAATGACTTCGAAAAAACTTAATTAAGAAAATGTCAGCTCTTAATAGGTAATAACAAATTTGTGTACTTTAAAAATTGTTGATAATTTTATGTATAAAACAATAATTTTCGAAAAAAATAATTTAATAGTGTTGGCACATATTTTCGGTGTCTCGAGCTAATTTCTTTTTTCCTGGATTCATATCGGTTCACATGCATAAATTTACAAGAACTGGCGACTTACCAGAAATTCCATAGCGCTTCTGCGGTTTGGGGTTTTAAATCAGAAACATGATTCTGGGGGAACAAGACGAACGGCGAGTCCTTTCATGTAGCAGGTGGTCATACACGCTCGGCTGCGAACACAAACTCAGCCAATTCCACAATCAGTCATGCAAGTTAAACAACAAACATTAAGCTTTTAGCAGTAATTTTTCCCTTACATAATATTTACAGCGGTTTTATGATCCTCTCGCTGCGTTCCCACGTAGCTTCTTGAAGAGGACATCGGTCAGGGATATTCTTCGGTGTACCTTCGATGATGTGCCAGTAATAATCCTGCAAACACGGATGCTTACCTCATCTAGTATGCATTAACCGAACGCTAACTACACCAATGGGTCCAACACATGTCAATGTGACCCGGAATTGCGGTGACCGCATTCAGCCGCAAAGGGCGCAGGCACAAGCATCTTTGGGAAACGGGCTTCCCGAGCCATTCAGACGCGCTCTCTGGAGTCACTGATAAGCAAGGTGCTTAACAGGTCAAGAATCCTGGGCCATCTCGCCGAATGGTCACGCATCCAGGCACGATAGCGCTATCTACGATAAGTTGGTCAGGCTCCAGGCCAACCATAATAATGAACAACGACCCAATTAATAAAGCTGTCTACAATCAGCAGCAGTACGAACAATAAACGAGTGTTCGATTCCGCTGAACAATAACTACATACAGTTTCTATTACAAAGCTACGCAAGCATTAGTATTCCTTTTTACAGACCTCATCATTTTGGTCAGGCTCTTATAATCCATATAACTACCACAATTCAATTCACTTTAAAAACACATAATCGCGGTGGAATTACACCCACGGCGGATTAGGTTCCACGTCCACACGTGTGCGACCTCGCCCACAGAATGCCGGTTTCCAACGCCTCCAATTTTAAAAACAACATTCGGTCTTTAAATTGGCTTTGGACTCATTTCGATTCTGTGCTAAATTTAGAACGTATCATATTTCAGTAGTTGGTTTAGTCGAAAGCTCATAGTTATACGAATACAAATAAAATAATAGAATATGTTCAAACAACTCAAAGAACACAAAGGTAAACATTACAACAGTAGTTTCCTCAATACGGTTTAAAGAGGTGTAGATACAAATTACAAAATCCTTCCGAAACCATAACCGGATATATTACCCTAGTTTCGATTTTGTAAAAAAGCTTTGATCAAAAAGTTATTGCCATACCTCCAAATACAGATTTCGACGAATTTTTAAGACCTCGGGACCACGTAATATAACGTTTGTATCAAAAGTTTTCAGGAAATGATAAAATATACCTACAGTAAATAACGTCCCACTCAGTTGCCGTTGGAAACAAATTGTATCAAATTGATTGGTGTTTAATAAAACATGTCAGTTTTGTAATAAACACAGTTATAAGGTTATGTTGTTCAAATGCAAGATAAATAAAAAAAATGTACAACATTTTTAACCATTACTTTTTTTCGAAAACTTTAGAGACATATGTTAAGTAACCCATTTAACACTGCTGGCAATAACAACGTTCGGAGAATTAAAATACAACATATTAAAGAATTAACATATTATAGGCTTCTTCTTCTTCATCTTTTCAGCCCGTTTCTGCGGTCTTCCTACACTCCTTCTGGTTTCTCGTGGCCTCCAGTTTGTAATTTGCTGTGTCCATCTTTTTATTTCCATCGTCTAAAAGACGAAATAAGTATTGTAATGGCGAAAAAATCACCTTCCTAGATTTCTTCAGATCTTCACGTTTTAGGGTCCCTAGATGACGCATGCACATTATATATTCATCTGGCATGAAACCGAGAAAATTTCAAAAAAGCAACGAATAAGTTCGGTACATTAAATGCAGCCGCACCGCAAGAATTCGAAGTAGGCCGATGGCTCACGTGGCAGACGCTAGATTCAGCAGTGGCCTTCCGACGAACAATGAAATGAATGGGCAGACTCGCTCTCAGCCACCTGAAATTCGAATCCCATCACGGGTAATATTTATTTTATTTATAAATTGATGTACTCTGCACTACCAAGTGTTGCCATTCTATTGTTTCAGTATTACTAGAAACGTGAAAATATTTTTAGACCTTGTTTTCTTCGATTTTTAAAATTATTTAGTGTCACAACGTTTACTTTTGTTTTAACTGAGATACAGGAAAGTAACCACTTGCACGTAGTTTAGACTTGACTTTTGACGAAAATTGAACTGAACAGTGGTACAACGTAAATGCCCGACAGCAGAAAGAGGTGTCAACGAAATAAAGTTCTATTTATGGCGTGTGGGACTCTCGGGCACAAGTTGTTCTGCAGTACTTCATGTCGGTATGTATTGATCGGCTTTTTCGAGGGATCTCCCTTTCTCTCTTGTCAATGGTAACATCTTGCTATGAATTACTCAGTAGTATTTTGGTTTTACCAAGGTTTATACCTACTTAGTCCTAGTTTTCCATATTTCTTTTCCAGTTCATTTATCATAGTGTTAAGTTCTTCTACGTCAGTGCTTATCAACACTAGGTCGACCGCAAACCTTAGGTGGTTTAGGCGGACACCATCTATCTACATTTATCCCTTTATCAATCCAGGTTAGTTCTTCAAAGACGTTCTCTAGAGCTAGCGTATATAATTTTGGTGAAATGATGTCGTCTGGCCAAAAACTTTTCCGATGGGAACCTTCTCTGTTGATAGATTGCTTTCAAGTTTAATATGAAAAGTGGTTTGTTAGTAGATATTTTTAATAATGTCGGAGTATCTAGGATCTATCCTGGCATCGTTCAGTGCTGACAAGAATACCCAGATTTCGATACTATCGAATGCCTTGTGGTAATCTATGAATGCCAAGTGGACATTGTTGTTTTTTCAATTAGTGTTCTAATTATCTGTAAGTGATCGACAGCATCAAAACCTTTCCGGAATCTGCCTGCTCTACTGGTTGGTAGGAGTTTAATTTTGTTGTGATATGATTTGTTATTATTCTCGTTAACAACTTGTATAGGTGGAACAGCAGCTTATCGGGCGTTAGTTCTTTAGGTTTGTGTTGTCACTTTTCTTGTGAATAAGCATAACTTCTGCGTTTCTCCAAGCTATTGGTATTTTTCCTTCATCCAAACATATGTTGAGTAATATCTTCAGGACTTCCTCAAAAGTGAGTCATCCCGTCTCTGCTTTTATACTATCCTCGCCAGGGGATTTTTAATTTTTCATTTGCCGTAAGGCATGATTGATCTTGAATGAAGTTGTTTCTGATAGGTCTTCTGATCCACCGTTAAGGATCCTATCTAGATTTACTATAAGTTCCAGTATTGTTGATGTGTATAATTTCTCATAAAATAATTGTATTTTTGATAATATCGGTTTTGTCATTTAGTATGTTTTCTTGGTGATCTCTTATTTTAGTTATTTTTACTGTTCCTCTGCTTAATTTTCTTCTCATTACTTTCATGTTTCTATTGTTGCTACGATGTCTATGATTTGGTTTGTTTTGTAACCTCTCAGGTTTTTTCTCACTTTATTTTGTATTAATTTCTTAATGTCCTTGTATTCCGGTGTTGCTCTGTCTGTTTTTCTTCTTTTTTCTATTAGTTGTATTGTCTCTGGTTTCAGTTTACTTTCTTTTGTACTTTTGGTTCTGTTACAGATTTTTTTAGTAACCTTTTGTACATTCCCAGTTATTTTTTGTGATATTTCATCTATAATTTCCGTGTTGCACGTTATAAGTGGTTCTAATTTCTTTTTCAGTTCGTCTTGATACTTGTCTACGTTGTGATGCAAGACCGCACATGTTAGAAATCTCGTTTTATTTAGGAGTTTCTTTCTTACGAATCTTGTATTTATTTCTAATTTAGCCCGGACTAGTGTATGATCACTGCCGGTGTTAAAGTGATTTAGAACGGAGACGTCTTTGCATCTACTTTTATCGTCACCGAGTACGAATTCAATTTCATTTTTTACTTGGCCATTTAGGTTACGCCAAGTTCATTTTCTCTGCAATTTCTTCTTATAAAAGGTAGTTCAGGAGTATAGTTTTTGTTTGTTAAGATAATTAATCAGCATATCTCTTCTGTAGTTTCTCGTTCCTAAGCCAAAATTACTTATATATTCTGTACCATCAAGTTGTTTTTCCAGTATTTGTAATTGAAATCACCTGTTATTATGGCGTAGCAAGTATTTTCTAAGTTTTTAGCACGTGTTATATCTTCGTAGAGTTGTTCTATGGACTTGTCTTCTGCTCTACTTGTTGGTGCGTAGCAGTGTATTAATTGGTTAATATATCTGTTATTTAGCATTAATACTAGGTATATGACTTTCTCAGATATTGCACAGTATTTAGTAACAAGATGTTCTATAATGGTAGGTTTTTCCGGGTTATGCCGTGGTCGTCGATTTGAACTTGACGTTTCGCTGCTCATGCTGTCAGCTTCTTCAGAAGTTTTCTAAAGACTGATGTTGGTGCCTTTTGCTTCTGGTTATATACCGAGTAGCCGTTACGGTTGGATGCTCATGTAGATCTAGTATATTATTGGGACTTGGCGTTTTTCCGCTTGGTTGCTCACGTGAAACTTGTTTATAGATGGATTGGTTTTGCAGAGCTACCTTCCATGTGTTACTAAGGCGGTAGCCGTCTTCTCGGTTGAAATTGGATTTTTAATAATTTCTACGGATTCACGAATAACACGAGGGAAGTATTTTTTAGTCGTGGCTAGTATGTTTACGGAGTCGTAATTTATTCTGTGATCTCCTAATACCTGTTCTGCAATGGCTGATTTTTGTGTGTTTCCAAGTCGTGTGTGGCTCTGATGTTCTTTTATTCGACAGTGGATGCTTCTTCCCGTTTGTCCGACGTAAGATTTGCCACAAGTACATTGGAGCTGGTAAACGCCTTCTGTCTGTAGTCTGGGCAAAGAATCTTTGTTGGGATCAATTGTTCGACCTTTCTTATTGTACCATAGCGGACTCCGATGTTTTTCTTATCTAAGACCTTTCTTATTCGGTCGGTTACTCCGGCGATAAAAGGAAGGCAGGCGTAATTAATAGGTTTAGGTTCTTTCGGTTTTATGGTGTATTGGCACGCTTTTCTGATGTCTCGGCGACTGTAAAGCTGTGTAAAGCTTTTTCCACATGTCTCAGTTCTTGTGGTTTACTGTTCTCGTCACAAATAAGAGTCTCGATCAATGATCTCTTTTGTTGGGTATGATGCTGAGACGAAGCATGCAGATAGCGGTCAGTGTGAATCTTCTTTCGATACACTGTATGGTTTAATCTGTTGTTAATGGTCCGTTTTACTAACACGTCCAGGAAAGGTAGGTGTCCATTTCCTTCAGTTTCCATAGCGAATTTTATTTTGGCATGGTGGTTGTTTAAATGTGCCAAGAAAACTTCAAGAGCTGTTTTTCTATGGGGCCATATAACGAAAGTGTCGTCGACGCAGCGGAACCAGCATTTAGGTTTGAGATGGCTGGACTGAATAGCTTCATCTTCAAAAGGCTTCCATAAATATGTTAGCAATGACTGGAGATAACGGGGATCTCTTAGCGGTTCCTTCCTTTTGCTCGTAGTACATTCCTTCCCAAAGAAAGTAGGTCGTCGCGAGGCACAGCCTTACTAACTCTGGGACGTTTTCTCGGAGTCCTTGAGAAACGAAGCATTGTTGTATGAGATTTACCGAATCTTCTACTGGTACGTTGGTGAACAAGGATTCCACATCGAAACTGATCAACATGTCCAGGTCAATACTAGTGTATTTTGACGAAACATGGATCTATCAAAATGGATTCACGGTTCGTGAGTGGTTGCACAAATCAGATTTAAAAAGCAATAATAATTAAAATTGAGGGAAATATATTTACAGTTTTACATGCGGGGATTTATTTCTGCTTTTTAGAAGGTGGAAAATGTTACTTGATTCTCGTGACAATAAAACAAAGATCATCATAAAATAATAAACGCGCACATTTTTCAAATTGGGTGCATCATTAAATTATTCTTGCTTTGGCTAAGCTGCAATATAAATGTATGTTATGGATAATGCACAGTATTATTCGGTGCAATTGGGTGAACTCCCTGCTACATTTTCTTGCAACAAATGGGAAATACAAGAATGTCAAAATTCAGGGCAAAAATACGGAAAAGCAGCTTTTAGGTCTTAATAAAACCTATTAGATTAAACAGAGATATACATTATGTAATCATGGGCATGAAGTATTTAGAATAGCTCCATACCATTGTAAATTTAACCCAATGGAAATGGCTTAGGAGCATTGTAAACTCTATTATAATAAACACATTCTCAACCTTTGCCAGAGTGACAAAGGACATAGCGTGAGAACCTTTTAAAATGGACGGGGGAGATGTGGCTACACTATTTATTATTACAAAACACCAGTTTTGGATTATTGGAATAAAAACATACGAAACTTTTCAGTTGAAAATATTCGTCCATTTATTATTTCATTGGAAGAATCAGAATCAGAGAATTATAGTGCTTCTGATTCCACTGATGAAGTGAAGGAGGGTTTATACTTTGGCTTCAAGATGTATGTTAAATATTGTAGTGGTAGCATCTTAAGACTGCTAATTATCTATAAAGTATTCCTAGGTACGAAATTATTTTTGGAAGCATAAATTAATTAGTAATTAAAAAGTACAAGGGTGGATTTATGTAGTAAGAGAACAACATAAATATTTGAGATTTGTTTAATGAATGAGAAATTGGATACGTGTGTACTGTTAAGTAGTGAATTATTATCAGAAAGGTTTTAGCATATTAGTTGATTTAGTTGGGATAGTTGTTTAGTAATATCAAAGTTTAGATCATAATTTATATTAAATGGCAATCGCAATAAGCTATAAAATAGCTTGAATTAAAGTGAAAGGCAGACATAAATGATTATTTGAAAAAGTCAATTATAATATCTCAGAGTAAAATAAATCATATAGAAATGTATGTATAATAAATAAGGTTACAAATGGTACAAAGAAGAATGAAAACAGCTAAGAACAATAAAATAGTCTTCATGGAATAATAAAAGCTGCAGTAGATTTGGATAAACTGCATAAAAGTCACTATTAGGTATCCTGTTTGATTTGGAACTTCATGTGAGTTGCTGTCAGGTGAGTACATCTACAATTAAGCTGAAATTGGATGCATACTGCATGTGAATATACTGTTGAACTTAGACGAGCTTATAGTCAAATTGATCCACTTCTATTTGTGATGTGGTCACGAGCATATCGTTGCCATTTTGCTGTGTTAAGTTTCGTAGCTACTGATAATGACAGCTTGGCTGTCAAAATACGTATTAACCAGTTGTTAAATTTTTGTGTGGTGAGGGGCTTTAACGAATTGTGATATTTTCAAACCACAAGCTCCAGCCAGCAGTGTTTTATTTAATAGGCTAAGGGTCTATAATTCTAGATTTTATCAGCACTTCCTTTTTTATACAGCAAAACCACATTTGCATGATAATTTCGCGTCTTTTGATTACTTACTAACTTTGCGCTCATGTCGGGCCTTGCCCTCCCCTAACTTTTTCTTTCAGTTATCTCTGTCCTCTGCTAGATTTTTCCAGTTTTTGACTTTCAGTACTTGAGTATTCAGTTACTGACTCTCTTCACATTTTCCGCCGTCTTCATCTTCCTCGCTGTCTTTCTGGATTTTCTTCTTCTATCCTTTTTGTGTCAGCAACTGCTTCCACTCGCCTCACATGATCTGCCCATTTCAATCGTCCCATCTTTATAAAGATCATGATGTTTTCTTTGAAATCCTGTACAGCATATTCTTCTGCTTAACACTTAATGTATCTTCCTCGTGGACGGACATCAGTATTTTCCTTAGTACTTTTCTCTCAAAGGTGCCCAACCTTTCTTAATTTTTTTTGTGTTATCGTCTACGCCAGTGGTCGCCAACCTCTTCAATGTGTTGAGCTACTTGTTAATTTTGGAATAAACAGCGAGCTACCCACACGGAAGCCACGTAACGCAACGTAAATGAAATAATCCACAGTTAATTTATCATTATATGTATTTATTTTACTATTTATTTAACTGGTAATACATAATACATAGGTACTAATAATAACTACATTCCTACCTACCAAACGAAGTTGTTTGAAAAATAAACACAAACTTTTATCCAGCCACAACGGCATGTCACGTAAGATTTAAAAATAGTTAATAATAACAACAAAAAAGTAACGCACTATCATGAACATAAACATTGAAAAATAAAAAAGCACGTTCAATGAGAAGGCTGACACTCAGACTCATCGATAATTTTTTTAATGTTTGCAGTATAATTTGATACAGCCATTCGAATACAATTATCCAAATGTTCATCTGTAAGTCGATTGCGATATTTGTTCTTAATAAACTTCATATTGGAAAAAGAAGATTCACACAAATAGGTTGAACTGAATAATGCTTTCACTTTCAAGGCAACACGGCATAGAACTGAATATTTGTCTTTACTTACAATAGGCCAGATACATTTGGTACTTGAGACTAACGATTTTAAGGCTAAATCATTTTGAAAATCAATTACTTCCATTTTTGTTGCAGCGATGTCTTCGCCAAAGTTCTGCATAACACAAGTTGCAAACTGTTGGATATCAATTTCCATAAAGGGTGAAACAACAAACTGCGCTACTAAAGCCATTTCGTTGAAATCCTTAAAACGATTTTTGAAGTTATTCTTCAGGGTAGAAACTATTTCTACATGATATTTGCTGTCATAGGGTTCTAATGGATTTTGAGATATTTTTTCTGAAAGAATAGGAAAATGCTTGGCATCGCTGTTAATTAGGTTTTGTTCCCAAAACTCCAGCTTTTTGATAAATGCTTTTATATCAGAAATCATTTCTGCTAGTTCTTTGTCTCTCCCCTGAAGCTGCAAATTAAGTTCGTTTAATTTCTCGGTAATGTCCACGAGAAAACCAAAATCTCTAAGCCAGATTGAATTTTCTAGTTCCGGAGTCGGTTCATCGCGTTTTTTGAAAAATTGAACTATGCGAGATAGGACATCATTAAAACGTTTCAGCACCCGTCCTCTACTTAACCATCGGACTTCAGAGTGAAGGAGTAGGTCCCCGTATTGACAGTCAACTTCATCGGCCAAGGTTTTGAATAATCTTCTTTGTAACGCTTGAGCTCTAATCTTGTTCACAATTTTTACCACCAGTTTCATAACGTTGTTTAGTTTCAGGAAATTTCCACATAATGCTTCCTGATGGATAATGCAGTGGTAAGAGAGAAATTGCGGAAAAGTTTCATCTTTACGACATAACGCCACCAGACCCTTATCAAAACCCACCATAGCTGGAGCGCCATCGGTTGTCAAGCCTACCATTTTCGATATTGGAATTTTCTCGGAAGAAATAATATTTTTTAAATGAGAAAACAACTCCTGTCCAGTAGTGTGTCCTTTCAGTGGAATAAACTTCAAAAGATCTTCTTTAATCGTAAAATCACTAAAAACCATCCTGACGAACACGGCCATCTGGACAGTGTCAACGACATCTGTTGATTCATCCAGTTGAAGTGAAAAATAAACACAGTTATCTAAGTCAGTTCTTAACTGTAAAAAAATATCATTGCTCATTACTTCTACACGTCTCATCACTGTATTAGCAGAAAGTTGCATAGATTTTATAGCTGAAACTATTTCGTCTTTGTTTCTAAAGTTGGCAAATAACGAGTCAGCAGCTTCTAAAAACGCCTGTTTTATCATTTCCCCGTCTTCATAAGGTTTCTTTTTTTGTGCAATTATCTGGGACACACGGTACGATGCTTCAGTTGCAGCCTTATTTTTGTCGATTGTTCTTAAAAATATTGATTGTTGTCCAATTAACTGCTTTTTTAACTGTTTCAGTTTCTCCTTTCTGGCGGCAGAATGTAGTGGGAATGATTTTTCAAAATTAGAATGTACAGTTTTATGATGTCTCTCAATATTTCCTTTTTTAGCAACAGAGACCGAAGTATTACATAACAAACACACATTTTTATCTTTAACTTCTGTAAAAAAGTATTGTTCTTCCCATTCCGAATGAAAGTGGTATGTCTTTACCTTCTTACAACTGCTTGCCATAATATTATTTTTTGTTGTTCACTACTAACCCAACCGCTGGACGTTGGTTACGCGTTCAGTTTTAAACTAAGCGCAATGTCGCCGCGCCGTGCGTATTTATCCCGTTCAAAGCAATCCAGATCGTTCTCGAACACTAACGCACTGGTCCGGCTG
Organism: Agriotes lineatus; assembly: GCA_940337035.1. Lineage (NCBI taxonomy): Eukaryota > Metazoa > Arthropoda > Insecta > Coleoptera > Elateridae > Agriotes > Agriotes lineatus. The sequence goes on from OW679197.1 coordinate 5,391,292, forward strand.
GTCGGTTCTAGCCGATTCTAGCCGATTCTAGCTTGATGGCGTCAGCGGCAGATCGCTCGCCGCAACGTTGCCGCTGTTTATGTTTAATATTATGACAATTAGATTTTTTTGTGGAATTTTAGGAAGCTTCTCTGATTTTGTATTTTTTAAATTAAAATCGTTGTGAGAGCTACCAGAATTGCCCCCGCGAGCTACCGGTAGCTCGCGATCGACAGGTTGGCGACCACTGGTCTACGCTTCACTTCCCTAAGTAATAATTGGTTTCAATAAAGCTTAATAAATTATTAACTTTGTCTTATTTTTTACGTGTCTGCCTGTTAATACTTTTATTTGTTCCTCACTTGTAAACATTAATTTATCAAGTCACTGTATTCACCTTGAAAATGTTTCATAACTGGCTAGCCAGTAAATTTTTTACTGGCTAGCCAGTTATATTTTACAAGCGTGCTCATAGATATATGATAGCGTGCAAGGCCAGAGTTGTCTTTCTTAGTATGTGTCATATTGATGAATTTAGTTGCTTGTCAGTTTGACATTTTGAATAAACAGTAAATCTCTAGTTATTTACAAGTGAGGAACAAATAAAATATTCAACAATACACGCCGGGTAACCATTTTTACTGGCTCAAGGATATGACAGGCTCGCCTAACGGCTCGCCAGTCATCCCAATCCTATCGCCAGTAAAAACTGTTTTACCTGGTTTGTAATGTAAAATACTATATTTAGTGCGTGGACTGCCCTATTTACTTGCGCAAATGTTTTCATTTCTTCGGTTTTGTCATTGCCTCTGGAGAACTTAACCTCTAGGTATTTAGATCCTTCTACAACTTCTAGGTTATACTCGGCGATTGTTAGATTTCTCCCTACCTTTGATAAATTCATGGTGATCGCCATAAGTTTTGTTTTTGTTTCATTTATTGATAACCTGACTTCCTTTCCACATTTTTCTAATTGTCCAAACATTTCCTTTGCACTCAGGACTGTTCTTCCAATTATACTTAGATTATTTGCATATTCAGCATTTGTTTAAATGTTTAAAGGTCGGCCCATTTACGTCTATTTGCTCTTGCCGAATTACCTTCTCAAGGGCTAAATTGAACAATGTCGGTGATAAACTATCCTCTTGTCGTAATCATGTATTTGTCTGAGCTAACTCTGTTGTTTTTTTTGTCTCTTTATTCGTAAATTATATGTTTGTGCTCTTGATTATTCTTTTAAAATCTTCAGGGATTTCAAACTTCCTTAGTATTTTATATATGCTATCTCTCTTAAGGTTGTAGTAGGCCTTTTTCAAGTGTACAAAAGTGTGAAAGATATCTATTTCAAATTCTCATATTTTTTACATAATTTGTTTTAGTACAAATATCTGGCTTAGAGTCTATTTTGCTTTTCTGAAGGCCGCTTTTTCCGGTGTTTGTTCGTTTAGGTGTTCTATGAAATACGTTTTTCATCTACATATTTTATTTTTCTCATATATTGGTCCTTTTCGCTTGTTTTTTGTTGTCATGGCCCTTACCTGATGTTTTTCTTTAGTTTATATTTATGATCTGGTAACAACACCTTCTTTGTTTATTTTGATGAAGCTTTTGTACAACATTACTTCTTTCCTTGATGCTTCATATTCCGCTTCTCCCTCTCTGGTTTGCCTCCCCAGAAACAACCTGGTTTTTCCTTTTGTTTCTTTAATACCTTTTCATATTTTTCGTCGAAGCAGATGTTCTCTCTTCTAGATTCCCTTCTTTCATCTTTCTCTCGTTCCTCGACAATATTTTCGTCTTTAACTTTTATGTTTGCCAGTCTAGTGGCTGGTTTATAGTTCTTTAATATTCTTTTATCTTTCAACTTCGCTGTCTCGCACCCTTAAAATATTTGCTTGCTGGGTGTTATTGCTTTGTGTCGGCCAGTCTTTCTCTTAGTTTCACATTTACCATAAAATGGTCATAGCATCTTATATTTAATACATCCGTGAAAAATTTAGAGTTGATCATCACATTGGTTTTAGGTACTACTATCAGGCGAGGTCAATGTTACCTGATGGATTTTTTATGTGAGAAGCATGTGCCAGTTAATACTAGTCTACTGGTCATATCAAGATTCACCAATATTTAATCATTATTATTGCACTCCTAATGTGAGCTTAGTTTGCTTATTGTCAGTCTAAGCTCCTCCTCCCTTCTCACTTTTAGTTTTTATACCCCCTATTACTAATATGTCATAATGGGTGTTTCTTGTACTTCTTCGTTATTTTACTCTTTGGGGCATGGACGTTTATAATTGAAATATTGAATGTCTTCTCTTTCATCCTTATTCTACTCCTCACTCCTTCATTTATTGCCTGAGAGTTTATTACTTTCTCACTTATATTCTTGATCATTATGAATGCTGTGCCCAGCGTATGATTCTCGTTTGGGTTTCCAATCTTAAAAATTCTGTAACTATTGCAATCTTCTATTTCGTTACCGGTCCAGTTTGTCTCTTGTCACTTGGATTCTATACCATTTTATTTCCCTAAATATGTTTTGTATTGTTCCTAATTGGTAGGCGCTTCGTATATTCCACGTACTCAGATGGAGGTTCTTTTTCATTAATCGTTGCCTAATTTCTCGCTTAATTCGTTTCCTGTTGATCAGTCTGGTCCGAGGCTTAGTTTGGGGTTCCGTAACAGTTTTCCTCTTTTACCTGGGCTTGGTACTAGTAGGATGCCGCATTACAACCATCACATTATGACGGAGTGCTTTTATTCATAAAATTTTTGTTTTTTTACTTTCCTCGTCTAAAAGACGAAGGAGGTATTGTAATCTCGAAAAAATCACCTTCCGAGCTTTCTTCAGATCTTTACGTTTCAGGGTTTCTGGATGACGAAGAACAGGTTTTCTCAATTCCGTTTATCTGTCTGTCTGTCTGTCTTTCTGTTCGCGATATAACACAAAAACTATTTGTTCAGGAAAGCCAATATTTTGCATACACATACATTTCTATAAAAAAAACGGATAATTTTTTTAAAATTTTATTTTTATGTAACAGATCATTTTTAAATGTCTGGATATGCATTTCATACTTATGTAAGTATTGCTTAATGACATAGTATAGATAATAATAAAAATTAGTAATTTTTTTATTAGAGAATCAGAAAAATGAAAAGATATGTAATATGAAAAACAACTATTTCATTTTAAAAAATCTGGTGTGATACACTCACACAACTTCCTTTTACAGTGATTTTATAATTAGTCAAAATTTTCATTTTTAATTTTTAAAAATTTGTAAACATTTTTCAAATATTACAAATTCTACAAAAACGGTACAAAATAGAGCGTTAGTTGAAGAGACAAATTTTCTCTAGAATTTTAAGGTGAATTCAAAAATATAATAATATACCGGGTGTTTTGTTTAAAATAGGAGTTAATAAAAAAATAGAAAAGAAAACAAAAGAAACCCACTTTAGAAGTATTCAACTGGAAAATCACCTATCTTACATCAATACACATTAAAAATGTAATAAAAATGTAAAGTTTAAAAAAAATCGTTAGAGACGTTTTTGAAAAAATCGAAAAAAACTAAAAAATCACAAGAGTAAACACCTACTTCCGGTTATGCGATTTTCTTCAAAAGCTTGCTGTCTCATGTACATAGTACACAAAACTTATACAGGGTGAGTTTTTTTTCATTATCACTATAGGGATCTCGGAAACCGTGAAAGATAGAAGGTTGGTTAAATCAGTGGTTTCCAAACTTGATGTTGCTACGCCTCCCTTAAAAATATTTAATCATTTGCCCCCCCCCCCTGAAGATTTCATAAAATAAAAACACAAACATTTTTACTCTTATAAAATTTATTCATACAAACTAATGGAAAACGATATTTTATTATTGTTTTTAATGAGATGGATGTGCTTGTCTATTAGCACAAAGTTTATCAAATCTTGGTGTTTGTGACGATATAGCTACTCGTAGCTCTTTTTCTACAACTAAACGAGCTCGATATTTGGATTTCATTGCAGCCAAGGCAGAAAATCCCGTTTCGCATAAATATGATGTTGCGAACGGCAGCAGTACTTTCAAAGCTTTGTTTGACAAAGTGTTATATTCTGTATGAAGATTCAACCAGAATTGAACCAGAGATACAGTCTGAAATTTATGTTTTAATGTAGTATCACAAGATAATTCAATCAATTTTTCTTTTTCAATACTTGTCAATCCAAATTCATCATCTTCTTCGTCGATAAATGGAATTCTTTCTCCATTTAACCGTTAAATGGAGAAAGAATTGCAGTTTTATGAGCTTATTCGAGATGTGCTTTTGTTTCTTTGAAAAAATCCAAGGCCTACTAGATACAAGCAAAATATTAAAATTACTTAATTTCTTAAAGTCGGTTTAGCGCCGTTATTATTGAAAATAGAAAAAAAAATAATAAGAAGAAAAGTTTTAGCTATTTTGACGGTGTTTATCTTACACTTATTAGTTTTCGTCTAGCTTTCATAGTTTTTGAGTTATAACATTAAGTTACATTTTTTTAAATAGCATTCATAGTTGGCTTAGACATTTCTAAAAAGAGCATATCTCGTTTGCTAAATGGAGAAAGAATTGCAGTTTTATGAGCTTATTCAAAGTGTGCCTTTGTTTCTTTTAAAAAATCCAAAGCCTACT
>OW679197.1:5396040-5616531 GCA_940337035.1 Agriotes lineatus
GGGAACTTGATTAAAGTTAACTTCCACATTTGTTAATGCTTTGTTTAATCTGTGACTGAAGTTTGGGGATAATTTTGGTTTGGATTGGAAAAGCGCTTTGAAATTATGGGAGAAGATAAGATTATGAACCGGATTTTCAGGATGGGCAGAGATGTTGACAGCATAATGTAGTGTTAGTTGTTGTCTTCTAATATTTAAGGGGAGTTCTCCGGCCTCACATAAAATGCTGGAGGTTGGGCTAGTTCGGAATGCTCCTATAGACATTCTTACTGCTGCATGGTGGATTGGATCAATTAGTTTAAGCGTATGCGGTTTCGCTGATGCGTATGCAATGGCACCATAATCAATCTTTGATCGTATAATTGCTTTGTATAAATTAAGCAGTATTCTCTTATCGGCTCCCCAGTTTGTATTTGAGATAGTTTTTAGTATGTTTAGTCGTCGGTTACAATCACTTTTTAGGTATTTGAGGTGTGGTGCCCAAGAGAGTCTATTGTCAAAAATTATACCTAAAATTTTTATATTATCCACATAACTAATTATGGTGTTGTTTAATAGTAATGATGGGCTATCTACTGATTTATGAAATCGATGGAAGTGTATACATTTTGTTTTAGATGGTGAGAATTTAAATCCAGCGTGTTCGGACCATTGCGTTATTTCGTTTATTGTGTTTTGGAGGAGGTTTCGGATTGACATTAGGTTCTTGCCTTTGACGTAAACGGTCATATCATCTGCGTAAAGTGTTGCGTTAACTGGTGGTTTAATAATGTTTACTATATCGTTCATAGCAACCAGGAAAAGAGTGGAGCTGAGGACTGATCCTTGAGGAACTCCATTGTTTTGAACAAAGGAGGAAGATTGGAGCCCATTTATTTTTACTCGAAAAGAGCGTTGTTGGAGGAAATTTGTTATAAATGCAAGGATGAGTCCTTTGATGCCCCAGCCATGTAAAATCTGAACTATTCTATGTTTCCATATCATGTCATAGGCTTTCTCAAGGTCAAAGCAGATAGCGACAAGATGTTGTTTATTGGCAAAAGCTAGATTGATTTCACTCTCTAAAGTAACTATGCAGTCGTTTGTTGATCGGTTTTTCCTAAAACCGCTTTGAACTGTGTTGAGAAGGTTATTATTTTCAAGATGCCACATTAACCTTCTGTTTATAATTTTTTCGAGCAATTTACACATCGTACATGTGAGGGAGATAGGACGATAATTTAATGGTTTAGTCTTATCCCTTCCAGGTTTGGCTATCGGTACTATTAGCGCTTGAAGCCATTGCTTGGGAAACATCTGTTTAGTCCAAATTTGATTGTAAATTTTGAGTAGATGCGTTTTTCCACTAACGGGTAGATTTTGTCGAAATAGAAAAGGTATATTATCAGGTCCCGGACTGGAATTTTTACAATGTTTAAGGGCAAAATTAAGCTCTGTATAACTGATGTCGTTATTTATAGTGTTATCATCATCTTCATTTTCTATGGGCTTTTTCTCTTCTTCCTTGTATTTTCGAAATGTATCGTGGAGATTACTATTACTTGAATTTTTTTGAAATGTGCTCCCTAATAGGTCCGCTATTTCTAGTGGAGTTGATATTGTCGTGTTCTGTTTTGTCAACGTTGTTATTAGAGGTTTATAGCTTGAACCTTTAATTCTCCTTATCTTGTCCCATATCTGTGTCATAGGTGTGTTACGAGACATAGAAGATACGTAGTCACTCCATGATTTTCTTTTGCTCTGTTTGACTATCATTCGAGCTTTGGCTCTAAGCTTTTTGAAAGTAATTAAGTTTTCTTGTGTTTGATGTTTTTTATATCTGTAAAATGCTTTTTTACTATTCTGCAGTGCTTCTTTACATTCTTGGTTCCACCAAGGTACTTGGCGACTACTTGCATTTGTTTGGGTTATTCCGATAGCTATTTCGGCTGCTGAGTGTAATAAGTCTGTGAATTGTAAAACGTTTTTGTCTATATCGTTGGTTATTGTTAAATTCTTTAGTTTAATTAGGATAAGTTCCGAGTATTTCTCCCAATCGGCTTGTTTTAGTCTCCATTTTGATGTTATCGTTGTTGTTGGCTGGTTTGAGATGTCTGTTATTTTTAGTCTTATAGGGAAATGGTCGCTGCTGTAGAGATACGGATATACTTCCCAAATTATTATTGGGGCTATTTGAGGGCTGCAAAGGGAGAGATCTATGTTGGAAAAACTTCCAGAGGCTGTATTAAATCGAGTTGGCTCGCCGGTATTCAGGAGTACAAGTTCTGGTTCATTGATGATTGTTTCTATCATGCGACCTCTGTTATCTATTGTGTTTGATCCCCATAACGTATTTTGGGCATTGAAATCCCCTAGTAGAACGAATGGTTTCGGTAACTGGCTGATTAATTGATTTAATTCGTTATCGTCGAGAATATGGCTGTTCGGTATGTAGACATTGCAGATAAAAAATTTTCTTGGTAATAAAATAGATATAGCAACGGCTTCCAAGGTTGACGTTAGAGGTATTTCTTCGCTATAGTAAGAGTTGTTAATATATGTAGCTACTCCCCCGCTCGCTCTATTGGTTTCTGCTCTGTTTTTATGAAAGCCGGTGTAGCCTCGTAATTCCGCGATAAAATTATTTTTGAAGTTTGTTTCCTGTAGACAAATGACCAGTGGGTTTTCTTGTGATATTATTAAGTTTAGTTTTTCAAGGCGGGCAAAGAACCCGTTGATATTCCATTGCAGTATGAATGTTACGTATTGTGTTGTAAAATTACTTTATTGGTTATTTGTATCGTTAAACAAAAGAGTCGTCTGAGCAGATACTAGAAACTGATATCGAATCTTCTTGATCTTCTTGTTGGGCTGTTTTTATTTTTTTAATTATTCGGCTGCATCTGTTTTTTATGCTTCGTGCTGTTAAATATGGGTATATGTTTTTTATCATTATAATTAGAGATTTGATATCGTTGGTGTAAGTTTTGGCGACACTTATAGGATCCGATGAACCTTGTACATTTTCCATAAAGTCTTTAAAGTTTTCGTAGTTTAGTACGTATTGGTTTGGATTTTGCTCTATTTTTTTCTTTATGGGTTCTAACTGACTTTCAATAGTTTGGTGAAGACTTTCTATTGAACTGCTTTTCTTGAATTTTTTGTTTTTATTCTTTTGGACTGTATTTGTTTTTTCTGGTTGAGATGGGGCTGTAAAGGTTTCCTGGTTTTTCGTAGTTTCTGTAACATGGGCAGTGTTCGTAGTTATTGTTTCATTTTCATGTATATTGCTAGCTGCTGAACTTAGTGGCCGTTTAGGTGATTTGTTATCAGAGGTGGTATTTTCTTCCATTTCTGTTTGAGGGGGTCGTAAATCTTGAATCGGGGGGAATTGCGAAAAAGTTGAAAGTATTGGTGTCTCTTCAGTTAAGTTTTTTTGTTTATTTAAATTCGGGCATTTGTTTGCTATGTGACCTTGCTGTTTGCACAGAAAGCATGATATTGTATCTGTTGAAAGGAAGATTCTAAAAGTTGTATCTTCAAAACTTATCAGTAGAGAATCGGGAATTGAGGTATTGTTGTCTAACACGAATACATGCCGTCGAAAACTCAAAATGTGAGAATATCCTTCTTCTGAAATTCCTGCTCTTAAAAATCCGATGGGAGATACTATTTTTAGACCACTGTCTTTCAAGGCTGCCTCTATTATAACGTGTGGGATAGAGGGACATGCGTTGGATATGATTATTCTTTTTGTAGGCGTAATTAGAGGACGGATTTCATGGTTTATTGCATTTATTTCAATAGGTGGGCATACACGATACGGTTTACCGGAAGGCAGGCCTTCCGGTTTGCAATCCGGAAGGCTAAACCTGTACCCCCGGCGCAGGCATACACATTACGTTTTCTCGCAGGATTTTGGCCAGTCTTTTAAAGTGTTCAGAATAGCGAAAAGGTCATATTGATAATATGATTTCAAAAAATGATCTTTAATAGGATTGGCAGTTGCATTCTTTCGAAAAAAAAACAACGAAAAAAAAATGAAGCGCACATGTTCAAAGTGGGTGAATTATAGGTAGGTAATTGAACAAACCACGGTAAAATATAATATACCGGCTGACCATAAATGGTTGTGATTTTTTTTCTTAGGTTGGCACTGTTTATGTTGGGGGCACTGTAAATCTATGTTATCAGGTTAGGTTTTGCGTCAATTTGTGTCAAAACTGATGCAAAACCTAACCTGCTAACCTCGAATTTGACATAGACTTACAATGCCACCAACATAAACAGTGCCAACCTAACACAAACAAAATCTCAACCATTTATGGTCACCCGGTACTACTGAATAAAATCTAGAGACCCTGTATATTACATACAGGGACTCTAATAAAATCACTGTCATCACGCTAACTCTCGGCCTGTACCCACAACTCGCACATACACGTTCGGACTTGTATGCGATAAAGAAAGCCGGCAGGCAAAATTTCAAGTGTTGACAGTTTTTCGGGAGGCCGAGAGTTCAGGGCTCGCCTTCCGGCCGATGTATCCACTAACAATACAGTTTGCCTTCCGGATTACAAGCCGGAAGGCCTGCCTTCCGGTAAACCGTATCGTGTATGCCCACCTAATGATTTTATAGTTAGTGATTAACTTATTGACTGTTTCTTTGCTTGAAAGGAAGATACAAAGACGGCCTTGCGACATTCTTGAAACAAATCGTATATTTGAAGGATTAACTATTGTGCCGATTGCCTTTACGTAATCATTTTGTTTTATTCCTTCAACTGTATCTATTACAATAGCTTGATCCCTTTTGGGAAAAACTGCAGTGATGTTAACATTCGTTTTTGCTTTGCTTGAATAAGTTTCTACTTCAATTTGGGAATTACTCTGTTCTGTTTGTTTTTCTGTAAGTGTGTTTGGAGAGCCCCTGTAGTCAGAAGCCTCCGCTGATTGAGGATTCATACCTGTTTAATTAGTTTTTCGTTTGTCGTAAGATCCGGTATATTTAAGTAACATTTCTATTGCTTGGGTGGTAGATAAGCGTATTATCACACTGGTTATCGTAACACTCGCGCACAGTCTGGTGTAACGACGATATCGTTTTTGATTCACTGCTACACGACCGCACGGCTCCGACCTTCAAAAAATGGTATATTGTGCTAGGTAGAAGTTGAACATAAACAGGTATTTGAGGGACAAAAGTGATCCTTTTTATTCTATAAGAAAACTTTAGAAAAATGTAGGTGTATATGTTAAGTAGATAAACCGCAAGGAAATTATCACCGCACATAGACCGCATCAGTTGTAAGATAAATTAAATTATGTTAAATTAGTTCAATATTTTTTAACCTTTACAGATCATCATAGACTTACATTTTTTGGCAAAATACAGCTATAAGGTAAACATTAGTACTGTTGTGTTTCCCAAAGCGAAATCAGCAACAGCCGCATGAAATTTTCAACATTCTATTGGAACATCTATCCAAAAATTATATAAGATTTCCCAGAAATGTGGCAGTAATCTTTGTGGAGCGTTTTCTTTTCTCTGATTTTCATTCTTGGCCATTACATCAAGAAATTTTACACCACCTCACTACTTTTGACCTTTGAAAATCTCCGCAATAAATAAAAACACAGTTTAATGTAATTTTGAAAATCACAATTACATTTTAAACGTCAACTGTCAAACCGCTGTAAAAATCAGTAATTTCTCAACAATGGAGTAAGTTGCATGCACCTATACTATTCGTCCTAAAATCAAAAGTTTATAGCTCCGAAAAAGCGTTAAACGTCGATCCGCAACGATGACGCTTACAAAATATCATGTTTTTCCAAATCGTTCGCAACATCGTAATTGAAGCTCCGAACGATTGTAGTTAGCCAACGAATGGTACCATAACGATGTTTTATAAAATAGACTCCTTTAGAGTGCTACCGATAATACACTTTAGCATTGCTAAACGTAAAACGAATCGCCGTTTCTATATTGTAATGGTTGCTAAGGTGCAAAATACCACATTACTCAACTATTTTGAATGTGGAAATGTAGTACGTTACCATATGAAATGTGATAATAGTTATTTACTATACAGGTGTGATAAGAGCATCATAAATATGCGTGTATGTAAGCACATATTTCCGTTAAAACTGAAAAAATAATTTTGTTTACAACATGCACTTTCTTCATGTAACGAGCGTCAGTAATTTCATAAATATTAATTAGAAAACATGTAGATTAAGTATTTATAAGTATGTAGCTTATAAATGTTTGCGTTTTATCTTAAAATAAAGAAGAATGTACTGATGAATCCCAGTTTTACATTGATGCATTCATTTGATTTCCTCCGGTAAGTACGATACAACGTTTTCCATGTGGCGATAAAATATTTTCAGATGGTAGTCGATTATGTACAATAACGTAAACAATTGTACACATCTGCAGAAAGATAAATATAACAGGTGAAACTTATGAAAAACAATAAGTGTCTCACAGACAAGTAGACAAGTGTTTCTCGAGGGGGCGTCAGTACTAGAGGGTTTAACAACTGAATTTGGCTGCACCATTCAAATTGAAATCAGGAATCTGACAGTGAAGTATTGTGAAAGGTAGAAACAATATTCTAAGTGACACTATTTATATTTTCTGTGTATCTACAGTACGTTTTTTCTTTAATTCGCGCCATAGGGCTTTACGTGCTAACTATTGTTGGGTAGAAATCTTATGCCTCAAAAATACGGTGCACACGACTAGCTACAATGGGGCATGGGCGGAGCTTTATTTTGAAAGCGTAACTGTTTAGGTATAAAATTCAGGTGGGTAGCGACGTTTAAGGTAATTATTGTTGTTTGTTATGCGATATTGTTTACTCTAGCCTTTTAGAGTCGTATTTACTACTGCCATGGTCAATAAATTCGGGCCACTTTTTAATCTATTGTACATATCCGTGCATTGTTAGTTTCACTTAAATGGGGCATGATAATTTATAAGTTACTAAATAGAAATTTAACAACACGAAAAACGTAATGACATTTCATCGCTATAGTAATTCACTAAATCAGAACTAAACAACTTACATTAAGCCAAAATCGACGAAACATTTGACCCGAATTTATTGACCACGACAGTATATGAATTTATCTTCATCTGCTTGGTGCTTATATCATCTATAAATGCGTCTGCAGCGCCAGCGTGGCTCTGATGGTTAGAGCATCGGACTGCGGCGCGGAGGTCTGGAGTTCAAATCCCAGATCGATACCTGGCGGGCGGCCTACCCAGTCGCTTTAAATAATTGGGAACCTGCGTTCGAAAGAACAAGGGGTAATAATGCGGTTGTCTAATGCGTGGTGCTCACCACATCACCACGTGTCATGAATTTGACACGCAACAGCCGGGTGTGAGAGCGAGGATACGGAAGCTCTAACCTTCCGCCTTGCAGGCCAAGCTCCTTTATGGGGTGTTAGTGCCTCACCATTATTATAAATGTGTCTGCATTGTTGCCTTTCAATAAATGCTTATAATGTAACTTGATAGGTTATATTCAAGAGACAATATAAAAAAGATTCTCAGCTGGCAATGGGGTTGGCGAACGCCACATGTGATTAGTAGATAATAGGCTGGCCTATTGCTAGGGGGGGAAATCGGTAAGGTAGAGTTACGGTAGTACTATGATGTCCTAGACGTCTCTGACATTATATACATGTAACCATGGCTGCTAAAATGACTGTGGTTGCACTAGTATTAATTGAATAAGCAGTTCCAATTCATATCGTAAAAATTAGTGATGGGCTTATTCGAATGAAAAATAACCGGTTATCCGGTTATTGAAATAACCTATGTAACTCGGTTTTCGTTCCAAGTATTCTAATGAAAAATAACCTCATGCTGATGCGCGTACTACGCTTTGAATATAAAACCTCTATTCAAAGGTACTACGTGCCATATCTCAGCGACCTACGCAGTGCTCGAAATTCTGTAAATATAAATACGTCATAACTCATAAACAAAGCAGGTTGTACTGAAAACACCATTTGGTTATCGCGTACCTACCTCCTATCATAAAAAATATCAAATTATCAAATTCTGGGGACCTGAAACCTGAACGCCTAAAAACTGCAAACTCAGCAAGCTATAAAACAATTTTTATTTTCTTACATCTCCAAAGGTTCAAAACAAGAGGCGGCGCCTTTAACCCGCCCGACCGATAAAGATAAACGTTTTACCACTGTTTTTATTGCGATTAGCAAGCAGTCCCGCATATTTCTTTCTTTCTACACTTCTTAATTTCCAATACATAACACATAATGTACGGTCGGAGCCTTTTAGAAATCGGGACACTACACACTATTATGATATATTTTGCATGTATTTTTTAAGTGTATAAACTGGGTTTTTGCAGTTATTATGGTTTTAATTGTTACGTCAGATTGTTTATTGTTTGTCAATTATGAAATGTCATCTCACATTAATGGAGTAACCGGAGCAAGAATACTCCAAAGACTAGAAGAACATATTACGTGTCCCGATTTCTAAAAATCATTTATACAATTATTATAATAATTAACGATTAACTGAGTTCCTCTGCTATCTGCAAGTTACGACGTCGATGCAGATGACGCTGAACCGCCAACCGGAAAACCGGCTGACTTAATCGAAACGAATCGAGAGCCAAAATTTATTCGAATGATTATTCAAAGAATCATTCGGTTAGTAATATCATTCGAATGCAAATAATTCGGTTATGAAAATTGTCCGGTTATGCCCATCACTAGTAAAAATAACAGATGTGTTTCATTGACTCGTATTAATGTGTATATAGTACTGCTAAAAATAGAAATCCTACATTGTGATGGCCCGCGGTTCCTGCAACACACTGGGGAAACTCCTAAATACCTTGCTTGAAGCGGTTGTTTACAAAAAATAAACATAGCATCTGGATATCTTGCAGCGCTTTAGTCCTTACCGAAAAAATCAGTAAACGGTTTTACTCGAAACTACCCTCGCAACTGAAAGCGTTAAAAGTAAAATTTTTTAAAATATTACATGACATTTTTAAACGGGTTCACCCTTTATACAGGGTGTATACGAATTCGACCGACAAACTTTGAGGGTGTATTTACTGCCTAAAGATGTACCTAAATTTTTCGTATACTTATAACCAATCTCCTTTCATTTCAAAGTTAGAACCTCTTTTGTGACTTTTCTTTTAATCTAACATTGAAATCGTCGAATGATATTTTACTCAAATATCGAACTATACTAATTAATTAATGACATTAGGTACATACGAAACATGACATTTATAATTATTCAGACTACCAGTGGAAATAAAATATTCAAGTTTGGAGATTTGAATGCGTGTAATGTGTAGGAACACTCATTTTTAATGGTTTTTGGAAGTCCAGAATTCTTTAACGAAGATAGTTAGGCCATAGCTGATAATATATTTTATTCTAAATATTCAAGCTAATGGATTTCTTCTAATTTTTATTTTATTTAATAAAATAAATCATTGAAAAATTCATAGTGTTTTTCGAAGTGTTTTGACCTGTGCAGAGTTTATCTTGCAGATAAGGATCAAGGTTGTCTAATCTTTTAGGCTGTATTTAGTGAGAGAAATATGCACCCAAAGTTTGTCGGTCGAATTCGTATACACCCTGTATATTGAGTCCAAAATATGCCTACTTTCTCAAGGGTAAAAACCTGAGCTATCTATAGTGCGCGACACTTGATTACTCTCAACCAGTAATTTAGTCTGATTTTCTTAAATGGTCAAATTTTTCAACAATTAGTTAAATGTATGATTAAATTATACATTTTAACAATATTCGTTCAACATTTCATTTATTTCTTTTCTATCATAATATTGTGGGAATTTTCTAAAGGAAATATTACAATTCCAAGTGCGACACATGATTACTCTCATCAACTTTTTAAGGTCAGAGGTACCTAGGTAGAATCAAGAAACAAAATCATTTTAAGTGACAATGGATTGACAGTTGTGTAATAATAATTTCAACAACGTAAAAGGGTTTGATATTAGTATGGGACGTGGAAGAACATCATCGTTGGAAGAAAGAGGACGCATTCAAGCTTTTCGACAGGAGAATTATTCAAATAGAGAAATTGCAAGAAAAATCGGACGAAGCACATGGGTAATCAACGCTTACGTAAAAGATATGAAAAACTATGGCACGAATCGACGAGGACGCACTTCAACTGCAACAACGCCAAGGGAACGTCGGGTAATACTTAGACTTGCATCCAATTCTTCGTCTACAGCTAGGAAAATTAAGGAGCGGAGTGGAAGTAATGCGTCCGTACGAACGATTCAAAGAGTATTAAAAAAGTGTCCCCATTTAAGAAGAAAGAAACTATGCAAGAAACCGTTACTTCTCGCACGCCATCGGCAGGAACGTTTATAATTTTCACGTAATCATCGTAACTGGACAGAAGAATGGAAGAAAGTCGTTTTCAGCGATGAGAAAAAGTTTAATTTAGATGGCCCTGACGGATTTCAATATTACTTTCATGACATAAGAATGGAAAAAAGGTTTTTGGCACGCCATCATAGCCGGGCAGGATCGGTAATGATTTGGGCGGCGATTTCAAGTCAAGGGAGAGTTGGTTTGGAGTTTCTAGAAGGTCGGAAAACTGCTCAAAAGTATTTGGAGCTACTTCAAAGGCAACTTAATAACATAAGAGTTTTATTTCCTGATCATAACTGGATATTTCAACAAGACAATGCACCAATTCACACTGCCCAAGTAATCCGAAGATGGTTCAATGAAAATAATATTTCAGTTTTAGAATGGTCTGCAATTTCCCCGGATTTAAATATCATAGAAAACTTATGGGGTTGGTTGGTAAACTGTGTTTATATGGAAGGAAGGCAGTTTAACAACAGAGAACAATTAATGGCTGCCATTATACAGCCGCCTGGGAAGAGGTCGCTATGAACCTGATACAAAATTTGTTCAGTTCGTTGTGTCATCGAATATTAGCAGTAATCGAAAAGCAGGGTGGCTATACCAAATATTAAAATTAGGATTTAGGTTCAACTGTAATTGTGTAGCTTAATTCTAATAGTGAGAGTAATCATGTATCGCACTTTGAATTGTAATCTTTCCTTTAGAAAATTCCCACAATATTATGATAGAAAAGAAATAAATTAAATGGAACGAATATTGTTAAAATGTATAATTTAATCATACATGTAACTAATTATTGAAAAATTTGACCATTTAAGAAAAGCAGACTAAATTACTGGTTGACAGTAATCAAGTGTCGCGCACTGTATATGTAAAATATTACTTCTATTTAGCTAATATTTCTTGAGTTAAAGCAAAAATAGGCGGATTTTTTATTATTTAAGGTGCTCACCCTGTATACATTTAACCGGAGGTATATTCGGTTTGTTGTCAGGTAAACATCTAATCAGCGTGCAAAAATCGTCTTCATACAACAAGTAGTTTTTGAGGTATGCCGACAACACGCGGACAGATAGGCAGACAGACGAACATACGGATAGACAGACAGACAGGCGGAATTGAGAAAACATGTTTGTCGTTATAAGGATCCCAAAATGTGAATATCTGAAGAAATCCCAGAAGCGGATATTTTCACGATTACAATACGAGGGCGAGGGAGGGAAGTAAAAATCTACTAGAGACGTGCCGATACTTCTTAGGAAGCAACTTCCGCTACATCACATTTTTCATTAAACTGAGCTCTGCTTTTCGTCCACTTGATACTCCAGAACTCTCTGTACTAACGTGTTCCTTCTAACAACCCCACACAGTCCCCATTCCGTTTTGGCAACCACTGTCTGGCAGTGCAAGAAAACCTATTAAGATAAGTGTGTTCTACTCGTTTAAACTGCAATAAATATGAATCAGACAAAATTTGTGTCTCTTAACTTAACACACAAACAACATTAGATGATGAGGTCGCAAGATACAACCTTCTCTGTTTAGATTTACCGTTTACTGTGCTAACTAAAGTTCGGAATTTGGTCATATACAGCCTCGCTTTCCGTACACAAAATTAAAGAAAAAACTTATTAGGGCTTATGCTGGTCCGTGGCTATCACCACGATTGTTCTCTGATGAGCATCCTTCCCGCCACAGCAAATTTGCAAATCAAGGAGAATTAATTACCTTAACTGACCATAGAAACACAATGCAATATCGCCATACATTCTTGCTGCAAATGATACTCGTACGCGTATAAAAATCAATGGCCGTGTCTAGGTTGTCATTTTTTTACATGTCAGCACCTCCGTTAGGTTTAGGTTTCTTGGGTTATTATAACATAAATGTTCATTGCATCACTGATGCACTTTCTGTTATGGATTCATGCTCCCACACAAGTCGGCACGTTAATACTTTCAAAACACACCATCCTTAAGTTCTGTTAAACACTTCACCGCATACCTTTCCTTGTTCCAGGTCCTCATGCATTTCTCGATTTCAACCTCAAATCGTATTGCCTCCAGGACAGCTAACTCTACTCTAAATATTTTGCTCCCTACATCCACTACTTATGTAGACTGACCGTCACTCAGCCAGCGTATTCAAATGGATGATGAGGAAGATATTTATGCAGGAATTATACAGGGTGTAGAAATGCTTTACGCACCATAGGGATTTCAATGGTAATTTTTTCATATGAAAATATTTGCTTCCCTAATTATTTTAGAGCAAACGTGTATGGAAGTTTTTTGCAGAGAAAAAAATTCTGTATCCATTTATGCCAGCATTTGTCATTTTACATTACGGAAAACCGAAAATTTAAAGCAATAAAATTACCATTTTTAGACAAATCAGTGGTGCCTTGAAATTATTGAAGCATCTTAAAGCATCAACAAATTAGTTTGTTGTTTATTTGTTTGCATCTGTCAAATGTAGCGGCAACCATGGCACTTATTGCACCTCATCTGCATCCAGCATACCACCACTTCACAATTTGCACCGATTTTTGAAAAATGATAATTCTAGTTTCTTTCGTTATTAGGTTTTCTGACGTAAAATGACAAAAATGATGGCATAAATGGATGCCGAATTGTTTGCTCTAGAAAAACCTAATTCCAAGTGTGCTCTAAAATAATTAGGGAAGCAAATATTTTCATATGAAAAAATTACCATTGAAATCCCTATGGTGTGTAAAGCATTTCTACAACCTGTATATATACAGTAATAGGTCGATTATAACTTAACGCTGTAGTTTTTACGACAGCAAGAGTGATCACCAGCCCGGAAGGGCGACCTCTATGGGTGGCGATGTTTGAAGTTCTAGCTATGAGAATGTAACGTGGGACAGACGAGATGATAACCCAGGGAATCCAGCACCAAACAGTTTGACCAAGCTGATGGAAAGATTCGAGGCGATGCGTGAATCGGGTCCGATCAAAATCGATTTTTGGAGTCTGGCGGTAACTCAATTAGCGAAAAACAGAACCCCAAAGGTTTAAGCATTGCAGAAGTTTTGATTATCCAGTAACAACCAAAGTGTCGCCACAACCGCGAAGTTACTTCCGTCATGTGAGTATCTTGAAAATGGAAATACATAATGATTTTTGTCAATATTTTCCAATGGGAGAACAACTATCCCAACTGACGTGAACAGCGTGAGCTGGCGTAAAAGCGTCCTATTCGCAAGCAGTCTCCCTGCTAGAGGCGAAGTACTGGACTGAGTGGATGAGTGAAGTGTAAAGCTATTGACACCCGTCGCATGCTTCACGTTGCGCGCAAAATTATTACATCCAATGTTCTGAAATCAGAGGCGTGTGCTTGAACTTGTACGCGGGATAAAATTAATATAACAAGCTCTGTGAGGGAATTGTGATCCATGCTTGTGATCCATGATTTTCTGTTTTGCTCTAAATGAATAGCATCGTGCATTTTTAGTCCTATTTTTGGCTTTACTTGATCGGCCCATCTAGGTAGTGATTGGCTCTTTGGTCGGTTTCCATTTATTTTTCATTCTATGACGATCTTCTCCATAACGTCTCTTTATCTAGCTACACGTCCAAAGTATTGTAGGTAAAAATCTTTAATCAGATAGATGTTTTTGTATATTGAGTTCGTGGATTATAGAGCTATTTGTGCGGTGTTGCGTCCACAGCCACAGCCAAATTTAGAAAGTGTTTATTTTTCCTTCTTTTGCTTTAATTGTCCAAACCCTGCTCCGTAGGACATGAGGAAGATTACTGCTGACACCAATCTGAATCTGATTGTTTTTTTATATTAGATAAATGTTTCCATATAGTTAATTTTATTGTGGCTATTCTCGCGATTGCTAATTTACGCTTTATTTCATCTTCACAGCCTTTATTATTAATAAACTTAGATAAATCTATTCATGAACCACGGAAAATTCCGCTACTCTGTATTTATTACCACGACTTTCATTTTTTTTGTATTAATTTTTAAGGCCACTTTTCGTTTAATATTGTTAATTTCTCCATTTTGCTTTCAATATTTGATCCTACTATGAAGCCATTATCAAGGTGTCATCAGTATGCCTTAGATAGATAGTTTGACTATCTCTATTTGTCCATTACATATGTAACAGAAAGACATACCAATATTGGTAAATATGTTGCGCTGGAATAAAAAGAAATAGAAGTTTTAAGAGCTACAAAAAATCTTAAAGACACAGAAATATGGATTTTAGAGGAGCATCCTAAAATATTAAAAAACAACGCAAAAAGTTAGGTCACTACATTAGGAAAGCAAGAGAAAATGAATAAAAGCGCAACTGAGATGCAATTAGCATTCGATTGATGGAAAATAATATACGCTTGGAGAATTGGAGATGGTTGAAGAGAAATGAATTACAAAAATAAGAGACAAGGCTGCGAAAGTGAGGACTGTAAGTATAAGGTCTCCAGGAATATGGACGATGAAGAATCAAAGAAGCATATGAGAAGCATCACTAACACAGAACACTGCTCAAAAAACTAGAAAAGGAAAATTTCCCAATGGAAACAACGGCGACAGACTACTATGTGCAGAATATTAGCTTTATTAAACAAATAGCTCTCGATTTAAAGCAAAAATAGACAAAATATAATTTTTTTAACGTGCTCATCTTGTATATAATTGACCGACATTTTCTAAATTTCATGGCAGATAGACATATAATCCGCATTCAAAATATCGTCTTCCTCCAACAAATAGTTTTTAAGTTATACCGGTAACAAACAGACAGGCAGACAGATGGAATTGAGAAAACCTTTCGTCATCTAGGAACCCTGAAACGTGAAGATTTGAAGAAATCTCTAAAGGTGATTTTTCAACGAATACCATCGTCTAAAAGGCTTAAGAGGAAATAGAGAGAAACAGAACGAATTTTTGTTTAGCAACATTTAATGTCAAAAGCTTAAACAGAACGGTAGCGCTGGATAATCTTGTTACGTGTAAAAGACGTAATTAGCATTACAATTTATTTTGTGCATAATTCTTGGCCGCGTAAATGCTCCTTGATTTGAACACGGCCGTTGTGCAAACGCAGCTGTATTCTCAGCTTGCGGTTATATGGTATCTGCTTTACCGGCAGGCTCAGCAGTTGTTTCACACCGTTCGTTTTGTTTTCGGTTGTTTTGCTCTTGAAAAAAGCGGCGTCAGCAGGTAGCGCATTTCCGCGAAACTTAGAAACCATTCTGACTATTGCCAGTAATTACAGAGTCAGTGAATTACTTTATTTTCGATCTTGGTAACGTAATGCAATTCCACAACTTCTGCGATTTCGCTTACTTGAGAAAGCGTATATCCTCCAGGCGTCACGAGGGGGTTGCAAAAACTTCAACGATTTTACCTACTAGGAAGGCGTGCCTGCTTCTGGGAGCCTAGTTGGTTTTAGACCACATCGCCTGAGTGCTTTGCTGGAGACGTTTGCCGGCATGCTCCACATGCAGCCGAAGTTGTAATAGCCCGTTTGGAGGCTATTTGGTTCACCTCCTGCAGAACCAAGAGTAGCGTGCGACCTAATAATTTGTGGAAATAATAGTAAGAGACCTTAACGCGAAGGTGGGAAAGGAAACCTATTACAATGCAATTATCGGTAAATATAATTTACACGACAAGAGCAACAGCAGGCAAAGAATGATAGATTTAGCCAGCAGTAACGATATGATTTCTACACAAAAGAATACATAAAGAAACGTGGATGCCAGCAGACGGAGTAACCATAAACCAGATTGACCAATGGAATGATCGAATCTAGGCATGGAAAGGGAAAGGGAAAACTGAAAGGTAAAACAAAAAATGATATAATGAAGAGTATCCGAAAATAGCACAGAGAAGAAATGAGACGAGAACAAATAATTGTTTAAATGAAGACAACCGGGAGACGTATAAGACAAACATGAAAGAAGCAATGAGCATATATAGAAGAAAGAAAAGGTAGTGTGAGGAACGAAAGCTAATAGCAATCGAAAAAATAGGTCTGTAGCAGAGCACAGCGAAGCAAACCAACACGTGCACCATCATAACTCACCCCACGAACGACACATAAAGACACCAATAAAAAGTGAAAACTGTAGGTAATAGCTTTGCAGATATCAGTGAGTGGCCAACTTGAAACGTGACGCGATGTGTAGCCTAATATCTAACGTCAGAAATTGAATTATCTCCGTCACACGTGCATCACGGAGGTACAGATTACTTCTGGGATTTTCTGAAAGTGACAAGCTATTAAAAAACGAATCCCATCGAAATTACAGCATAACCAAATTGCAAGCAACCGTGACGTCACAATGGGCACTTGTACAACCCCTCTGGATACAAAACGCGCCAATGCAAGCACCGTTCTAATTACGCCATTTAGGACATCCGGATCCAAAACGGATAGCTGCTAAAACCCTTGTGGTTAACAAAAGAGGCAAGTGCAATATCTGGGCTGTATATCAAGTGACCACAGAGTCAGTAATGCTAATGAAGAATAGGACATTTCTTCATGTGGCTGAGGAGAAGTAAATGGACAAAAAGAGGGCCATAAAGCCGAGTTGCAATGCCCTGGATTACAAGACGGAGCACAATGGGTTATTGTAATCTCGAAAAGACAAAGGTTCCGCTCGGCAGCCGTTGGGCCATAAAACCCTTTTACGTGCTTAGCGCAGGGGCTACATAACCAAGGAGTCGAGTAAGCGCTATTTCAGTTTAGCATTTAGAGTATTATTACGACCGTTCACTTTGATTCGTTCGTTCATTTGCTTACTTAGGCTTTTGGTCATTAGCTCACTTAGCTCACTGTAACTTGTAGTTCCATGTCATCTGCCTTGATCATTTGTTACTCCTCCGCATACTCTATATGTATAATTGTACTAACTGCTACATATATGTATATGTTGATTGATCTTGTTCTCAAATAAAAATAATTGTTGTTCATACCGTGTATCATTTGGTAACACAGGCAGCAATCAACTCTCCACAGTGGCAATCCGCCTCATTGTAGCTCATACGCTCAAACGAAACCGAAATAGAGAATTTTATAGAGAAAAGGGTGCACAAAAAATATCAGCGAAGAGTAACGTTATACAAGAACTCCGAAGGAAATTGTATAGCAAATGAACAAAATATTGTGGAGAGATGGATAGAATACTTCGCCGATTTATTAAACCCGAATAAATAAAACACTCCTCAGGTACAAGGGCGCACAGAACAGGGACAGTAGAGAGAGATAAGAGAAGAGTCCCCGACGCAGGAGGAAATCAACGCGATAATAAGTTAAAAAAACAAATCCCTTGGTGAAGACTATATAACGGCAGAGATATTGAAGTATGGGAGGAAAGAATTGGTAAATAAAATATGCAGACTGATAGAAAATATTTGGAATAAGAAGAAAATGCCAGGAAACTGGCCCTACATTAAAAAAACGGCTTCAGAAAAAATAGGTCAGCGCTAGATCACATCTTTACCCTTAGGTAGATATTAGTAAAATCGACTTTAATGTTGATTTATTCTATTTATCCATAGTTTTAGTCAGGCATATGACACAGCTTTGCGAGGACAGTTATATTATTATAATACTAGAAGAACTGAATGTACTACAGAAATTAATAAATTTGATGAAGATGTGCCTAGCCTCAAAAGCGAAGGTGCCGGAAATCATGTCGGAAGAATTTCAAATTCAAGAAGGGCTGCGACAAGGAGATCCATTATCAACAGTGTTGTTCAATATGGTGTTGGAATGTATAGTACGAAAAATACCGATAAATAAGGGGAACTATCCTAAATTGGGGAACCTAAATTCTAACAAATGCAGATGACATCCTAATAATATCAAGAAAGAAGTGGATATGAAAGAAACATTCCAACACATACGAGAAGCAGCAAAAGTCATGGGTCTCATAATCAACAGCTACAAATTAAAGTTCATGATAACGATAGCTAAGGCGCAAAGTATTCGCAAATGTGGAGTTATTTAAATATCTGGGTTCAATAGTCACATTGCAAAAAGATTTCGGTGGCACGAACCACAGCTGGTAATAGGCGTGGAAGGTATCTAAATCAGAAGATGTTTCGCTAAAATCCAAATAAAAATATATAAAAGGGTTGTCAGACTAACAGCACCAGTTGAACATTTGGTAAAGAAAGCTACTGAAGAGATTTTTCGGACCAGTAAATGAAAACGGGGAATGGAGAAGTAGATAAAACTTCGAACTCGGAGAGAGATATAGTAGACCAAATGTAGTGAGCGGAATAAAAACTTATAGGATAGGGTGGTTGGGCATTTAGGGGGGATAGAAACATCAAGAAGTAGTAAACACATTTACAATAGGACCAGAAAAAAGTCTAGAGGAAGTCCACGATCGCGCTGAACCGACAAGGTGGAGAATGACCTGAGAATGGCAGTCGAGGACTGGAGAAGACTAACGGCAGATAAAAAGGAATGGAGAAAAGTCAGTGATAGGGCGAAGCAAACGCAAGACCAGGCACAGGAGCAACTAACCTGTATTGTAACTAATCTGTGTGCGCCACGGAGTGAGTAAGTATTCGTTCATTACTTATCATTACGCATTATGGTCCTTTAACTGCTTCGTTTTATTTTGTGCGTTTTGATCGCACCTATCCGAACGCTAAACGTTGTACAGTCATTGAGGTCGCCGGACTTGTTTCGAACGGCCTTCAGGCATTCGAACGTGGATTATCAATCTGTTGTCAAAAGTTATTAGATCAAGAATTCAATCATTTACAGGTGTCGTAGCACTTGTGCGGCAGTGTATTTTTTGTTTTCGTTTGCACGTTGACTCTTTCTTCTGCTAGCATCTTTTGAGCCGATCGTGCGCGTACTGACGTGCTGCCATCCTAGCCTGAGTTTGAGGCTGTTTATAGTGACTGGTATGGGCAGATTGGTGTCCTTTTGATTAACGGGCGCGGAACTATGAGTCGTATTCATCAAATATTATTGAGCTTTGACTGTTCCACATATTTAGATGCGGATTCAAATCAGCGTAGTCGATTGAGCCCCAGAGCTGTGCGTTTTTAAAGCCGACTTGGAGTTAATTTGGTAGCCGAATTTGTAATCATTACTGAGTTTTCTGTTTGTTCCGCGTCCTTCTCGTGGCCCCCGAGGCGCTTCTTCGGTTAGCAATTGTTGCTGAGAATCCTTGCATAATTGCACAGGTGGATAATTATGCAATCCGCTGGTATTTGTTTTATCAATTCTGCCTCCCATTTCAGGAAGTGTTAAAGACACAACCCTGTGCCGTACAATGTAAAAACGGATTTGTACATTATTCTCGTTCCAGTAAGCTTGAAACTTCCGGCTACTTTTGCATCACCGGCCAGGTTGTTAGAAATTACTGCCACTTTTATTGGAACACTTTAAATTTGTACGTACGCGGTATCATGCTATAATTTGTTCATGTTTTCTATGACTGTGTGTATGACTAATGCGAGGTATTCAGATATTGATTCCTTTTCAAGTCTGTTTCAGGTCCTAGAAAATTGGCTACGCATAGTACCTTAGTGAGTTTAAAAGTTCTAGTAAGCTAATGGACTTATCGGTTGTACAAAAGACTCTTTGGCGCCCCCGGGTAATTTTAAATACACTGATACTTATAGAAAAGGACGCCATTTACACTGTAGCCAGTCAGTCCTCCGATATCTGCATGTAGCCTGAACGCTGTTTGGTACGATTTGAATATGGTTAGAGTTATTGGGGTCAGAGGTGGGGCATAGTGAATGGCGTCTAGATATAAAGTTTAACTACGAAATAATCAAATTAAATTGACGAATAAGCAGTCCCCGACCAAGCAGACCGAGTGATCCCCTGTGTATGGCCAACAGCCTCTGTCAGAGGGTGGAAGGGTCAACACAGGTCAGGACACTCTCTTGTTCGTGGGGTGAAAAATCTCCCCCAAAGACGGACCAACTACATATAGATGTATAGAATGTAGAAGGCAACGGGAAACCACTGCATTACAGTTCAAAATTAAATATCCTGGAGGTAATAGTCCCCTTATAGGATCTCCGGAGGGGACGGTTTTGAATAACACTGTAAGAATAGGGACTTGGAATGTTAGGAGCATGTACGAATCTGGAAAACTGCAATATATTACTATGAAATAAGGCCCCACAACTTGATGCGAATTCCTGCCTTTGTAAAAAGAAAGTGATTGGAAAAGGGTGCTCCTAAATTTACGTATTGAATAAGAATAGCGCTGCCTGTGCACGATCTTAGGCTTATTAAAATATACAAATATTCTAATGCAAAGGTAAACGATTTTGTGCCCTTATTTTATTTTAACTATACTCTGTGTCAGGGTTAGGTCGCTAAATGAGAAATACTGGGTAGAGCAAACTAACTTTTAGTAGCTCCAATTTAACTCGGATTCTACTTGTGAACGCACCAAAACCAAATCTGTAATAGCTAACCTCAAAATTTGACATGAAACACGAAGCGGTGTACACTCGTATAGATAGCCGTAATTAATTTAATTCAATGCCAAAATCAGCAAAATACCTCAGGTAAGCAATAATAATTTTAGCATAGCGACAGTACTAACGGCTTTTGTTCTAGAGTGACGTACAAGTGACGCCAACATCAATTGTTTTATATCCGGTCAAAGGCGAAAAATGCCGCGTCATCCTGCATTTTTGAGGGACGCTACCTAAATTTCTGGAAACTGAGATGCACTGGATAATCGGGAACTGCGACAATGCGTAGCGGAAACTCCAATCTTGCAGGTCCCAGCAAAATAAAAATGCTTTGGACGATGAAATTTGCGCAAAATACCTGGTTTGCAAAGATTCCGAAGCTGATCGCACCTCTCAGGGGACGCTAACGCGTTTTCTTAGCTGGTAAAGGCCTGGTGACTCGGATCTCTGCACGAAGTTCTGCGTAGGGCCCTCCTCTAGGTGTTGAAGGCACCAACATTGGCTCCAACTAGCTCCTGCAGGCGATATCGACTCTCGAACGCATCCCGTACTTGGACCGCAGCTGCCTGAATTTTATCGACGACGAATCAGCACAAATCACACCTCTTTAAAACCGGCAAACTGGTTCCAAATGTGGCCAACACTTTTATGGTTAAATAAAACCAACACTTGCACTAACTGAATGTGTTTTTATTAACAAAAATTAAACTTTTCTGGGAGCTGAGTTAGAACAATGTTAAAAGCTTGGACAATCTGAAAGCTCTCTGTGTGGTTGTTAAAAAAAGAAGCAACATCTCACCACAATTGTTTAAAAGGAAATAAGGTTTTATACTTAAAATTAATTTATAGAATAAGGTTTTGATAACATCTTTATTTCTTACAGACAGGCTAAATAGATGTTTTATGAGGTTATAACGCACTACACTAAAACTCTGCTCTTTCACTATGTTTTTAACCGCATTGTTATGTTCTATAGTTTATTATGCACTTAATAATGTCCTTCGTTTTATTTCTTTGCTATTCGTAGGTTGCTCTTTTGCAACATTTCTTGTCGGTTGCTTCTTGTAACGTTTCTAATCCTCGTACTACATTGCTATACCCGTCAGTTACTTTACCATTTTGGTCCTAGCTTTCTGACCACTATACTGCTCATAACTTTGTACTTGTGCAAACCATTTCGTACAATAACAAACATAATACTGCAAACGTTAGCGCTACCATCGTCAGACACAATATAACTTCATTCGCACTTCCAAAACCTCTTCAAATCTGAGCTCAAGGACGTAACCCTTTTAACTAGCTTTTCATGTTAGCTTTGCTTCAATTTGTGAAACTCAGCTGCACCCATCAGTGCATTTATCTCAATAAAAGTAAGCTAAGCTTGCACTAATTAAAATAATTAATTCTGTGCCTCGGTTTGAGTTTTAATGCATTCTAGCTCATTTGGCAAGCAGAATTGTTGAGAGCACAAAACCATTGCAATATAATACAAGAAATGCAGAGAATAAACCTGAACATCTTAGGTATAAGCGATACGAGATGCCCAAACAGTGGCCAACAACCTACAACCAACGGAACCATCTATTTTTCAGGAAATGACGATCCTAATCATAGATATGGAGTAACAATAATTGCATCTAAAGAAGTAGCAAAAGTCGTAACAAATTTTACCCCTATGTCAGATCGAGTTATGCTGTTACAAATACAAACGAAACATTGCAAACTAAATTTAATACAAACTTACGCCCCCACGGATGATAAATCAGACGAAGAATTAGAGGCATTTTACAAACAAATAGACACTATATTAAAATCCCTAAAAACAAGTGATATCACCATAATTAAGGGGTGACTCGGTAGGGGAGTCGGTATAAGAAATTAAGGAGGAGACCGCTTAATACAATTTAGTCAAGAACACTGCTTGAGTATAATGAATACCTTCTACCAACTACTAAATCGTCGATTATATACCTCGAAATCACCTCAAGATGACGACAACAAAATTGTAAGAAACCAAATCGACTTTATAATAAATCAACGATATAAAAATATAGTAGGTGTGAAAACGTATCCAGGTACTGACGTATTATCTGATCATAATCCTCTAGTAGCTAAAATTATTATCGAGCTTAAAATACCAATACAAAAAATAAATAAAGACAACATAGATACCACACAATTAAAGAATACAGAAATAAGATTGAAGATACAAAATAAAATAAATAAGAAATTGAAAAATACGCCCATAATTCATCACGACTCAAATAACAAATGGAAAAATTCGCCGCTCTAATAGAATCTAGCGAGACAATACTCACTAGACAAATACAAAAATCAAAACAAAACTGCATGACGCCCGAGATCTTCCAGCTTCTGGAAGTTCGACGAAGCTATAAAAATAACATTATTGAGTATAAGAAAATTCAAAAGCAAATTCGGACAAAAATTAGAACAGCAAAAGAAGAATGGTACAAACACTAATGCGAGGAAATAGAAAAACTACAATTAAAACATGATAGTCTTAACATGCATAAAAAAGTAAAACAACTAACAGTAACTCTAAAACGTAGGCAGCTAAACGTATTAATAAACAAAGATGGGAAAATAATTATCGATATTGACGAAAAACTTGAAGAATGGAAGACATATATTGAAAAATTATTTAACAACAAAAAACACAAAAACGAATTAGTGAATCAATCTCCAACCAATAGAGTAGAAATAACTAAAAGGAGAAGTTATTTATGCCATTCAAAGACTAAAATCTGGGAAAGCAACAGGTGCAGATGAACTACCTGCTGATATACTAAAATTAATTGACGAAACATGGATTCGTATGGTAGTAGACCTACTTAATACTATATACTCGACAGGGATAATACCAAATGAATGGCTGCTATCAACTTTTATGTTTTATAACCCTCCCTAAGGAACCAAATGCAAAATCATGTACAGAATTCAACACTATAAGTCTCTAGCCATACCCTAAAAGCGTTTATGAAAATAATACATCGGAGAATTTATAAAAAGTTAGAAATAGGCATCAGCGAAACACAATATGGCTTCACAGACGGACATGTGAACGAGAGAAGCATTATTTTCACTAGACATTCTACTACAACGCTGCCTAGATATAAATCAAGACGTTTATCTGTGCTTTATCGATTATAACAAAGCCTTTGACAAAATACGACATGACCAATTAATACAAATGTTAAAAGAGACGAACTTAGACACAAAGGACATTAACATCATTACTAATCTATACTACGGTCAAAGGGCAGTGCTACTAGTAATACCAATACTACAGAAGAGATCGAAATAAGAAGAGAGGTCATGCAGGGATGTGTGCTATCACCAACTCTTTTTAATGTATTGTAATGGTTTACTGGCCACGGCAATTCTGATTGCCTAACTAACACGAAAATTAATAATTTCAAAATGAGCAAACAATTAAATATTTTATTTATGGCAAGATAAAGTTAGTATTTTACATAAATAAATGATATGGGTAGCAGTAACTATGAGTTGATTGAGAAAGGTTAGCATTAGATAAAGCAGAAGCAAGAGGGTTACGTTCAGCGTTTTATTAATAATTGATGTTAGGAACGGCAAACGCAGCTTAATTTATGTAGCTGACAGATTTGAGTTTGGTGAAATCAATACAATGATATGAATTTTAAAATAATAACAAGATGGTTTGTAAAGTACAAAAATTATATGAGCGTTATGATTAATCAAAAGCAGAGATTTAAAGTGTAAAGGTGACAATTTCCAAGAAAAGACAGGTGCATTTAAAAGTGAAGTGATTCAAAAGCAGAGATTTAAAATGTAAAGGTGACAATTTCCAAGAAAAGACAGTGGATGCGAGACAATGAATTGTTTAATATCGAAAAAAGAAGCTTTAACTTGTATGTTGGGTGCAACAAGTGCTCCCACTGTTGGTGTAAAATTGTTTATCAAAAAGTTATTTGTTGAGCCCAAAAAGTGTTCTTCATATTAACCTGCATCGAAGCACCACTTCCAAAGGAAAAATTCACAGGAAAGCAGTTGCAGCAGGTCCGTAAAATTTGGGCTTCATCAAGATTAGACTGTCTACGAGGTGTAGCATCAGGCCCCAGTTCCCAGAAGCTTTTCAGAGATTTTTAATCGATGTGGTGTCCTTCCATTTTGCGATTTGGACCAAAGGTTTTGACCGTTTTTTCCGAAAAATAGAACAAAAGCAGATTAGAGCGTCGGTTTGCGTCACTGAAACAAAACCAGGTTAGCTGGAAATTACGTCATATCAATTACATTGTATTTACCTGATGTTAATTTTGCTATTTTTGGTGTTGGAAGTCAAATTACGCAAATGTTTATACGTGCAGATCATCTTTGTGTTTACAGTCAATTTGAGGTTAGATTTGTGAGAAACGAATTTAAGCAATTGCCATACTAGTGAATTTGTCATACACAAAAGTATTTGTAATACAAGCTGTTGAACTTACCCCTGAGAGTAGAGTTATTTCATGCTAGACCGGAGCTTTGCTTTAATTAATTGCTTCTTCTTCTTCGTCTTACTATAGGCCAGTGGCCTGTTTTAACCACAAAGTGGTTAATTGCAAATAAATAAAATACATAAGAGCAATAAACCATTTATTCACAATGATGCAGATCTTAGCCTAGAATTAAACATAAGACTCTTGAGATGCTATGTAATGTCGGTACTATTCAATAGGATGGAAATATGGACGCTAAAAAGGATATTAAAAAGTTAAAGGAATTCGAATTGTGGAGGTACAGACAAATATTAAAAATGCCGTGGGTCGACCGAATAACAAACATAGAAGTCATGAGAAGAATGAACAAAGAAAAAGAAATTATAAACACCATAAAAATACGTAAGTTACAATACTTGGGACACATAATGAGAGGGTCGAAATACCAGCTACTACAACTAATTATATAAGGGAAGATCTAAGGAAAAAGAAGCGTGAGGAGAACACGACACTCGTGGATGAAAAATTTGAGAGACTGTTATAGCTGCACTACCAACCAATTATATAGATTAGCTGTTTCGCAACGGAGATGGCACCTAAAGAAGAATAGAAGAGTCATTGAGACATTTTTGTTTGGTGCCGAGTCTTACATTGCTGTTGGTAGCAACACGTCTGATATCATATTCGCTTGGTGAAAGAATGCGCCTTTGTCTTTCTTTGTTAACTTGTTGCATTATTCGTTTCTTGTCTTCATATTATGCATTTGATAATTTTGTTCTTCTTTGTTCCTCAATAAATTATTTAGTGGTTCCAGTAGTTCAGCGTTTGCTTGCCAGTTGAGTTCGATCAATAGTAAGAAATTTAACAATCTTCAATAATCCGAAAAATTGAAGCTATTGTAAAATTCTTTGTTATTGAATAATATTTTTTTTAAACTGCTTTAAACTATTTTGAAAACGAAGCCTTTTAGGTCCCATTAACGTCCAACGAACGAAATTGCTGTTACAGATTTTTCCGTTTTTCTCGAAAAAGGTTTATTCTATCACAAAAAAATAAAAGATACATATTTTGTATAGTTTCAATGCATGAAGCTAAAAACTTGTCGTTAAAAACAGTGGCGTACCAGATTTTTCTAAAATACGGTAAGTGGTGGAAATACATTAAATTTATTTTGACCAAACAATGCCACTTTATGAAATACTACCCTTCACCAAATTTCTTTAAAATACCTTTAAGTGTTTTCCAGATTTTTGAAAAAACATTAATTTTTGTTTAAACTTCAACATTCTGTATCTTAAAAACGAAGCCGTTTAGGTCCCATGCTTGTATGCATTTTTTTACCTTAGAATTGATCAAGAAATGACCCCTTAAAGTTTGTCCCTGCAATTCATTAACGCCCTGTATATAATTGTCGTCAAATGTAATAAATTTGTTTAAATATAAAGAAATTTATTAACATTTACCATATTTACTGGTGGTTATAAATAATTACCGGTTATTATATGTAATCCCCAACTTATTTGCATTTACTGTACCATATATGTGGTAGTATTTTTCCCAGATTTGCTACATAAAAGACTTACATACTGTTGATTTAACAATAAACTCATAAAGCACGTTATTATTGTGATACAAAGATCTATAAATAGATCGTTTGCTCCTTAAATCAGAGAGTAAGCTGATAAAATTAGGATGTCAACTGTTTAAATTAATAATACATGTCAATGTATTGATCTATTAACTATAAGAGCTCCATGTCCAGGCTATATTTAATTTTAATTGGTATTTTCCTGAAAGCTTATGTATAAAATCAGTTAAAATTAGTAAACTGTTAGAACTTTTCGTTAAGCTCGATTAAAACAAGGTAAATACGAATTATATGCTTTATTTAAATAGGATTATGTCAATGCCAAATGGATACTCTGTAGCACATGCGACATATTTCTAGCGAAGCTAGCGTTATTACGAGTTTGCAATATGGTCGGATATAATACTGGAATTCTCAATATTAAAATCAGCAACTAATCTTCAAGGTAGAATACAACCCGATAATAAGGGAATGACATAATTGAATTTTGAAAACAAAGTGTGAATGCCACAGAATATAGCTGTGTCTGCATTCTCAATTTTAACACAATGGCATAAACCTAGAAGCTAATTTTCGAAAAATATTTAAATTTTCTCTTACACACGGTATAATGGCAACTGTTTTTAAATTCAATAGTTTACGGGGTTCTGCAGATATTTTTTTGCAACACCGTTTTACAATATATAAAAAACTGGTAGTAAATGGATATATATTGTAATGGTTTTTAGTATAAGGGTTTGATATCAGCTTTAAAAAAAGCTAAAAGAATACAGTATTAAATTACAAAGATGAATTTAAGTATTAAAAGGATATCAAAATTATTAATATGTATTTGATAAAGGAATGAAATAGAATTAAAATTCAATTGAATGATGCTATATCCTATAAGGAACAGAAAGATTCTAACATAATTTAATTATTATCTGAAATAAAGTGGAGGCTTAATTACAAATACCTATTCCAGAAATATCATTCAACATAGTGGGTGTTAAATAAATATGATACAGATTATATAGTTTTGGACTATATATGTAAAACAATATCACTAAGGAGATAATAATTATTAGTATGTAAAATAATTTGGTACAAAAAACATGTAATACCTTTGTAAGCGGCTAAATTTCTAAAATAAACCCTTTATAACAAGTTAATCTGTTTGGAATGTAAACGGTTGCGAATTAAACTAAAATTTGCGAGAAGGGAATTAAAATAAAATTTTAAAAGATTTTAAGATGTGGAGATGACAAGGAGGAAGAAAATGGATGTGGTGAGAGTGCCCTATATAATACAGTTATAACCTACAAAAGCAATTTCTGGAATTGGTTGCAGAACTAAATTTATTATCAATCAATTACATCATATGAATTGGATAGCAGGAAATGGTTTTACTGGAAGTGGTTTACATCGATATTGTTAGCAAAGTGAGCGTCTTATGGTGTGGATAGAAGGTTTTTCATCTACTGGAGTTCTAATTCGCCAAGCTTGTTATCGAAGCGACATCTTGTAACTTGCATCTAGTCGAGGTTCGTAATACTAGGTCGTCGGCGGCTTGATAATTTTGGAAGGAAGACGTAGAAGGCGTTTGCTGCTGATCAGTTTTTGGCAGTTCTGTTGGAGAAAGGTGGTAGGTGCCTTGTCGTGTTTGGCGGTTCCTGGTGTTTGGTTGAGTTGTACAGGGATTTGTCTGGACGTTGGGAGATTTCTGTGAAACTACCGAGTAAAGGAGAGTATCGAGGTCCATGGACAGGTGATAGGATGCCGGTAATTATGTAAAAACTGAAAGAAAAATATAGAAAGAGTGAAGTGATGTAATTTTAAAGAGGGGAGTACTTACTACTTGATATTTGTTGAATGACAAGTAATGTAACGAGGAGTTATTTGTAATCTCGCATCTCTGAACACCAGTGTTGCCTCAGATCGGATCTCGCCATTAGCCATCGCTGAACACCAACGTGATACCGGCCATAAAATCCTTTTCGATTAAATTTCTATTATATGCAAATCCCCATTTTTCTTTAGCAGAAAAATTCGTGAAATCAGGGGGATTTATAAACATCTCAATAATCTCAATCGAAGCGAAGGTTTCCCACTTCTCTCCATGTTGAATGCGCAACTTTCTAAACTCCGCTCACCACTCAACCGCGACCACTCTTAACTATAAATTTCGCCTGCTTTCTTCCGACCATTAGACGAGTTTCGCATCTGGCGTGTTCACATGTTGAGTTACCAAGCTCTATTATCCCTTCCCTTGCAAAAAAAAAAAATCGCCTCTAACTTGATTTACACGTTGAGTTGCCGTGTTCGTTTGCTTGCCTCTTGATGAAGCCCGTTATGAAGTGGGCGAAACGTTGACTTCTTTAATTATTCAGTCTCAATAATGATACGGTCTAATTCCGGTAGTCGTTCGTTTCATGCAGAGACAGAGACAGAGAACTAGCTACACATCTGAATTTAACAATATGTCATGTTCAGACTAGAAAATTGCTAGTTGGTTCTGTAGAAGCACTGACGTGAGCAGGGAAACTCTTATAATTGTTAAAAATTCTAATTTGAGCACTGAATTACTGTTTGATTGTTCTTTCGTACGTGTAGAGGTATGTTTTGTTAATACTTAGTAGAAGGCCCTGAATTTCAGTAAAAACAAAGCAAGTGAACGTTTTGAAACTAAAAATTTTGAAAATATGAAAAAGAATTTTTTAAGGCGTTCGCCCTTTATCTGTTGGCTACAAAATAAGACCTTTTTCTTCAAGGGTAAAAACTTGAGCTATATGCAAAATATTACTTTTATTTAACTAATAGTTCTTCAGTTGAAGCCAAAATTGGCAGAATTTTATTTTTTTAAGGTTCTCGGTTTCGTGCCAGGTGGACATATCATCCGTATACAAAATATGTCTTCCCCCAACAAATAGTTTTTGACAGAGGGAACTGAGTAAACCTGTTATTCGCCACCTAAGGATCCCTGAAACGCGAAGACCCAAAGAAATCTTGAAATATGATTTTTTCGCGATTACTTCCTTCGTCTTTAGATGAGGAAAGTAACAAATAAATTGAATGCTAATTCTATTGGCAGTTCCCAATTACAACGTTGAGAGGTTGGACTTGAAGCATATACAGTCAAAAATTCGATTTTTATAAGTCGTTTGTTGACGTTTCTATGGTTATATAGAAGTGTGAAATATGACCAAAGTCAATCAAATTATTTCGTGTCAGCTTTTGGCGACCATAATCCTTTATCAACCACAATAAATTCATAGGTGGATGGTATACCTTAGAAGATGAACCGAGACCTGGACGACCACCAGCGGTCATTTATATTGAAAATTGGTGCTACAGAAAAATCGCGTAAGGAAAATCGGAATATAACTCATGCAGAGATTCAACGAGAACTAGACACGGATCGTCCTCAGTAGCTAACATTTTACACCAACAGCTGGGCGTGAGGGTAAATCGATTGGTTCCATATTTGGTCCCCAAGAACAAAAACAAGCAATGGTAGTGTGGTGCAGATTTCTACTAGAAAAAATCGGTGCATGTATTTAGTAGCGGCTCGCTTTAAGGAGACAAGGTTCTACCACAAGCCAGTGATTAAAAAGAAATATTCTGAAAGAAATATTTTTTGTACTTATTGTTCATCATTCTTCTCACTTTAAAGTTTAAACAAAACACGAGTGATTTTTATATCATGAATATTAGGTAACAGTACGATAAGCGCTGTTTGCTTTCCGGACGCAGGGAACTCACAAGGAAGCCTCATCGAAGCGAATCCTCGGCTTTTCAACAATTAATAGACTGCAGCGGGGGCCAACGGCAGGACATAAGTAAAAATATAAGGATATAATAATATATTAAATTCAAATGGGAGCCACGTCCGTGCCGGCATTCGAGGCAGTTCCGATAAAACCCCGGACTGCTACCTACTATTAATGGTTATTTTAAGTATTCAATTTCAGCGACTACATCACGTACACGTCGCTTCACGCTACTTTTTGTAGTAGGCCAAGATGCTGCTATAACTTCCGATTGCATTTTAAAAGAAATCGGCCCTTTTATTGGAGACATACCAAACAAACTTATCGCAGAGTTACGACAGCGCATCATTTATGAGCGGAGGTTTAAATGGAGTTCAAAAATTGATAAATGAAAAATATCCTTTAGCGAATTATGTTTACTGTTATGCGCATCAAATTAACCTGTTAGTGAACAGTGCAGCGTCAGTTAATGGTTCATATATTTTTTGTACACCTATCTGGGATCTGATAATTTTTTCCAATTCCCCACAAAAAAGGACAATGCTGGACGAAATTGTTCAGTAAAGATTACCACGATTGTCACAAACTAGATTGAATGGATGTTAACAGCGTTTATGAATATAAATGCACAGCGACGCCTATAATTGGCCTAACGGCTGTTGGCTGAGTGCGATATAAATAATTTTATTTCATACTGTTTGGAAAATACGACTTTACGTCATTAATTTGAGTCCGGAAAGTGGAACATTACATCACAAGGCCGGAAAGTGTTGCTCGGCAACTGCTGAATAATATATGTTGGCGGTACTGTAAGTCTATGTCAAATTCGAGGTTAGCAGGTTAGGTTTTCCTTCAGTTTTGACACAGACTGACGCAAAACCTAACCTGATAACCTCCAATTTGACATAGAATTACAGTGTCACCCACATATTATTCATACGTTTGGATTTCCACAGCCGCCTCTTATAAAAACTTTTTTAATGGACAAACAGTATGAAATAACAATATCGTACGATACACTGCCGTAAAATATTATTAAGTTACTCATTTAGAAATTCCCGACTCGGCGTGTTCCTCGCCTCGTCTGTAAACATCTAAACTCGTATTTTAATAAGTGATTTTCCGGTCTTATAACGTAAATAACTATATAAGCGTTATGGAAACTGTAGAGAATGATGAAAATATTAAGTCGAAATATACAATTGAACAAGTTGGTTTTTACAAACCTAGATTAAAAACCAAGAACTTTACATTTTGGTTGAGTCTTTCACAAACTAATGCCCCATGTCGATATCATTTTAAGCTACTACAGAAGATAAATACAGACCCAATCAAGGTTACACAGGATTTACAGGGTTTTCAAAATAAAATACAGAAAATACGCGGTCACATGGATACATTTATCGAAGACTATAATTTGTAATTTTTAGAAGCCGAAACACTATCTCAAAAAAGACCGCGTAGACTTGCCTCCACAAATAATAAGTAAGAGAGCCTTTGAAAATTTGTGTTACGCAGCAAATAAGAACAAGGATTAGTTTTACTGGGAGTGTAATAGCTACATAATTATTTTTGGTGGAAATTTTTAACGAGTATCATAACAAATTTTCTCTGTTCAAGGTCATCCTATTTTGGAAAAAAAGTAGTTTAAAAACTGAACTTTCTGAAAGAGAACAATTGCGGTATAATTCTGCAGCTGTGTAGCTGTTATTATTACTTTTACAAAACGAAGTGCATGAAACGTTTCAAGAAACTAAAACTTGAAAAAGTGTGTAATGTGACTTTTTCCCGTGCCCTTATACTCTGCTGTACTGTGAATATAGATTGCCTTTTGTATGCTAGTTAGCCCAGCTGTAGAAGTACAAGATCCGCTCTTACCTCAACGTAGTTAAGGGCATGTCAATATTGCTCTTCCAGGCCTGCTCGTTGTCACCGATGATGCTGTAATTATATATGAAAATCCTGTCAGGAATAAAAACAGAACAGTTTACATGAAAATACATACAATCTAAAAACAGAAAATACATGCAGTGGAATACATAGAAAAAGAACGCACAATGGTAAGCTGTAAATGTTGTACGTTGTCAACAATGTATTATAATTAAAGAAATGTCTACAGGCTTAAGGCTGGTTCTACTTGCTTTTATACACATATTAAATATAAGTGTAACTTATTAATTATCGACGCCCCGTCCCAAAACAAACCGCACAAAATCCACTGAAGCCGGTCAATAGTATGACGCAATGCTTTATACTGGTTCTGCGAATTCAGAAAGTACGCGCACGTAGCCTTTTGGTGCGTAATTTGCCCTCTGCTTTTATTGCACAATGTGTTGTAACAACAGTTAATTACTTACTCGTATTACGGCTTTGGGTTTTCCCAATCTTCCTGGGCCGTACATTCACTCGTAAAGCGTAATTATAGTAACTAAACTAGCCTTGATTTCGCTGGAAGATCAGCAGGAGATCAATTCCGAGTGGTGTTAGAGCTGCTCACAAATACCTCGTACGTTGACAAGATCGCCTGCCTTCTCCGATGCTTGAATAATAACCGGAATAGTGGCTTCTGCTATGGGCTGTTACGTTTTGAAGAAGTTTCCTCAAGCTGGCAACACCAAGGCTATGCGTGAAGTCCCTTTTTGATGGGCGACACGCACAGTTCGCTTACTGGCTCCCCCGCGTCTCTCCATACAACTGCTTTGTTTTATTATTAGAAGTACGCAACACTGTCCCAGCTGATTTCCCCCGCACAATCTGGGGCGTCAAATTCGTATGTTTTAAATGCACAATGAGTTATAATCTAATAACTACAATATATAAATACAGTTTAGTTTTATTCCTAGCAGACTAATGATTAAATACCAGGATTATTATTAGCTGCGAAGGTGACACGAACCGGGCTGTTACAACTGCTAGTGACAACACTTATGTCTACATCCAAAATGAAGTGATATTTCTCTATGTTGAAATGGATTAAGACCTTTTTTTAAGAAACTCAATGAAGGAAATTAGATTGAGCGCATTAGGAATGCTACCAGCATAAAAACGAGTGATTGACTTATTTTCATATAAAGAAGAACGTGGAATGGATTTTATACATCGTCCAACTTGCCAATAAACACTTTTAAATGATTGATTAATTTTGTTGTGTAACCTGGGGCAGAAGAAAGGCTGCCTTGGTAAATAATGCTTTCACTGATGATAACTTTTGCCAGTCCACCGGCATATATTGGAAATAGATAGGTCTCGGAATGTCGGAATCTTTCTTTGTCTGTGAGGGGGTGGAAGTTGCATTTTAAATACATTCGGTTGGCACTACCATCAAAATTCTCCACAAGCCGCCACTGCATGTATTTAATACTGTTAAGAGTCTTGAATATATAATTATGAAACCGATACTAAACAACAATCAAGTGTTTGTTTTTGAAAATGGGGCTATGCCAATAAAAGTTATTCACAGCAAATTTGCACACAAACAATAGTAATTATATACCAAGGTTAAGAAGACATTTTTATAGCCGAGATGTATCTACGCGTTTCGAAAAACAAGAGTGAATGGCCATAAAAGTCTTATCAACCGTGGTTTATATATTATAATCTTCACTACTAGCATATTTATTCCTATTATTTAACCATTTCTACTATATTGATAATAAAGTAAACAATTTGATGCAAATGCTTGGCTTTCAACATCCGCGGAAAACAAGTAGTCTTTGAAATTGTCATTTTCTTTTTACTATTCACTAGCAGTAGAGAAAATTCCATTATTGCCTTAGGTAAAGAAAATTTATTTCTCCGATTAAAAACAAGACACATGGTGGTACGTTCTAAAGCTAGCAGTGAAAAAAATGTTGCTTTCTCCAGTTGCAATAATTTTCTTGACAATCGTCTTCTAGTTTGTATACAAAAGTTTGCCCTACTCAAGTCTTTGAAAAATTGTGTAGTAATTGCCGATTTGCGTGGAATGCTTTTACACCATTTTAATGCAACCTCGCATACGGCCGCAAACACTTTAAATTTCATAGAGTCCCACACGAATCTGGAGTTCATCTGGTCACTCATACTCCATACATAACAGATCTTGTCTCTAGAAATTTCTTTTTGGTTCCCAAGAAAAACTATACGTGGTGAAAAATTTTCTGACACAAATGCGGCGGTTTCAACAATGTGTTACCCGAAGAAAACGTCTTTACGACATGAAACGATACATTCAAAACTACTCAACCGACGCGTCGGTTACCCGATAACACGACACAAATCAAACAATTCTCAGATCCATCGCCACAATTACGTTACGATGGGTTGTAACAAAGGTTGCCGGTTCACTCAGAAGGAGAAGGGGGGTTCTTTACCACCATAATTAGGACTACTACCCGGAAAAGGAACGCCACCACTTTACTAAATCGGGAAAAACACAGGTGGGCTCACCGAGAAAGTGGAAGCAATGACCCGACCTTTCTGATACAACCTTGACAGTGCTTGAGCGACGATCCACTTACAGCTGCATCGGACTTACTTTACTTGCATTTACTTGCTTATAGCTGCCTGAATCCATATACATCACAAAATAACGCATGTAAACATAAATCTACTAAAGAAAAGTACTAGTAAATGAAAATAAACTATATTAACGTAGAACTATGTGGGTGAACAATGAACTCTAAATGAAATACTCAATAAAGCCTAATATTATTAAATGCGCAACGTTTAGTCTAAACACAGGCGGTAAACTTGACGACAAACAATCTAACTGACTCAAAAACGGTAACAACTTTCTAGTACACAATGAAACTACTTACAAACAATAAATCTTGAGGG
The DNA here is from genome assembly GCA_940337035.1 of Agriotes lineatus. Classification (NCBI taxonomy): domain Eukaryota; kingdom Metazoa; phylum Arthropoda; class Insecta; order Coleoptera; family Elateridae; genus Agriotes; species Agriotes lineatus. The sequence goes on from OW679197.1 coordinate 5,431,539, forward strand.
TAGATAATATGTTACGGTATTAAAACAACTTTACGACACCCACCCAAGGTGAGCATCGCACCACGGAATCAGTCCTGGAAAACTGGCACACTTGCCCTGAGATTTGCTAGAAACAGGCTAAAGGCCACGGCTGGAAAGCTCAGGGAGTCGGGCGTGAGTCACACGATACGTTCTGGGCAAGCGTGTTGAGGCATATATATAGGGTATGTCAAAATTATGAGGGCGCCACCAAGCCTGTCTTAACTCGAATAACCGGGCCTGGGCGGTTAAACGGGAGCGAAGCATTCAAGACACTCCGTCGATAAGAATTCTCATGAGCTGCAAGCTCAAATAACAATTTCGTACTGGAATGGTAATATTGGGACTCTTTGGCCGAGACTGCGCAATCACTGGACCTACCTGCACGCTCTGATCTCTCACGTCTCGCCGTACACCAATCTTTACACTGTAAAAGGCGCTATCTGAAACAAAGCATGCACAGGTCGAATAGGAATAATACGTCCCTTAACTAAATATGCGTCTATTGATCGCTAATTACATCTGGGCAGCAAATCGTGCCGCCAAGCTTATGTTACTGCTTACGTTAAGCACCAGCTGATGGACGCGCTATGCTAATGAACAACACGCTATGGGTGGCCGGCCGCAGTGGGCTCGACCCTTTACATATTAGAGTACAGTTTAGAAATACGCGCGATAACAGTGCTACAATATAGTGAAGCTCGCGCACCCAACGTTACTGAATTAAAAATTAGCACAAACGTAACACCAAGACATGGGCGCAGAGTTCTTTAGCTATTTAGGCGATGAAACGCGAAACTCGCGCACATGAACTTACTAGCAGGCTACCAAAGTAGCGTCTTGCAGCATGGTGGCCTCAAACCGGCATTAAAAGCCGCGACAAGCAGGCAAGGGGCATGCATCCGCCCACATAAAGTTGAGCACAAAGCACCAACGCTCGCACAAGTGACAGTTACTATGTTTAAATGGTTGCAATTACAAATACCTTAGTCCGCAGACGGTCCATGAGAGTGGCGTGCAGTCAGTTGGTAGAAGGCGGCAGTCTGTGGCAGCTCAATCGCCAAAACACGGCATTAGGGGTAAACGGGCTGGAATCCGCCAAGATTGCGGCGTTAGGACGCTCTCCTGAGAGCACACTACAGCGGCAAAGAGGCCTACTTCGTCCTGCCTAGAAAGATCCTCGAAACAGCGAGTTGCAAAGGGAAAGCCCCCTTTCTCACCAACGCAGAACTGGCCCCAAGAAGCCCTTCACACACCTACGCCTTGGCGTAAAGACGTGCCACTCGCACAATCACACGCGACCTCTTAAAGGATGGCATATTCGACAACATTCGCTGAAACAGCACGAGACGGGAAAAACAGGCTGGCGTCCCCGCAAATAGCGGGAACGCCGCGAAACGGCACACTCTGCGACTTCTTCGATCAACGGCCTGACTTGAACTCCTCAAGCAAGCCGTGTTATGGCCCCTGCAGTGGCGTGAGCCAAACGGCCTTGCCACGTGACTCTCGGCAGCCAATGGCGATGCGCTCCATAAAACAAATTAATTCCGGTATCAAAGACAGCCAATGGCGAAGCGTCTCAACGGAGTGATTTCTAGAAGTTTCGGAATTCTTGCGAGCGATAACACCCGGCTGCCAAAGTAGCAGCAAAGGGGTGCTTCAACTGACGAGAAATACTGCGTTTGGGGCCAAATATGTGCAAAATCATTATTATAGAATTAGGCGATGAAGCCAAATAAGTAACTAAAAGGGTTTAGCATACAGGCACGCTGCCCGCCTAGGTGGCTACTTAAAATACAAAATGACCTGAATCAAATGTGCGGAAGATGAGATTGTGCTAGTGCGCAAAAATTGAAAATGGTTTTAAAATAGCAACAAGTTGCCCTAAAGGCGTGAAATGCAATTAAGCATCTACAACAGCAAAATGACTTAACAAATAATATGTAATACAATTGCGGTAATCTCACAGCGTTAAGCTAAGTGGAAACATTAAAACTTGACTTTAAATACTCAAATTGACTTAAAACAGTGACAACAGTTCAAACGCTTAATTTTTAAATTATCAGCAACTCTGCTTAACATGGCGACGCTTTGAAAATCACTTTTCACTGCACAATCCGCGCTTTTAAAATTAATGCAAAATAACACAGTACTTGTGAGGGGTTCAGCTTGCTACAGTGATGTTGTCCAGCGGAGCTGCGGTTGTGCTCAAGTGACTGATTCAAAATGCTTGAAGAACTGCTAGAAACGGCATGGTGTGCGATGTGTCAAGCGGGTCTGGACGGTGTTAAATCTCCAGAGGGTAGAACGTAATCGAAAGGCAAGGGCTGCGGTACGGTACACGTAACTTCATCACAAACGATTAGCACAAATGAGGTTTCTAATTAATTATCCCGACCCAAGACGTCAATTTGGAGCTGCCAACTCGGAGGTACGGGAATTCTTCCGCTAATGACTACACAAAATGTCACTTAAAAGATCGAGACTTGGCCGGTAACACCCATTCACAACATTTCACTTCTCAATTTCGACGTTGGCCGGCGACTCCACCGCCGAAACAAAACCTTCACACTTGTTGCCTTGTTGAAGTTAGGCGGTAGAATCGTGAAGCCAAGGGAATCCGCGCAAGCGCTACTTAATTTGTTCTTTGTCTAACTCATACAGAAACGTATAGAATTGCGTCATGTTGTGCAACTTCCGCACCCAAAGCGGGGAAGCCCTGGCCTGTAGAAACGGCCGACGCTTTGGAGCCGACAAGCAATTAAGATACGATAAACCAACTTACGTTATCCATGCGGCAAGCAAGCACATCTAAATTTGAATAAAACGTCCCCCAAAATATGATAACATAAACCGGAAGACGTAGTAGTATATGAAATGAACGAAATTGGGTTTTAAAACATCCCTGAACTATCAATTTGGAAGTAAATTAAATGGGAAAAATGCTAGAATTTGGGACACAAACGCAGAAAAATGCGGAAAACGCTAAATGCAAAAAGTGTCCTTACAAATGAAAAAAATTATTATAGCTAAGGCGAAATTGTTCGAATAATAATAAATCCCGTATTTTTCTAATAACAAGCAATCAACAAAACTTCCTGCTGTAGTGCTTTTTTAAATTCAAAAGGTAACAGCAACTAGCAATGCAAACATGAAAAGATACTTACCCTAGTAAACAACCAAACAGGGTTCAGGGAAACGTGGACGAAAGCAAAATAGCAACGGCAAATAAATTATAATAGGTATGTAAATGAATCCGGGAGGTGGGAAGAAGACTGTATAAAAAATGGGAAAGCAGTTAACACATAAAATACAAGCATATTGTTTCAATATACACAAATTATGACATAGACAATCTTCAATGTTATGAAACTTTTGTATCACAATATATGAGAGGTATCCATTAAATCTCTATCAAGAGTTGAACAAAACGGTACGGAAAAAGATTAGGCAGGATGTACATCATCATACTACAGTATTCGTTAGGACAATAATAGAAAATAACAAAAATATGAAAGTTCTGAAATACTCCACACGACGAGGACGACCCAGAATATTCGTAGATGAAAAGAGATTATGACAAATAATTTATGAATTGCCCTCGACACCAATAGGTAGAAGACGTTGAAGATTATGTATGTAAATGTAATTAAATTGATAGTATATTGAAAAAAAGTACAATTTTTAAAAGTATAGCCACTGTCGAATATACATCATTGAATATCTGTATGAAAATGAAAGTATAGGTCATTCACGATTTGGATCAGGCTTGGTCATTATTTGTGTTTCTTAGATTTCAGTGTGAAACAGGGCATTTATTCAGCCCCTTCGTTAGGCGCCAAACTGAAGTGCGACGTTTCTACGTTCCTTGTATCGTTTTTTAAATTTTAATTGCCCTTGAGTTGCTAGCCAGCTGAGACGTCAATACGCAAGACCCGTTTGTTACCTCAGTGGTAACTATGGGGTGCCAACACAGCTTTGTCCCGAGCTTGTTTCATACACACCTTTGATTCTGAAAATAAATACTCCAACCACGCTAGGACTAACAGCAACGGATGCTAACATAAACATAATATACTATAGACATTTGTCATACGTACCTACAAATTAGAGATACAAAATGACAATACTCAAATAATAGAAGCCGTAAATAATAAAGATTAATATTTAGTTTGAAATGATACTGGCTAAGAGATAAATTCTACCTGAATTTACAATTTGACATTAACATGTGCCATAAATGAACACAGGTTAAAATTTGGTTTGCAGTGCTACGAGCTAAGAGTTAAATTCTACTCGCATTTACAATTGAACATTAATATATGCCATGAACGGACAAAGGTTAAAGTTTGGTTTGCAATGCTACGAGCTAAAGGCTAAATTCTACGAGCAATTACAGTTTGCACAAGATACAACTAACAAAATGTCAAACGTTAACACTATCACGAAATTCGTGAAAATATCTTTCATACACGCTCACAGGGTTTGGTGACTCACACGCTTTGAAGCCGGCGTCCGAATTGCGTTAAAGTATGACTCAATCATGTGATCTGATTTCGAAGTACGTTACAGCTTAGCACTTGATTGTTGATTTGATCAAATACATAAATAGACTCACCTGGTTTCACCTTTGGTGCCAGTGAGACCGTAGATTCTCAGTACCTTAATGGCGTCGCTGTTCAGATTTGCACCTACCACGTTCGGTACGGAGGGCAAAATATTTCACCTTGAAATCACTGTACCAACTTCCAACTGTTAGCTATATGGGTCTCGCAGGTAGTCCCTAAAGGTGTGCAGGACTTCCTGGGTTGGGATGTCGCCCCCAAGAACCAAGCGTTGGCCGCTGCACTAGGCTGGTACCCGCCTGCTGCGGCAACCAAGCCACTAATGTCTTCAGCTTCTCAGAAAGCATCCCGAAACGGCGTTCTCCCGGTCTGTTTTTAGTTACATTCTTCGTTGGTTGGCGCTAAGTGCGGGAATTAACATAGGCCCGATTTTAAATGCAAAGTGCGTCTTTAACCAACTTAGTATGTATGTATGTATAATCGTTAACCTCTTGTTACCAACTTAGTACAACATAAAAATTACGGATCCGTTATGCGAGCGGGTTTATATATTGAAAAGCTCTGGTGCGACGAATCAGGCACGTTACAAGTTCTAACTTAATAATTTTCTAGTTGTTTGTAGGCCTGTGACAATTTTATTAAATTCAATAGTTATGTCAATGCCACATTAGTCAGACGATCCGTTGTTGCCAGACTAACATATAATTGTTTTAATAAACGCATTTTACAGTTTTAAATAAATTGGTTCATAAATATTTTAATTGCCAAAACTGAGATAAAGTAAAACATGGTGAAAGTAATAACTTATAGCACAAAAATAGCCATTTAGAAGGCTAAACTGGTAACATAACTTGGGGCCCAATTCATAACCGTAAATATAAAATTACTTAACATGTATCAGAAAGTTAAGTTCATGTTCATACAGTAACAGATTTAATTTACATGTACAAAACTGTCAAATTGCCATGGCCAAGCGTGGTCCAAATCAACTGTGAAGGCCTTATAGATCAAGATCACAACTTCTCGTAGCTTGTTTTCCGAGCAAGGGGATGAATGTTTATACCAACTCGATTCCAGTGTCGCAGATATTGTTAAATATTGAACTGGCAGACTGTTAATGTAGAAGTTTACTGAATTCTTTTGGGATTTCATCTGGCCGACAGCTTTATGATTTTTGACGAGCTTCTATCCTCTTTCTTAATCAGCAATCCTAAAAGATTATTATTTGTGTCAACACTTGTTGATCTAGTATCCAAAATAGATTAGAGATATAGTCTTCCCATACATATTCTTTCATTTCCCATCAGGATCTGTCACAGTCTGGTTTGCTTGTTAACTAATATGGCTGGTGCAATTGCTTCAGAAACCCGAGTCTATTTAAATTTTTATGCAGGTAAAAATTGTCATACATCAGCTTTTTGATTTAACGAGTTTATGGGTATTGCTATAGTTGGTCTTATCTGGGTAATTCTTTGACTGTCGATGTCTATCCATCAAATGAAGAATTTCATCTGTTATCTTTGTGACGTCATCCTGACAACCGGATTTCCTTGAAAAAATACAGTTTTTAATTAAACAGTTATTGAACTACAGCTCTATTATAATGAATCGAATTGTTACATTTGTTTAACACGAATTTTAACCCTGAAAGTCAATTTATTCGGAGAGCAAACCCCTCCGTTAAATTATTAGTATAAACCAAAAATTATCTGACCTGTCTAGTGCATCGGGTGTCGAAAATGTTGGAAACTTTGATTTACGCGATCGCCGGCGGATTTGTTTTATGAATCGAAAAGGTTATGTGGAATGTTTGAATTCGCTGACCCTCTTCCTTGTTCGGTAGTTGATTGTTTGCATGTTCCCATAATTAAATAGAGTTTGAACACAAAGTTAATTTTTATACGTTGCTCGGCATAGGTGTAACTGAATATCTTCGCAGCCCGGAACGACTCAAGTCCCGGCTCACGTGACTGACTGCCCTTCCTTAATTAATTATCCCTTCAAGTACTTTTGAAAAATGTGATTCGGTTAATCCCGAAGTATTCTTCGTCATTCGACGTTTTGGGTAATAATCATTTCTTTATTTCAATGAATGCGTGTATGAATCTGTTACGATGTTTGTACTTGTGCGGTTCTCATACGAACGGTTTCTAATCTGCACATTGCAATCGTTGCCTAAGAAATCTGAGCTGGTTGGCTGTTCACTTCCAGGGTGTCTAACTTATCGCCTTCTCGTGCTTGCAATTTTTATCTCAAATTGAGTTAACATTTAAATGATTCTAAATCCAATTAATTTTTAGATACTTGTATTATACGCATTTTAATGCGGTTTGTTACAATCGTTATTTCGCTGACGACGAAAACCAGTTGTGCTTCCATCTTTCCTGGTGGAATACTATTCTTATATTGTTTGTTCATTCTGATCTCGTCATTCGCTCAACGTGTTTTTCCCATGTTTTTTTCGTTTTTTTTTTGTCAATTTTACCACTTTTTATATGTCACACCGTATTTTTAATTCAGCGCTTCTGTATCTGTCAATCAATGATATTTTGTTATTTTGGTAGTGTTGTCATTTCTGTTATTCTTAGTTTGCGTCTAGTTTGCGTTTGCATATGCCATTATGGGTCCTAATTATTGCTTTATATACTTCCTTAACACGTGTTTGTTTTGATATACCGATGGGGCCAGAATTATATATAACAGCAATAAGATAACATGAACAAGAAAATGACACGTATTGCTTGAGTAAGAAAGAGATAAACATAGTAGTAAATATTCGAGTAGGCTTGACACATAGTTTAATTATGACATATGTCAACTAAACATGCCTACTAAAATAATTTTTTTATGGTTATATTTTTCTTACTCAAGTATGCTATTTTGTTGTTCATGATATCTCATTGCTGTTATATATAATTATGGCCCCATCCGTATAACGCTGTTCAGGCATCCTGCAATTTGGGTTGCTATCACTTGTTATGCTTACCCTTAAATTATTTATATATACGAGGGTGGATTCATATATTCGCAGCCCGACTAACAAGCAGTTATTGCACAGTTTTGTGTTTAATAATGCTAGAAACGATTGATAAATGACTTATCTGACATTTTTAAACAAAGTTGTTGCTCTTGAGACAGAGCGAGTAGGAAAAATTTCAAAATGGATGAATTTCAAGTTCGTGCAGTGATTAAATATTTACAAAATAAGTATAACATCACAGAAAAGTGATATCGATATCCGGAGTTTCTATAAAGTTAGTTCATATCCCTAAATTCAACCGTTTTCAAATATGCGTGTTTGAACATAAAAAAACAATTTAAACCCCTTAAGATGATTTATTTCAAAAGATAATAAATAATAATCTTGTTTTATGTGTTTTATCTTTCGTTAGCTTTATGTCCTACTTCTACGTATGCTGCTCTTTCTTCTGGCGACCTTCTTGTCTTATACTTTGTTATTTTCTCTTTCTTTTCTTCTGCTAACTCTCTGATTTGATTGTTACACCATGGTGTTGTTTTCTTTAACATATTTCTGTTTATTTCTCTTGTCTTTAGCAGCGTCTATTATACTTATTTTTATTTTACTTCAGACTTGCTCTATACTGCAGTTTAAATTGTATCCTTTTTCTTCCAATTTTTGTTTCAATCTATTTTGGTTTAAGAAACGAGCCTAACTAGGTTTTGATAAAATTTCTATATAAAATTTTTCTGATTGAAATGGTTTTAGTTTTTGTGTTTTATATTTCATTTGAGTTTATAGGGTACGAATCCTTGATCCGTTTTAGCGTTTACAGATGATAACACTCTTAACATTCAGTATTTACTTTGGATGAATACTTTTGGTAGTTAATATATGTATAGTCCTGTGTTATTAAACCATGTGATTTTGTGTTGCTCGGGGTGTTAATAAAATATATTGTTTATCTTAAGTTCATCCATTACACGAAACTCTATGAGATCTTCCCCACTTCCGTTAATGGTCTCTAGATTAAATTTTCATATGATACCATTGACTGCATTATTTCCAATGCGCCCATAAAATCTCCTAATATTATTACTTTTGCTTACTTCGGTATTATATTGAGCGTGCATTGGAGTTCTCCTTGTTACTTGGCATTTTCTTCTTATCTATATTGCCAATTTTCTTGATTCATATAGGCAACCAACATCCTATGTATATCTATATACAAGGTTTATTTATTCTTTTTAACTCCGGACTCGTGTTGTTGGAGATTGCGGGCCGTTACAAAAATATATTTGTGATGTGATTTTCTTGCGAAACGTAATCTGGGGGTATGCCATTGCCTCTCAGAGAACTTTTGCTCAACTACCCCTGACATGGGGCACAGACGTTGCTGAACTGTCGCTCCTCTCCCTTCAACTGTAGACACCACATGCTAGTTTTGGGCCGCCCGAAATGTTTGCTTTGTCCGGTACTCGGTATATCTGACAACTTGCGAAAGTGCCCCGAGACTAAAAACTCCAAAGAATTCTAAAATAAGAAAATTAGAAACAATAAAAATGACATTCAGAAGTTTTAAAGCAAAAATTACGTATAGGAAAGAAAGAAGGGAAACTGCGGAAGTCCTGTGATCTCTGATCGGCATGAAGCCAAGAAGATTAGAGTAAAGTAGGTAAGGTATTATCAACAACGAGTAGAGTAGTTTAAGTAGTTCAAATACAGAAGTATGCTGTAACTGGTTCGCATCAGTTAGCAAAAAGCAAAACTGGAATTTATGAGGGTTCACTGGTACTTCACGTTTATCTTTCAGAATTTGTTTGTTATTGTTTAGCTTATACCAGTTCATGGTGGTTTAGTAGTGGTTTAGAGTTTACCGTCACGCCTTTTTTCTTCTTATAATGATCGCTATTCAATACTGTCTGTCGTATTAGAAAATGATGTAACGATATGGCAATGTTTTGTTAATATTGTTACTATATTGAATATGATTACATAAAGAGGTTGAAGAAGAAGATAAACGCAAACTGCACAAAGAATGAGGTGGTTTAAATTCGTTTCTAGGATAAACTTGGTTTAGTGAAAATCTTAAAACCCTTGCAGAAGAGAAACCACACGCTCATCTCCAATATATAAGAAACCCTAAAGACAAATAATATTACATACATTCATTGTCATTCACCTCTTATTGCCTAGCGGCATAGAGGCTGGTGCTTCATACGATAACTTCAAATGAGGTAGTACACATATCTAATGGAAGAAGATTACATTAACGTTTCTACGTAGACATTATATTAGGTTAAGTGGAAGAACAAGAAGTTGAACTTCGCCTTTTTTCTGTATCCGAGAAAATAAAGCCATTTATTATTATTATTATTATTTAGCATCTGGCGGTGCAATGCTCAACTTGGACCGAGTTACAAAGTTGGAGCTCACCTTTTGTGCTTGCGTAGCAACTATTGTGCCAGCTGTATGTTTTGTGACGTGTTGACGTTGTTACTCCATCTCTTACGTCGGTGGTTCTGAGTTGATCACAGTTAATTTGGTGTTCAACTGTGAATAGTCTCACCGGATCCGATACGATCGCCAAGGCGCTGGAAAACTTTTGGCCCACAGTGAGAGTTGAACCGAGGACTTGCTTAATGCAAGCCTAACATTCTACCAACCACGCTATCCGTCTTATATTATATACATATAAGTACAAAATAAGGTTAAGGTTATAATCCAACATATAAAAAACGACTGCTGGTAAAAATTCACAAAAGATATGAAAAATAACTTACATGGGACACAGACGAAATTCTGGACGATTTTAAGGGCACCAAAGATCACTAACGAATATAAGAAAATTTGAAAAGTAGAAAAAGAAAAGTGATTTAAATATTTCAACCAACTTTGGAGTAGTAATGCAGATGTATAATTGAAGACGAAGAATCAGTTAATAGTTGTAAAAAAGAAAGACATAATTAACATGAATGAGAAATAAGTGGCAGAACATATGATGAAGCTTGAAAAAAAAACAACAGTTAAAGGTTGTAAATTTATTGAATATAGAGTTAATAAAAGGACAAAATATATTAATGACTGATAGTGTACTATCAAATCGGAAGAAGAATGTAATCATACCAATACATAAGAAAAGGGAGGGGATCTAATTTAAGAAACTTATACGAGTATGTAATATGTATATCTATTGGGAGACGCTGTTAGTGACAGCTGGTAAAGTAAGACAGCCGGCTTTGCCCTTTAGGATGACTGCACATTACCAAATTGTTTGTGAAAAATCTGAATTATTTTCAATCTGCAACATTGCAAGATCCATGACCACCAGCAATCGTAGCCAGTGGCCCGCGTGTTTCGTATCATCTTGACAGTTGCAGAAATCTGAAAATTGAGTTCGGGATATTGTCTTCGTAAGTAGAAGCATGTTTTTTCATAGTTTTCAGGAATACTTAAATCTAATGTGCATACAACATAGTCAATGCATATTGTCAGTTGCTTTACATAAAGCATATCATTATATACTAGTACTCTTCGATAAACACTCTGTCCGAAACTGGAGTTGATATTTCACATTTTAGCGTTTCTGTGAAAATTTGCAGAAAGTAACACAATGGGTGTTGCTTAAGGGATGACTTTGTCCAACAGGGTTTGGTTAGTCTTTTGTTTATTTCGCATCTGAGGGGGTTTTAGAAAGAGCATTGCAGCTGATTAGTCGAGGTTTGAGGTGATAAAAAGCTGTGAATAGAACCGGTATTCCAAAAAGAACCATATGCAACAAGAAAAATAAAAAGCATAAGCGACACTGAAACGGGTGTTGGCATTCCTCGCCTGTGGTGCTTATTTTCATTCTTAATATATAAGCCAAGTTTTTTTTCTGTTTTGTTATTGTAAATTAGATTTTAGCAGTGTATTCAGAATAAAAAAGTGCATAAAGCTGACTCTGCGCTGTAAAAGCATGTTACCCTCACTCTGACCATAAATAGGAGAGAAGCAAAAGCAGCCGACTTCTCAGCCGGAGCTGGTCGTGGGTTAAACAATAGACTTTAATCTTAAACTGAAAAAAAGGTATGGACGCCAAGTAACAAGTAACCCCAAGCACTTTGCTAATCAAATAAAAGTACACGTCGAAAGGCGCTACTAACCAATCCCTGCAAAAAAGAAAACGGCAAGGGCACAAATAAAATTTGCAGGCATAGATAATGAATTCGTATTATTTATCACCATAAAGGTGCTGTTACGGTTTAAAAGTCATTTATAATTATTTATGTAGTTATTTGCCCTATTTTCGATAAATCTAAATATTATCTGCTACTACAAGCTTCGGGTTTCCAGGCCGTTATATTCCTAATTAATTTGCGTTAGGTTAGGCCTCTCTTGATGCATCGGTGTTAGTCTGGTTACATATTCAAGGTTCCCTCATTCTCGAATTTTGGCTTCCTATCTTATTTTGGCCATTTGATATTTTGTGCTGCTGTAGTGAGGATGGTGAATCGAATGACATTTTTAAATCAAATGTGCCATTTTTGTATTTGGGACTTTTCGCCATCATCCTAAGTTGAGGATTCACGTTTTGGCTTTTCTGCCCCTCGGTGAGCAAGGAGGAGGTACTTTGGTGATTTCGCAGGAACAGATTTTCTGGCTTTTACCTGCAGAGCACATGTCCACTTTGGCAAAGCTGGAGGCTTAACATCGAAACGGTATGCCTAACTTTCTTTTGTACTTCATGCGTAGGATTCTATTGTGTTGCATTTAATTGTAGCTCCCTCTTCTCGTACGACTGAATTCCGCAGCTCTTTGGATTTGCGAACGTAGCTCCTTCTTGAGCTTTTGAAAGTTCGTCCCCCCTAGTTCTTGCGGCCGTGAGAGCTCTATTCCTGCTTCAGGTTCGTAGTAACATTTGAAGCCGCAGCGTAGGAATCATATCATACCTTTGTCGATGAACGCGGTATTGGAATAATCACCTAGCTTCTTCGAGAGTTACCGAAAGGTTTTCCTGTACTCCCGTGAGCTACCAGAGGTCTGTTTAAATTGGTCTTTTACTCTGCCTGCGTTAGAACTGGTCTCGCATAATCTGTAGTGGCTGAATTCGCTTTTGAATATGTTTGTGTGTCGTGATTAGCTTATATTTATTTGGCAAACATTAGATGGACTTCCTAACGACATGAATGTAGCATAAACATGGTACTTACCTAGTAGAGTAGCTTTTACCAGTTATTTAAGATACTTGTTGATACATTTATTCTGAAACCTAGCTGTTTACATTCCATCTGTCAAAGTAAGTTGTGGTAGTAGATGAGTCTCCCGTAGCATCCACGTTAAAATTATTTGTAATTTAGGATCTTGTGAAGCAATGTTGCATCCTGGTTGTTGAATTTAAGATTTGGGTAATCATGTCATGCTAATGACCGTTTAATAGGGTTGAATTACTCACGTTAGTTTCATACTTGCAAGATATGCTTTAATTGAATTGCGTGACGCATTGAAACTGATGATACATATTAATTATTTACTAAGCGTACTATGGGTTATATATTGCCCTACTGCTAACCAAGATCTTGGGTCTGTAGGACCTTGCTGCTAATTAATGATAACATCTGTATATTTCTTGCATTTATGGATTTAGGGTTATATTAAACTTTTAATCAAAATGTGGCTATTAGTAACTTTGCCGCGGTCATATGCTTTACCGTACAGTTCTCTGGTAATGGAAATTTGCCATTTTTAACAGTCAGTGTGTAGTTTCATAATTTACAGTAAACATTCGTTCATTAACTCTTTAATTATTTAAATCATGTGTAAATATTTTGGTGAAATTATAATACCTCTTATGCTACTGTGATATGAACTGTGCTACAGGTCGTGACAACTAGCTGAAGCTCTGAGAATTGGTTGCGCAGTAGTCTCAAGTCGAGTTGGCGGGGAGAATTCAGTTCTGACAATATTGTGTTCGAGTGAACATCGGTACACTCTTGCAAAAAGTCTGCGCTTTTGATATTTATCGTTTGTTGCTTTGTTCTTGTTATTTTCGTTATTACGTCTGTTGATTTGTTTTTCTTATTGTCTCCGTTGCTTTGTTCTAGTTGTTGTTATTACTGTCTCTGTTATTTTGCTCTTGTTATTGTCTCTGCAATTTTGTAGTCCAACTAGTTTTAAGAAAAATCATAAATAAATAATTATTTGTTGAAATGTTTTTTATGAATGCCGTCATTAAAACTCAGTTATGATAACAGGAAAAATTTTAAGCAGAAGTTATTTCAGATCCAATTTTATTTATTTTATGTAATGTACACAACTTCATAAATTTAAACCTGTCAGTGCAGAAAATATAATCATCTCCATTCAAAGCAGCTTATCTTATCTTGCCAGAAATCTACTTCGAGAACCGTAATGACCGCTGTGATATTATTCTCAGAGGATTTACCGAATGAATGTAATCAGCTAAAGATTTTTTCTGATTTTACTTGCATTTTGTATTTGCGAGATTCCGCTTTAGCAAGTAAGCTGCACACCTGCAACGTTTTGTTCATTCCAAGAACAACGTCAACGGGTACGACAGAAAGGATGTGTTTTTCATGAATTGCTTTTCTACTTGAGTGTACCGCTAGTACATGTTTCCCTTTCTAACCGACTCCGACTCTTTCCTGGATCTGCGCAAGTGAGAGCTTCAGCTAGTTGTCACTACCTGTACTTTGGAACTGATTTGCCATGTATGTGTACTTTGTATATTTGTATATGTACTACCTATCGCCGATATTATACTGCCTTGACATCTTTGCCTGCGTATCTGATTTGTGCCTTTTCCGTTACCTTTAATTTTCAGGTTTGGTTAGTAGCTCCTTCTATAGTGTACCTTTTGATTAGCAAAGTGCGGGGTTGCTTGCTACTTGGCGCCCATATTTTTCTTTTCAGCTAAAGATTAGAGTCTTTTGTTTTACCCACGACCAGCTCCGACTGAGAAATCGGTTGCCTTTGATTTTCTCCTTTTACAGCCACAGTGACGGTAACAATTCTCGGTATAACATACACAAAAATAAACAAACACGGCAAACCATAAATACCACCACAAATATCTCAATGTATAAATATATAATTAATTTATGAATGTTTGGTGAAAATAAATATTGCGAAAAGGAGTACAAGTTGACTGTCTAATTAGCAATATGCATTACCGGGAGGTTCCCTGTAAAGGCCTATGGCCGCGACAATGTTATTAAAAGATACTTTTGCATTTCGAGTTGAATTTGAGCCCAAATCCTCAAATGCAAGAACATTCAGTTGTTATTAATAATTAGCAAAAAGGTCCTACAGACCCCAAGTTGGTTCAGAGCAGGGCGTTATATATTCCGGAATATGCGTGGTAATTATTTTAAATCGTCATCGATTTCAATACGTCGGGTAAAGCGAATTAATTAACGCAATATCTTGCAAGTAAGGAAATTAAATTGAGTTTAATTCAACCGAGTTATTCAGTCACTAATATGAAGTGAAAGTCCAAAACTAAATTAGAAAGTTTATGCAAAATCACTTTACTAATGCCAAAATTACAAATAATACTAATTTGATTGATACGTAAGATACATCCATGCGATTGACAGTCTTTTAATAATTATTGTAAACAGTGATTGAATTATTCGGATAAGCTGTTCCAATTAGGTAAGTTTTACGGTATGCTATTATTTAAGTAATCATGAAGAGAATCTCAAATTTGTCGGACACATTAAAATCTAAAGCAACCACTCAAACACAAGGGAATCCCAAATTGCAGGTTAGACCGAAAGTACAAGGGAAAATATAGCAGATTGCAACAAACCTTTTATAGCTGATTCACCACGTAGTGAGCAGATGCAGCAGGAAACCCTGTCGAGGAGCCTCAAGGGGGTGCCAGCTGTTAACGCCAGGTCTGAACAGGTAGACTATCGTGTCGACGATAGGGCCTCAAGAGTAATCTGACTTCGAACCACTTGCAAAAAGGAAACCCCACACACGAGCCCCAGGCGAGGAACCTGCGGTAACTCAAAGACGACGTTGTTCGCAAGGAGCTGAATTTTCTCTGTGTAGAAAAAAAAGGCATTAAGATGTTCTGCTCTGTGTTGTCAAGCTTGGTCAGTATAAAGGTCCTGGGTGGTGTAGCTTGAACAAGCGTCCACGTTCGATCAGCAGAGTTAAGCAACGCTCTCTCTGGTGAGAACTTGGATGGGAGTTTCACGGCTGCATCTCTCGGCGCCTCGTGGTACGGCTATCACGGAAAAAGGTTGGTCCCGGCCGTCATAACAACATCATGACAGTCGTTAGTGGGGTTGGAAGTCCTCATAACTGCACAGCGACGCCTATAATTGGCCTAACGGCTGTTGGCTGAGTGCGGATTAAATAAATAAATATATCCAAACAATGTTTGTTCTTGGGAAATTGGTAAAAGTACCTCTCCTAGGAACTTGATCAAGATCCCATGAAAGAGCACATAACACAAAAACGATTTCTCTAGAAGGATTCCCAAATTAAAGGCAAATTTGACTTTACAAACGTAATATCACAAGGCAGCCTTTCTGCAGCAGCACATAATGGAAAATGGTCGAAAAAATAAGCGAAAAACCTTGAGGTATACAACCAAGGCAGCTCAGTACTTGGAGTAAAGCGTAAACTAACGTAAACTATTTGGAAATCCTAATACATTGAAGCATGAAAGTTGACTGATAACTTAATTAAATTGTAGGTAAAATTTAGTGCTATCAAGAATAGGGCAATTAATTACATAGACTTTTGACTCACCTTCTTCTTCTTAGGGTACCAATCCGTTGCGAATGTTGGCGATCATCATAGCAATCCTGACTCTGTCTGCAGCAATCCGGAACAGTTCTGGGGATGTTTTGTTGAACCAAGTCCTGAGATTCTTGAGCCATGACTCATAACAAGTATTATTAAGTTGAATTTGCGTTTGCTGTGATAACGCACGCCTAAGCGAAGGAATGGTTCAATCATCACGTTGTACGAAAATCACCCAAATGCGAATTAAATAGAAGCGGGGAGAAACCTGCAGCAAATAATTGCTGCATACAAGTCGGCGTGTGCGTTCCCGCGAAACGCCATTTTCCTCGTGTGCTGGTGAATGCGCGATTCCTGAAGGTACGTTTGTTAAGTCCATTTGTGGAACCGTGACGTAAGCCGACACCAAGCGTTGCGAGAGCAAGAATAAGGACTTCCTCCACAACATTTGGTGTGAATTTCCATGCGTTGTATCGTCCACGGTCGATTACGCAGTCGAAAATGTGCTAAAGTGAAGGATACACAACCCCTAAAGTTCCAGGTAAATTTTGGGATACGGAAAGTTCGTTCCCCACATTTCGTTCCCCACATTTCGTACCCCACATTTCGTTCCCGGGATATTTCGTCTCCCCACATCTCGTACCTGGAATCTTCGTTCCTGAGCGAGCTCAGTTTGTCTACTACATTACAGGGTCTTGAAAAATGAGTGCAGCGATCAGAATACAGTAAGAAAATAAAAGATATATTAATGAATTAATTTATTACGTATAAGAACAAAATAAATTGTATTTAAAAAATGACGGTTTAATCTAAGTATCTTCCTTTTTTATGGGGCGATAATTTCTCATTCTGAATAACTTTTCTTAGTAATATTTTGCTGTATCATGAACAAAAAGGGTAGTTTACCTGAAAAGAAAATAATTTTTGCTTAACTGTCAGGTTGGCTTGTTTTTGAAAAACTGAAAATTTCCCTAAAATTCTCTACAAACCAAGCAGGAATTATAATTCCTATACCAGTTTTGTGTAAAACTACAAATAAAATTTAATTCCCTCTTGTAAACTTAATCCGGGGACATACTGTATATAGTTCTTATAAGTTTATTATAATAAATAAATTCATTAAAATATCTTTCATTTTTCTAATTGCATTCCGATCGCTGCACTCGTTTTTCAACACCCTGTAATCTAGGAGACAAATTGAGCTTGCTCGGGAACGAAGTTTCCGGGTACGATATGTGGGGAGACGAAATATCCCGGGAACGAAATGTGGGGTACGGAATGTGGGGAACGAAATGTGGGGAACGAACTTTCCGCAAACCGTAAATTTTATGCCGGAAATGTTTGCCGTTTTAACGCGATAAGGTGTGCATTCAAGCTTTTGCAAGCGCGAACGAATGTGTTTTGTTAGCGAATATGTGTGGGCCGGCTCCAAGACAGGACCGTTTTTACGACATATCTGACATTTGAATTTCTTAAAGACAATTATTTTAACGTTATTTTTGATTATGTTTGACGTTGTTTATGTATGTTTGTAACGTACATGCGAGTAGCCCCAGCAGATAGCTGTAGATACGTAGGCTTTTAGGAGTTAATCCTAGTTTTCCTTGGTTTACTTTTTGTTTTTATATGTATTTTGAAGTCAATACATTGTGTAAACATATTGACTTTCCTTGTGCATTGTTTAAAGTCATTTTCAGCTTGATAACGCTTCCGGGGAGACCAGCTTACTGCCTGTGTGCAAATAATGATTGTGCATAGCCACCAACTGCGGTGTTAGAAGAGTTTCATGTTCACTGAGTTAGGAAGGTAAAAACATCAGCTATGTAAATTTCTTAACCCGTATGGTTAAGGCAGAAGATCTGGCCTTTCGTTCACACAACAACAAACATGTGCTGTCTAGGATTTTTCATTCTTACACAGTCAAAGTACGCCTTGAGCAATCGTTCAGCAAAATCCTGACATCTCCACAAATAGGCAAGCCCATGTGCCTAGGCCTAGAGAATATTATAACGGCCGATGGCTTTTGATAGACAGAACGTATTAACATGTTCAAAATTTCACACACACACACACACACACACCATTTCACTTGTTCCCGAAATAACCCAAATCTCTCTCGCCATCTAGCGAGATTGCTTCTTGCAAGAAACTGCACTTCACAGAATACTGTATTCGAGCTGATTAGCCAATTGCGGAATAATTATTTGCCTACTTAACTAAGCGTGCATGCTGATAGATATTATAAGGTCACTTTGGTAAAATCGCACAAATCGTTGGTAAGTCTTACCGTAAACAAAGAGACAACTGGAGAATAGTACCGAAAAATACAAGATAACCGTTATTTTTTATGTTTATTTGTTAATCCTAACAACACGAATATCGGCGGTATGATAAAACTTTTGAATATAAAATCTCAGGAAGGAGCGTTTCATATAAAAATAGGGAACAAGTTGGGTCTTCAATATGGGGGATAGGTGTTTCCGCTTACATTGACCAGTGGCGTCACGAGGCAAATGGGTAGCAAAACTGTTGTTTAAGTAGAGAAGTAAACTCTTTTTCAAATATACTTACCACGCCACTGGTGAAAGTTTGTTAGGTTATGTACATTGTTTACATTGTACTGATTGCATGTAATTATTACTTACTGATGGAACGTTATTCCTTGTAGTTGTAGGTGTTTGAAAACACACACAAGAAGCACAACTAACAATTTTTCACCACAAGTTTGTTTACAACGAAACCGGGGTAACCTCCCGAAACTCACAATAATGAGTAATAAATGGGTTTTACAAATGGCGACTTCCGTCGTAGTTCAATCATATGCTACAAGTCAACAACACTCCTTCCTGAGGTTTTATATTCAAAGGATAAAACTGACAAGTGGGAGAATTCAATGACTCATACTCGTTACTTCCATATTATACAAGACGGAATCTCAAACTTTCCCTAGCGCTGTAGAATAGTCCAAAAATTGTGAAAGTGGGGCTAGAACGTATAAAACCACGACGCATGCTCAGTTAGGTTAGTTTAGTAGAGAGTGGTAACGAAAATAAGGAAATAGAAGTGTAACGATTCGCCCAGTCGAAACGCGTTTTTGTGAATTAAAATCAATTCGCGCGTTCCAGCCTAGCGATTTCTACGTTACCAGTTTGAATTTTTCGCACGCGCGGCCGACTACGTCATCAAGAGATCCCTGCTCCACGTATTACGCTGCCCCCCCCCCCCCACTTAGAAGGCCCGAGGTGGTGGCTTGATGCACGAAACACGAAGAGGAGCTATAAAAGCCGCTTCTCGTCCGTTCTAAGGAGACTTCCTTCGCAGACTTCATTCATACATTCTTTCATTCCCTTCCTTCATCCCCAATCCTGATCCTATCCGACCTTTTAAAAGAGAATTTTACCCGTCCTGTCATTAGTATTTTCCCGTAGCTACGTTCGAACCCGAAGCCTCCAGTCTTGGAGACCGTGTTCCTAGCTAAGCTTTAATTAAACCCGTTCCCCCAAATAAACAGCTTTAAGAAACGACGCCCACGAATGGGACACCGTTTCGCTGTTTAAATTTAACACTTGTGAATATCCCGAACTAATAATTATTAAAACATCTCCTGGAGGACGCTAGTAAATAATTATACCAAAATTTCCTGGAAGACGTATTCGAAACGAGGGTTAAACAACCAGGCCGTTTCATACGTCAATTTGGTGTCACTAAATAAATCCAGCGTCCAACACATTATTTGTTCGGCCTAGAAGGCCCCTGTAAGATTGCACTTAATTTCTGTTTGACTGCAGGTTTGTTTGTACTCACCGCTTCAACAATCTTCCTATCATAACACCGGAGAGCGACCGCGCCGCAACGATCTTAACCTCTCTTGGGCCGAAGACACGAAGCGGACCCCCAGGTGGAAGACGCCGCCGATGACTTCTCCTCCGGCCGCAATTCGCACTGCCACTTCACATTATACACAACGATAACCCGGTGTCGTAAGGCGAAAGGGGTAATACATTAGAAATAACCTAAACTTGCAGCTGCACGCGGTTTTTCGACGGCGAACTTGACATTCGAGCGCGGAGGTTGGCGCCCCTGCAAATCACTTTGGGCAAAACGTCTCCCTGACCAGTGGCGTCCCGTCGATTCCTGCAGAAGGCGGCCATTCGGACCTTCCACACACAGATGCAAAGCGGGTTGCCGGCTCGCAAGGAACGAGCAACCGGGTGCCCATCATAATTAATTAAACATCTTGTAAAATACATTTTATTTGATTTCTTAAGAACAATACCTATGTTTGTAAATACTGAATCTTATAATTAAACTGTCTAAAGTTATCCTAGTGTTTGCTTGCTAATATTCAAGTGTATATCTGGCTGAACTAAATTAGCTCCGACTGATAAGCTACCCGAAGGAAATTAATTAAATTCATTAGCCCTAATTAGCAGAGGGCTAGTACCGTTACAGAAGAGTTAGATGAAGATATTTCGGGTGCCCAAAAAACCGAAAAAACACACTTCAAAATCATTATGGGCGATTCTAACGCCAAGGTGGGAATATCTAAAAATAACAAAAGTCTATACATATCGGTGCTAAATCACTTCGACACTGGCAGTGATAATAAATTACTGAGAGACAAAGTAGAAATAAACACCAAAATGGAACGAAGGACACTAATTAAAAGACATATTTTTCCCACCACATAAATAATACAACAGAACGCACAAAAATACCAACATGAACTAAATAAAAGGGTATTTTACAAAGACACGCTTGCAAAAATAGATATTAACCAACTAGAAACGAAAATAAAAACTGACGTAAATACAGTAAATAAAAAGATATGTATCGTAGCTATTAGTATAAATACAAAAATAAAAAAAAGAAACAAAAGAACTTATGACAAAACGAAGGAAGCTGAGTTAAAGGAATACCAGAATATAAAGAACTAAACAATACTATAAAAAACAAATTAGACAAGACGTAAGAGATTATAATACAAAAATGGTGAAAACGGTAATAGAAAATAATAAAAATATGAAGATTCTTAGAACAGCTAATAAAAATAAGAGACCTAGAATACATCAACTAAAAGACTCAGGTGGTAACATCCAAAATGACAAACAAACAATAAATGAAATTGTTCAAGAATTCTATAGTACACTATACAAGCAAAGAAACCCAGGACCCCCTAATACCATCTCTGAAATTCTTATGAATGTCGGTTCAGAAGAAATACCTGAAATCACGAATGAAGAAGTAAAATTGACGTTATCTCAAATGGAAAACGGTAGAGCCCCGGGGAAAGACGGAATTACGACCGAAATTATGAAAGCAGGGGGGAGTACTACACTACAATCTATCATGATACTCTTCAGTTAATGTCTTACAGATGGAAAAATACCAGAAACATGGCAAAACGCACAGGTGATATTACTATATAAACAAGGAGATAAATTAAAAATTGATAACTATCGGCCTATAAGTTTTCTACCTCATCGTTATGAACTGCTGACTAAAATTGTAACAAATAGATTAACAAACAAACTAGACGACTACCAGCCACCGAAACAGGCTAGGTTTCAGAAAAACTACAGCACTATCGAACATATACAATCCCTCCGATCATTAATAGAAAAATGCAATGAATATCAGGAACTATTCATCTTGCATTCGTCGACTACAACAAGGCGTTCGATTCAGCGGAGCTGTGGGCTATCTTCAAAGCCATTAATAATGCAAGAATTGAGTCAAGGTATAGAAACTTACTCCAAAATATATACGAGCATGCAACATTTATAGTAAAAATAACATATGATTTAAAAACAAATAAAATAATGTGAAGAAAAGGAATTAGGCAGGGAGACACCATCTCTCAGAAATTGTTTACTCTTGGGCTGGAAGACGTTTTTAAAGCAATAAAGTGGAATCAAAAGGGAATTAAAATTGACGGTCGATATTTAAGTCACCTCCTTCTGAGGATGACATTGTCCTATTTAATCAAAGTATACATGAATTACAAAATATGCTAGAAGAACTCGAAGCAAAATCAGCTCAAATTGGGTTACGAATGAACCTTAGTAAAACAAAAGTGACTTTAGAAGATGTAAATATAAGTGTCGGAAATGAATATATAGAAAAAGTAGAAGAATATGTTTACTTAGGACACAATATCAAACTGGGCAGGGAAAATCAGACCGCGGAACTGAATAGGCGCATTTGAATGACATGGGCAGCAACAGAAAAATTGACAAATCTATTACAAAACGCAGATATCCTAATTAATCTGAAGAGGAAAGTGTTTGACAGCTGTGTCCTTCACTTGATGACATACGCAATGGAAACCACAACGCTCACAGTAAACTCGACAAATAAGCTCAGGACAACTCAAAGGGCAATGAGCGAAGATTGCTACGTATAAGCCTCAGAGATCATGTTACAAATGAGAAAATCAGACAGACAACTAAGGTAAAAGACGTCAAGAGTTGGGTTGGACATGTCGCTTGACAGGACGAACATCGATGGACAAAACATATAATATAGTGGAGACCCCGGCAGTATAAGCATAGCGTTGGAAGACCTGAGCGACGCTGGCTTGATGGCATCAAAAATAAAGCGGGAAGAAATTGGCACCAACTGGTATAAGATAAAAAAGCATGGAAGAAACAAGGGGAGGCCTATGTCCAGGAGTGGACTATTAGGGGATGTTGAAAGAAGAAGAAGAAGAAGAAGGCAACGAGTAGGCGTGTAATATTTCGTTTGTGTTCTGTTGCACCTAATCTAAGTGATTTAAAGTTTGTACACATACGTTTCAAGTATGGAAAAATATTTAATAGGATCTAAACGTAATTTTGAGCGTGCAAGTACATCTGCGTCTGCAGATAAAGAAGCTGCCAATACTCCCAAAGCAAAAACTCGGAAATATTTGAATTTTGGTTTTGTAGATACAGTCGTTAATGGCAAAAAGCAACCATAGTGTGTAAAATGTTTAAATATTTTGGCTGCTCACAGTATGAAACCAAATTAACTAAAGAGACATTTGCAAACAAAACATAACTATCGTGAAAATAAACGTCGCAATATCTTTGTGAGAAGAAGTTGAAAGAGTTAAGTAATCAGAAACTAGCCTTTAATACAGTTTTGTCGTATGCTGCCTTGCAGGGAGGTGTTGGCTCACCAAAGGCTAGAGGAAGAAAACCTTGATGGAAAATTACCCGGTCCTCCGGATGGGGGTTGAAGCGCTGGACCTGCTCCTCATTCTTCGGAAAACATTTTACCTCGCAAAAAACGATGTAAATAAGCCTCGGAACTTGGATGGATGTAATGAAAGACGACTATGGCGACGAAAACGGACAATAAGAATAGGCACGTGGAATATACAGGGATTGAGAACGAAACATACGGAAGTGATCTCAGAAATAGACAAAATGAATTTAGATATAATTCTAAGTGAAACCAAGAAAAAAGGAATGGGAGAAGAAAAGATGGGAAATTATATACACATATGGAGCGGTGTGGATAAACATCAACACGCTAAAAAAGGAGTCTCGATATTATTAAAAAATAAGTGGGCAAAATATATCACAGCCTTCTAACAAGTAAACGAAAGAATAATAAAAATAATTATAAACATCTATGGACAACTGACAGAAATAGTCGGAGAGAATAACAAAACGAGAATTGAATCAATGTAATAGGTATTCAAAGTTTTGAAACTTTGAAACAGAAGAAGAACTTAGAAGATTGGTTTTTTGAAGCCTTTCAAAGTATAACGCCAGTATTGCTGAATAATGTTTTAGATTCTACAGTTAAGAAGATGTTATTTATGCTTAGAGAATGATGGCAACCTTTTTCGAATACGTTCTGTAAAATTTAATACCTATTAAATTATTTCGATGTTCGTTTTGTTATTCTTTCTGTCTATCTTTTGTTCATTTATTTGTTGTTTATTGTTAATAGTTATTGGTCGGTTATTAAATTAATGGTATCAGAATTATGACATTATGATGTGCATTTTCAATATTTTAACGGCATCTAAAAACGCCTAACTTACTGTGTGAACTTATTTTTTACAAAATTATGAGAAATGCAGGTCCGTATCTTAAAAATTTTCTGGTGAGGATAAAAAAAAGCTCGAAACGTAATTAAAACCATAACATGTGGTACATTTTTGTATTCAGAATAAAAAGGACTTTCACAAATTTGGCATAAAAAAAATCAGGATCGTATTAAAAAAAAATGAAGTTGATGATGGTTTCTCGAAGACGTAACGTCGGATAAAAAAAATTGATAACGCAATCATTAAGTCCACTAAAAGCTGCTTCCAAAAAAGTTTAATTATTTTCGCTCTAACTTTAATATTAACGCCAGAATATAATAAAATAGAAAAATCCAAAAAATTCGGTTTTTGTGAGATAATTCAAAAAACAAAAAAATCATATCAAGGATTTCTAGGTGTAATTTTGTTAGTCCTTTAATTGCGCAACTTTCTTCCCATTTAACCAAATTTGTATCTCTTACAGTTACCGAGATTCCCCATACTGGCCCTCCTTATCTTGGACACACTGTATATTCAACAACAGTGGCGATAGGCAGCACCCCTGTTTTAAGTCCTTTAGTAATCTGTATGATTTTTGGTCAACTTTGTTCCTATTTTTATTTGAGCTTTAGTATCCTCATATATATGTTGTACTAGATTTATCCATTTTTCTGGTACGTTCATTCTTCTCATCGCTTGTCCCATTTTAGATCGAGGAAACACTGTCATACGCCTTTTCTAGGTCCTATGAACGTCATGTGGTGTATCTATGTTTTTTCGCTTTGTTCTTTTCAATAAGTTATTTCACACAGAAAATGTTTGTCCAGGCATGACCTACCTCCTCTAAAAGCCACTCTGTTCTTCCCTTAGTGTTGTTATATTTCTTTCTATCTTCACTTTCAAAATTCTAGTAAATACTCTCATTATGGCTGGTAACACGCTTATTCCTCTGTAATTTGAGAACGATCTTTTATCGCCCTTTTTGTATATTGAACTGATGTACGACATGTTCCATTCCGCCGGTATATTTTCGCCTTTTTCTATTTTGTTGAACATTTTCTTAATATACTCCGCTAGTCTATCTCCTCCGTATTTTATCAGTTCCATTCTCATGTTACCTGGGCCTGGTGCTTTATTATTTTTTGCCTTTTGAAGAGCTCCTTTTATGTCTTCCGCGCTTATCTCTTCTATATCATTCATTCTTCTTGTGCTTTCGTTGGCTTCTAAATACTGTGGTCTATTTTCTTGTAGCAGCTCTGAATAGTGTATCTCCCATTGTGTTGGCGTTATTATTTGTATGAAGTTCTTATGTGTTTTAGATTTTCTTATGTTTTTTATCGTTTTCCATGCTTCTGTCGACTTATTATAGCTAATAATAGTGCTGTCAATATCTCTACATAATCGATCCCAGTGTTCATTTTTTTCTTCTTTAACTTTGGCATCTACTCTTCTCTTGATTCTACCTTTTTATCAGAAATCCATTTCATATATGCTTTCTTTTTTCATCGGTCATTTGTTCCAAATCTATGCTGAATTTCTCTCTAAATCTATGTTTTCTATTTTCGATGCCCGGTGCTTCATTCGCTGCGTCGAATATATATTTTCTCATGTGTTCGTACATTTCTTCCACGGCTGCGTCTTTATTTATTTCTAGTTTATTTTCCAGCCTATTCTGGTATAGTACTCTAACACTGTACTGTTTCAGTAGGTCCGTTTTGTATATAGTTTCTTTGTTTTCAGTTAGCTCTAGATTTCCAACGTTTGTTTTGTCTTTATTTCTGTGCTGACTTATAGTCGATTTACTTGACATCTTCACTGTCAGTGTCAAATTAAAAAAAAATGTCTTGACTATACCTCAAAAATAATGTGTTTTTTATTAGACTGTACAGTAATTTAATTGTTAAAATGTGAAAAATAGCAGTGGTGCCAACATAATATCAGTTTGACAGTGCAGATGTCAAGTAAATGGACTATATATAAACCAGTTCGCCTATTAGCATGTGATGGTTGCGTGCACATTCAGGTTGACGGTATACTCTTACGTCTTTTATTATCGTTCTTCTACTTTTCCGAACTATCATTAAATCAATAATGGACTTTAGGTCTCTTGACGGATCCTCCCATGTGTACTTATGGATGTTTTTATGTTGGAATATTGTGTTGGCTACTATGCATTCGTGTTCTCTACATATATTTATTAATCTTTTGCAGTTGTCATTTATTGGTTCCTCTTCAAAACGTCCTACCACATCATCATCTACCCTTCCTACTCTACTATTTAAGTCTCCTATTACAATAGCTTCATGTTGAGGATGTATATTTTCTAAAATATCATTTAGCTTGCCGAAGAATTCTTCTTTTTCCTCTAACATTGCGTTGTCGTTTATTGCATATACTCCGACTATTTCTGTCAGTTGTCCATAGATGTTTATAATTATTTTTATTATTCTTTCGTTTACTTGTTCGAAGGCTGTGATATATTTTGCCCACTTATTTTTTAATAATATCGAGACTCCTCTTTTAGCGTGTTGATGTTTATCCACACCGCTCCATATGTGTATATAATTCCCCATCTTTTCTTCTCCCATTCCTTTTTTCTTGGTTTCACTTAGAATTATTATATCTAAATTAATTTTGTCTATTTCTGAGATCACTTCCGTTTGCTTCGTTCTCAATCCAATATTCCACGTGCCTATTCTTATTGTCCGTTTTCGTCGCCATATTCGTCTTTCATTACATGCATCCAAGTTCCGAGGCTTATTTACATCGTTTTTTGCGAGGTAAAATGTTTTCCGAAGAATGAGGAGCAGGTCCAGCGCTTCAACCCCCATCCGGAGGACCGGGTAATTTTCCATCAAGGTTTTCTTCCTCTAGCCTTTGGTGAGCCAACACCTCCCTGCAAGGCAGCAGGTTTTTTTCCAGGTTTAATCCTCTACACTCGGGTCCGTGGTGGCGTTACTCACCAAAGTAAGTTATTTTATCCCCTGCGGACAGTTTAAACAAACTAGTGGCTTAAATGAGCTTGTTTTGAATTGCTCAACTTGTCCAAGTTTGGTTCTAAATGAGTAATCGCTAGGTACCCTTAGTTAAGGTTCGATGTTGAGCCGGTTTTTGTATTTCGATTTTATATAAGTTACTGCAGAGAAATCAAGTACACATAGTCTAGCTCAATCATCATCATCATCATCATCATCATCATCATCATCATCATCATCATCACTTATAATAATGCAGAAGACTAAAAGCCGTGTTTACACAACTAAAAGTACCACAGTTGCATTCCACCATTTCTATTTTCGGGTTTTTGTAAACAAACTTCCCTTAACGTTTAATAGCGATATTATCACAGAAAACAATTATTTATTATGCCTGTTTCTTTGGTTTTTTAAAACTGTTGACACAGATTCAAAGGCAAGTGAATTTTGGTTAATAATAAAGAGAGTTACTAAATGCAACCAACGGCCGAAGCAAAGAAATATTGAAGCCGTGCTTTTTAAGCATATTAAATGTGTCTCTGACTCTGATGTTTACACATAACCTATAAATTATTTTGACTACGAAACTTTTGCAAATTGTTGTTCATCGCTTTGATTGCCCTGCAAATATACCACAGAGTTGGCGTTGTACTCTGCATACGGGCTGATTTTCAGGTATGCCGATCAACGAAGAATTATACGAGGGAAACGTTGCAGTAAAAAGAGTTGGCGTTGTACCCCGATGTCGGTAATAAACCTGCATACGCGCTGATTTTCAGGTATGCCGATCAGTTACACGAAGTATAACAATTTGTTTCCTTTATTATAGCGACATTTTGAAGATTACCTAAGAAATACAGAAAACCGTGAGCTCAGCAAGTTTGGAATCTACTTGGTTCGACCTGCAAAACACTGCTTTCCGGTCTCGTAACGTAAATTACTATTAAGATTAATTTAGTTTGAAATGTGTATAGCTCAATACTGCCGTCATAAGCAAGAAGGCGGTATCTACAAAAAAATTGAAATTGAGTTATTGGTATCGTTGGAATTGGTACAAAATTCCAATCATTTTAGGTAAGTAACAAATCGATATCTGCACTGTAACTATGATTTTCAGATGAAAAAAGGCGGTATTTACAGAAATTTTGTTACTTATAAAGCACAAGAAGGCGTCATATGCAAAATGCAAAAGTGAAAAGCAGTATCTGCGTGTAGAAGCCGCCTTCTTTTTTTGTTTTGTTAGATAACGCCTTTACTGTCTGTTTTCGTGGACGCAAATGTTCAGATACGGCCAACTGCCGTTTCATTAAATTAATAGTATCAAGTCTTCCATTATACAACATTTAAAATATTTTTTAGAGGAAGTTCAATCCCTTCATTTAAATAGGATTTTACAGGTAATAAGTTTTATAAATAATTTAGTTACATTAAACAAGTTATCTAATAATAATATTCTTGTAGATTTCCATGGGCGGCCCTAATGTTGATTGGAAGTTTTTTTTCTTTATTAAAAGAACATCGGATGAAGTCAACAACAAAAAAAATACTTGATATTGGTTCTTGTGGGCTTCATATAGTACATGGAGCATTGCAAACTGGGCACAAATCTGCTGGCTGGAAAATGAATGAATTCCTTAGAGGAATTTATTATCTATTTAAGGATTCTCTCAAGCGAAGGGCAAATTTTCAAAACGTGACCGAATCCCACCATTTTCCCAAGAAATTTTGTGTAACATGATGGGTTGAGAATCATTCTGCAGCAACTAGAGCTATTGAAATTCTAGATCACATAAAAACTTACATAGAACACAATAAAACTAAAATGCCAGTAAATATTTCAGTAACAAATGTTAAGTCAGGTTGTAAAGATTCATTTATAAAACCAAAATTAGCTTTCTTTGCTTTGATTGCTTCTATATTAGACCCATTTTTAAAGAAGTATCAAACTTCTAATCCAATGTTATCTTTTTTAAAAGACGATATGGAAGCATTAATCCGAAATTTATTGTGTCGAATTGTAAAAGTTGATACATCAGATTTAAATATACAGCAAATCCTACAAATTAATTTGGAAAATGCTTCTAATCTGAAAAACGTGAAGGATGTTGATGTGGGATTTGAAACAAGAAGGTATTTAAAGAACAAAAAATTAAATTAAAAAGACAAATTATTATTTTTAAAAGATTGCCAGCATTTTGTGAAGGAACTGTAAAAAAAAATAACAGAAAGATGTATAAAGTATCTGTTGGTACATGCAGTTACTTCGCTTAATCCAAAAACAATTAATACTAATTCTGTATCATGGTTAATGGAAAAATTTGATAAATTACTAGAAATATTACATGATCATGAGTTTATTACAGCGACTACAGCAGAACGATCAAAAATTGAATATGCGACATTTATTAAAACTAAGATTTCTGAAATCGCTTTGTATAAAGAGGCTGAGAGACTGGATTGCTTTCATCATCGTTTGCTTGTGGGAAATTAATTCGAAAATTTATGGAACATTGTTAAATTCATTTTGATTATGTCCCATGGAAATGCTAATGTAGAGGCTGGATTTTCCATTAATAAACATTTATTAGTAGAAAATTTAAAAGAGGAATCTCTTACTTGTCAGCGTATTGTTTATGATGCTGTACACAGCAAGGGTGATGTTTTAAATGTTGTCATTAGTGACAAAATGAGATCCTATGTAAAAAATTCTAGCTTCAAATATAAGTTGGCTTTGGAACAAAGAAGAAAAGAAGAGCAACAGGAAAGTGAAGAAGCATCGCTGAAGAGAAAAGCCACGCAAGAAATATATATGCTAGAATCTAAACAAAAAAAAATAGAACGCGATACAACGTATGAGTCTAACATAATTCAGACAAAAATTGCTGAATTGAATGTACAAGTTTTGATATGAAAAGTTATTTTATGTGTTAATGTTCCTTTCTGTGTTTATTATTATATAGATCGACTGAAAGTGTCCGTTCAAGAGGGGTGTCCGCCTAAAAGAAATACGAAACAAAATCTGTTTTTTAATGAAAATTGTAATTAAAGAAATTGGGACATTTAAAACGTATATGTATGTAAATGTTTTTAAAATAAACAAAAAACTTAAAACTTAAGGAAAAAATAAGGATTTGTTACCTTACAAAATATTACTACATACAAAATACTTTCTTTATGTTTTATATCAGCAGTTTGTTTTTCCGATATCAAAACGCTTGGATAAGTTCCTTACACTTAACTTTTCCCTATTGTGAACTTCAACAATCTCAATTTTTTGTTTAAGCGTGAGAATTTTTATATTTGGCGCCATTTCTACAATGAATGTGTCGCCCACTGTGTCTTTTCCGCATAGACGTCAGACTAATACTGAATCCCCGCGTGTACCGAAAGATTGAAGTCGGTGAATCCCCGGTTAACTCGGGAAAGTCCCTCAGTGAAGGCAGGCAGCGAAGTTGGCGCGCGGCGCGATTGAGAAATGAGACCAGGCGTTTATTTTTTATTTTGTTTTTTGTCCGTTTAAGAGAACATTTTCTTGTGTCCGCGTCCGTTCAAGAGAATGTCCGTCCAAGAGGGAGTTAACACAATGCAAATTATATGAGAGTCGGTCGGGACCATGAGAAACTGTCTGTCCAAGGGAGGTGACCGTGTATCCGCGAAGGGGAATTTCACTGTAACAGCAATAAGATAACACAAGAAAATAACACGTATTGCTTGAATAAGAAAGAGATAAACATAATAGCAAATATTGGAGTAGGCCTGACGCACATTTAATTATGACAGATGTCAACCACACATGCCTACTAAAATAATTTTTTTTTGTATGGTCATCTCTTACTCAAGCATTCTATTTTGTTGTTCATGTTATCTCATTGCTGTTATATATCGGGTGTTCATAAACAGTCGTCATCCCAGTTGCTTTGAAAAACAAAATGTTATATCTTTGATTAATTCGTGCAACACAATGAAACGTCATTGAGTACTGTCATAGCGCATTTATTCTCAATTTTAATAGACATACGTTTCTGAAGTCGAAACCTACTGGGATGACGACTGTTTATGAACACCCGTTATAATTATGGCCCAATCCGTATTACAGCATAATTTTGATTTAGAGTAATGAAATAGTATATTGTATGTTAAGAGCTGAAAGTCCGTGCACTTTGAGTTGGCCGCAACGGTACAATGGTTAATTTGTACATGGTTCGGCAACGAAGCGGGGGTGGAATATATTTCTAAAACTATGAGAGTTGCATAAATATTGAGTATATAAAAGTTGTAGGTACTAAGGTGGTGCACATTACTAAAATAGTTTTGATTATACAGAGTGTCTCAAAAAAGTGTGGCGGATCAACTTATTTTTTTTAAATAGAATGCCGTATATTTAGGTAGCTTAAAAGTTTTGTATTGAAATACTCTTCATTTTCATATCAAGTTGTATGGGTCTAACGTCAACTGTTTTGGAGATATTAACGATTTTATGCAAAAAAATGCTGAACTTCAGGCGACTGCTGTAAGCGACAGAAAACAATTGAATGAAGGAAAACGTTACCAAAAAATTAGGATTTTTGTAAACTATCTTTCAAGTGTAAAATGGTGGATCTGGGTATTAATGTTATACAAATTTAATTTCGATTTTTTTTCAAATGGAACGCCCTGTATATTTTTGTATTTCTGAAGAGCTCTTTTAATGAACTTTCTTTTGATATGTTACTTCAGACCTCTTAAGTTCTAACTGTTTTTCAGATATGCGAGTTTAAACATAAAAAACAATTTAAACCCCTTAAGATGCTTTATTTCAAGGGATAAAAAACAAACGCCTTTAAAATAATTAATTTATTCCTGCATTTATCGTTTTTTCGTGTTTATAATTTCCTGCATCAACACTGACTGAATTTATATTTTCTAAACCTGATTTTGTGCTTTTATTTTTAGAGAGATCATGCGTTTAAATCACTATTTTAAGGGCGTTTGTTTTTTATCCCTTGAAATAAAGCATCTTAAGGCCTTTAAATTGTTTTTATGTTCAAACACACATATCTGAAAAACAGTTGAACTTAGAAGTATGAAGTAACATATCAAAAGAAAGCTCATTAAAAGGGCTCTTCAAAAATACAAAAATATACAGGGCGTTCCATTTGAAAAAAATCGAAATGATTAAATTTGCAAATATTGAGCACCTTATATAAAATTAATACCCAGATCCACCATTTTACACTTCAAAGATAGTTGACAAAAATCATAATTTTTTGGTAACGTTTTTCTTCATTCAATTGTTTTCTGTCGCTTACAGCAGTCGCGTGAAGTTCAGCATTTTTTTGCATAAAATCGTTAATAT
Organism: Agriotes lineatus; assembly: GCA_940337035.1. Taxonomy (NCBI): domain Eukaryota; kingdom Metazoa; phylum Arthropoda; class Insecta; order Coleoptera; family Elateridae; genus Agriotes; species Agriotes lineatus. The sequence continues at coordinate 5,464,177 of OW679197.1, forward strand.
CTCCAAAACAGTTGACGTTAGACCCATACAACTTTATATGAAAATGATGAGTATTTCAATACAAAACTTTTAAGCTACCCAAATATAGGGCATTCTATTTAAAGAAAGTAAGTTTGATTCGCCATACTTTTTTGCGACACCCTGTATAATCAAAAATATTTTAGTAATGTGCACCACTTTCGTACCTACAACTTTTATATACACAATATTCATGTAACTCTAATAGTTTTAGAAATATCTTCCACCCCTGCTTCGTTGCCGAACTCTGTACAAATTAACCATTATACATTATAGAATAAAGCTTACTTGAAAATGGATGAATCTGTTATTAATTCATTTAGTTCATTTTTACAGTACAGTAAAAATTGCGCTTCCATACTTTGACCAAAATTATTGAAAAAGATATTTTTGTCAACTACACGGAAAAATTGCATGTTCAACACATTGGAAAAGTGATTCGTCCATGCTCACGTAAAACTTTTACATTCGCTGTAAAACTCTCCCTTTTCTTAACTTGTAGAACAATCTAAAGTACGTTTTTTTTTCTATAATAACTGTCAAAGTGTTACAATGTTGGTAGATATGTGATTAAAACGCTAGGAAATTTTTATACCACGTGTTGGTAGCACTTTTTTAAAATTATGGTTATGTGTCAATTTTGAATGTCAAAGTTTCTTAATTTGAACTCTTGACAAATTTCTTTAATTTTGCAAACGTTCATTATGTTTATTTTCAAATATTGTAAGTTTAATAATTAATAAACTAGCAGTCCAGTGAGACAAATGTCTCATTTAATAAAACAAAAAAGACCGTTCCGGACGGACGGAAATCACGTGATTTCTCGAAAACCGGAAGTGTCACGTGACTGAAATTCGGTTCCTGACCTGACATGACCATTCCAAACATATAACTTTCATAACTTTGTTCTCTATCTCTTACGGTTTGGCTGCTGAAACAGCGTCCCAAACAGACGGAAATCACGTGATTTCTCGGAAACCGGAAGTGTCACGTGACTGAAATTCGGTTCCTGAGCTGACATGACCATTCCAAACATATAACTTTAATAACTTTTTTCTCTATCTCTTACGGTTTGGCTGCTGAAACAGCGTCCCAGACAGACACGTCTTTTAGATAAAGGATTTGCAATATTTTACTATGCTGTTCGTTTTACCCACTATTATGACATATCTATCAAAATGACAATCATTTTTTTAATGGAAGAAAAGAACTGAAAATCTATATACCAACATTATTAAAGCTAGGGACCCTGCAGGAATGCAACTTTTCCCCTAAAGTTGACCTTGAAAATTATTATAGAAAAAAAATGTACTTTACTATTAATTCACTAGCGATTTAAGAACAACTCGCTAGCATATAAACATTATAAACAGTTACTTATGGTTGCTATTATAGAGATAATAATAATAATTTCAGTTTAAAATGACAAAGAAATAATAATTAATCGAGTTATTTAACAATAACAGTAACGGCGTAACTGGAGACTTGAGTTACCGCATTTATATTTTTATGACGCTCAACGGCTTAAACCCGAAAAGAAACACAGATTGCAAGCAGCTGAAAATTATTTCGGTGGCACAAATAATTCTCACTTATAATCTCATAAGAGTATTAATTCTTTCCTGATTTTTTTTTTACTGCGTTCCAACAACGTCGTATTAATTAGGACGCCTTCCAGAGGCGAGCATTTCCTTTCCAGAAACTTTCCATTTGAAAATATATTTTTTGGAACTTTTCCTTACTATCAATCTCTAGCGTGCTTTTAAAACTTTCTTTAGTGCAACAAAAGTTATTACATTTGTCGTACATTTTAAATGCGGCATATGCCGCGGGTTTCAGCTAGTGCTGCAATAATTGACATAAATATTAAAAGCCAGTTTTCAAATCCTACTTCACGCATCAACTACATGAACATTAAGAGTAATTGACAAAACTAAGGTAAATTCACCTGAGGTATTGTATTGTATTCGGATGTTAAGCGTATTTTGTGCGGCCAGACGTATTAACGTCTCTATCCTGAACGAGCTCGACGTAACTCAGCATCTTTCATCGATAGTCCACAATCGGATGCTATCATATAGGCAGTGAATGTTTAGAAGAACGTGTTGTACAAGGTCAACTTGGTGGAAAACATCTTCGCACCAGATCTTCTAACAGTTGAATAGATCAGATGAAGATATCCCTTAATCAAAAAACAAAATTGACTAAGAATTTAATAGAATTGGCTTAGAATAAAAGCAACCTGGACAAAAATTATGATAGTAAACCAAACGCCAGTTTACAATAAGTAAATGCTTTTGGACATCAACTTCAATCAAGTCGAATCGAGTCCAAATGAAAGGAACATGGGATCAGAAGCTGGTAATTCACTATTTGAAGGCGAATGGTGCAGGCCTTTGTGTCGTATTTCATCGACTCAAAGAATATCTAGCGAAGAAGTTCGAAGACTAGTAAGGAGAGATCGAAAAGTATTCATAATTATAAAATGATCAAATGATATTGAACACGCCATGTGAGGAAAAAATATGGTTGCAGCAAGTAGTATTAATGAAACGAAAAATCATTTTATGACAACATGAAGAAGAAAAAAGAGAATTTGATCTACTTCCAAAATATTAAAGAAATACTAAAATAATCAAGTGTGATAGGTTAGTTATTATGTTTCGTGAATTTGTTTTCTATATCTTCAAATAACAAATATAATCCCAGACTAAGGTGTGTATTTATGCAGGGTTATTTGTTTTACGCGAGGTACAATAAATTAATAATTTTATTAATACCCAGGAAAATACTCCAGCAACAAACCTGTTAGCTGCCGAAATTCGCAAATAGCAGCGAGCGAATACAAATGAAATCAAACAAGTGAAACTCGACAGGATTGCCCACACAAGCTCTTATTAACAGGAAAACCGCTCGTGTTCATAAAAACAGCCTTACAATGGGCCATATTCGGTTTCCAGGCGATTACTCTGATTGTGCGATCAAACCTTTCCCATTATTTTCCGTTTACACTAACTTTCATTCTAGATAATGGAATTTATTGAAATAAATCCCCCAAAACTAACATCGGCATAAAGTAATTAATCGGCCTTCTGCAGCGAACGCTAAAGCGAATTTAACCATCTTCCCGGATAAATCTCACTCCAACTGCCACTTGACTAAGGGAGGCCAAACTTGCATTTATTCTAATTTGCTAATAGTTTCGGTACAGATAACTGCGTGGAAATCAAGCATGCATTCTTGAAATAGCTGCCTCGTATCATTCCTGCCGTGCTGTCATAAATAACTGTGACGTCGCCCTTCGTTTTAACACAATTTCCTTAACGAATCCATGAACACCTACAGCTTTTGTAACATCCCAATTTAATTTGCCGAGATTAATTAATAAATTTTATAATAATTATTTCAGACTCACTCGGAACGCTGGCTGCTGCTGCGTTGATACATAGGCTTGCACTTGACTTTCATCCCGGCTCTGCTCATCAACTCAAACCCTGTTGCTAAATTTAGTTGTTTTCAGCCGTGTCTGAATTTTAAATATAAACGATATTTGAACAAGACATCGCTTTTGTTAAGACTTTCCGGTATTCTGCATTGGTACTGGTGCTGAGGTTAATCTATATATATTATACCTATACAGGAAAGGCACAACCCTGACTAATCAACGCAGAGCCGTAACCACCATTACTAGGAACTTGAAATTTGGGAGGAAGGTTCAATTTGTTATGGAACCTAGTGCTAAGAAGGTATTTTTTGAAATTCGACCCCTAAGGGGGTGAAAAGGGGTAAAATGTGTTTTCACGAATTTCATAATATCTCTTAGGCCCGATGAGATATCGACTTTTGGTGTTTACTTGCAAAGATTTTCAATGCAAATTTCTAGAAACGTATTTCAGGATTTTTCCCTAATCAACCCCTAAAGTTGCGAATATGCCTTTGGGGTGAATTATAGAACCCTTCGTATCTCTTATGTTTGTTGAGTTCGAACATTATGTGTTGGCATATAGATGTATTCTTAAAATATTTAGAAAGTGGTTGAAGGGATTTTAAAATTTTACCCCTATGAGGGTGAAAGGTGGTAAACTGTGTTTTCACGAATTCCTCAATATCTTTTAGACCCGATAAGATACAGACTTTGTGTTTGCTTGCATAGGTATTCAATACAAGTTTCTAAAAACACATTTCAGGATTTTGCCCTAATCAATCCCTAAAAGTGCAAATATTAATTCGGGGTGAATTAAAGAACCCTTTGTATCTCCAATGTTTATTGAGCTACGCCACTGTTTTTTGGCATAGTTCTTAAAATATTTAGAAAGTGGATTAAGAGATTTTAAAATGACCCCAGAAACGGTAAAAAGGGAAAACTGAAAATGGGTAGGGTGTTAAATTTATACATTTTTTGCTTCGCTGTGGGATTATTTCAGGATAATATGGGCTGAAAATTCCACCCCTAAGGGATGAAAAGGAGTAAACCGTATTTTCACGAGATATTTGATATCTCTTAGAATAAATACGAGGATTTCGAAAATTCCACCCTCAAGTGGTGGAAACGGGTATCTTGCTGTAATTTATGAATACAACATTTAGTTTCACCATTATAATATATTTCAATGTTATCTCATTGTTATACGAAAACTATAGTTTCATCAATATATGCAAGGGGATGACAATTACGTACACATTTCCAGGGGGTACCTACGTGAAGCATAAAAGAGTTGTGGAGGACTCTTTTCGGAAGAATATTGCGTCCTTTTTACCTAGAATATTTTTTTGCGGCGTGTGTTAGTTTAGCATATTGTATGAAGGGTAGGGCGGTGCCATAGAATTTTTTGAGATTTAGAAGAAAAAACATTTGAAAACGGTTATCAGCGAGAGAGAAGAAAGTTAGGTATGAGCGTATTACATATTGACATTGGAGGTCGTTTTTAAGTAGATGAGCAAAAAAAGAAGAATTGGTGCAATTGGGAAACAAGCAAATGCACGAATGTGTTCAGATATTGATTTTATTCATTTACTAGGCAAATTAGAAAATGAGCTGTGAAAATAGCTACCAAAAATAAACGAACGTCAAGGATGAGCACATTGGATAGCGAGTCAAGAAGAGAGAAAATAGTTAAGTATGGGCACATTGGATGTTGAGGTCAGGAATCGTTTTAGATGTGAAGCAAAAAGAAGTCAAACTAGTGCAAGAGTAAACAAATGTTTGCGTCGAAGATGCTCCTATCCAGATGTTGTTTATTTGTTATTTAGTGAAAATGACCATCAAGGCACATTGGTTATTTATTTTAGTTTATCATTTATTTATTTATTTTAAGAGAACGCACAGAAGTACACATAATAATGAGTATAATAAAAAATAAATAAATAAAATAACACAATAATAATAATAAATGCAGTTGTATTCCTAAAAAAGTCTCCATATAAATCAACTATAATGATCAAAACAAATCGGAAAAAAAATTATTGACAGCGAAAATAACTAATTAAATAATTAAACTCAAGGACTTTATATTGTATTCCCTAGACCAAATTATATGAAAATATCTAAGTAATAGTAATCCTATAAGTATGTCCGTATATAACAAATATTTTATCTCAAAAACATAGAAGGTTCTTTTTTAAAGTCTTTTACATTATTTGTGAAAATGTCGGCTCAATACTTATTTTTTGAACAACGGCGAATTTAAGAATTCTTCAGTTATTTATAAATAATAATATTTGTGATACATTTTCGAAAAGTGTAAAATTACTAAATATTTTGTGTACATTACCTATGACGACAGCTGAGAGCGAGCGTTGCTTCTATGGTTTATACAATTTTCGTTTTTTACATTCAGTATTGAGCTTACTTGACCGACTGCAATACCATATGGTAATTGCATAAAAAAACGCGTTTTCTAGTTATTGCTGGAAGAAAAAACTGTTTGCGCGGTATTAAATGGTATTAAATTTCTTTCGCTTTCTTTGGTTTTCATCAAAATTTTGGGCTCCAGAGAGATAAATGCCTTGAACTTTGAAAAAGTTTTCACCTTTGGCACTGCTTCCATGGCCCCCCGCAGCGATGATCATCGATTACCTTTTCTTTGCCACATTGTCAATGCCCCCACGCGGAGTTCGGTTATATTATTGAAAGGGGGCGCGAATAATATTTATATGGAAAAGGGGGGGGGGCTCAGATAGAAAAAGGTTGAGAACCACTGGTTTAAGATGACAAACAAGAGACTGGAAAATTAGTGCAATTAATTGGGAAATGAAGGTATGCTGGAATATGTACTAGAAAATCGGCTGTAGAAAAGGCTATACAAAATGAGCGAGGGTTAACAATTACCACATTTGAGAAAACAACTTCTGGATTATGCCCGAATCCAGATTTGTTGATTTATTAACCAATAAAAGTAGTTTACCGGTTTCAGGATATTAACCCTCGCCCGGCGGAAATAATTTCAGTTACGCGGAGTGCGGAAATGGGTCTCTAGTGACCCGGATCGAATTCAATTTTTAAAAATTAGTTTTAATGCATCACAATGTCTGTTTTTGTAATGCATACTTGCACATGATAATATAATCATAAAACTTTTATTTTTATTGACTTGCATACTAAAAAATTCTTCATATTCTGCGTCACTTTTATCGCTGCCACTGTCCTCATCAGACAAAAAATGAAAGTCGTTTTCGTCATCATCACGCATTAGTTCGTCATACAATTATAGTGTTGTTCCGTAAGGGGAATTTTATTAGGATCTATTCTTTTTGCTTATTATTTTACACAGTGTTATTAGTTATTATACTCCAGAAAACAATAAAAAAACAATGGAACGCAAAACGCGGAAACCGGGTCTCAAGTGACCCGAGCGGATTATCTCAGGTATACCACGACATTTTTCCACGAAATTTATTCTACAGCATCTCCATAACAGCTTCGAGGAATACGCAAACACCCAAAGCAGTATATTGGAAAACGGTAGAATTATTTTAAAGAAAAGAAAGTCCGGGTCACTTGAGACCCGGTTTCCGCAGTCTGAGGGTTAAGCCTTTGTTTACATATTCAAAAGTAGGCTGGTAACTAGGTTATAACTTATCTGTAGGGTTAAGGAATATTACCCTACATGGCAACCATAACCCCACAGCAACCGATAAACTATTGAACAAATCACGGATGTTATGAATCATAACAGCCTTAGATGTTTTAAAAACCTCGCTCTACGAGCTCGGATTTCAAAACATCTGCGGCAGTTATGATACTCATAACATTCCTAGATTTGTTAATAGCTATAACGGATACTGACAGTGGCTGCCAATAAGAGAGAAAAAGGCTAAGTACGAACAAATTGTATATTAAGGTCATACATCGGTTTAGATTCAAGCAGGAAGAGGTATGTTTGACTGGAGTGTACCCACACTCCTCAGTGTTATTTATTTGTTTATTAGTAAAGGAGTAGCCTGATAGTACAGATATCTATCAAGGAGGGAGAGGAAGTTACGTATGAGCATATTGGAATATTCTCACATCCAGATTTTGTTAATTTATTAACTAGTTAAAGTAGTAAATCTGTAGTGAAAATGGTTATTAAGACGAAAGAAGAAGATTAAATATGAATGCATTGGATATGGAGCCCGTAAAATGCTTGGATATAAAGCAAAAAAAAGCAGTGCAAGGTAGAGGATATCTATGCCTAGAATGCCTAGATCCAGATATTGCTGATTTCTAATGTTGTTAAAGCAATTAATCGGCACTGAATTTTTCTGTCAAGAAGAAAGGAGATGGTTAAGTATGATTTGGATATTGATCCAGGAAAATATTTTAGATGTCGAGCAAAAAGGAAATAGAATTAGTTCAAAGGGACACAATTCTTTTTTATTTTTTTTTTAGTTTATTTTAAATTCAAGGCTCCCCAACAGACCGTCATAGCTGCCCAATAACAGGATAGCACGGATTATACATTAAAACATTTACAGTTTTAGGTCAAACAAGCAAAACTAAGGAATACTAAAGAATAATTTAAAAACTATATAGACAACCGAATAACTATAGATATAAGCATTAACTACAATAACGTAATAAAAAAAAGAAATACAAACAAACTAAGACTTTTCGCATGTGTCTCTTGAATGCTGCATATCGTAAGTTAAAAATATCGCAGCTGTTGTCATGCTGATCCAAGCTGTTGAGAATTCGAGTGCAGCGAGTGAGCGGTGAGTTGAGAAAATAATTTGAATTAGATTTTTGAATAAAATATGTGTGTCTGCTTCGAAGAATGTAAGGGTTAGCGTTAAATTTAAGGCTATTTACGCAATATTTAGAATCAATTAAATTGTTAACAGCCATATATATAAAAAATACATCAGAAAATTTTCTTCTACATTCAAGAGACTGCGTGTTATAGAATTTAAAATTTTCGTTGTAACAATAAAAATGCACAGTTTCTATTCGCATAATATACTTTTGATACATTGGATTCCAAACAGTCGAAGAAAATTCTAAAACAGGTCTCACTAGGCTATTGAACAAAGTTATAAGTGAAGACATCTTTGTCTACAATATGCTTACATTCAGATGATGCCAAGTTGTTAGTAATCGTAGTAGATGAGAACTGAAAACAGCTATCAGGAAGAGAAAATTATGTTAACTGCGACTACATTGGTTAGTGAACCAGGAAGATATAAAGACAAAAAACTAGTGCAAGGGAATGGAAATACTTGCCTTGAATGCATTCAGATCCAGATATTTATAATTTGTTGTGTAGTGAAGTTAATGGATCAGCAATAAAATGTGCTATCGTGATGAAAGAGGAAGGTTGATGGAATGGTGTGCATCTTTTAAGGAACACCACGACACTGGCTCCAGAAAAGCTGTGAATACCTCTTAACATTCGATGATTTCGAAATAAGACATCGGGTTTCAAATACCTATCGGGCCCCACGAAACGGAACTGTCAACTTGTCTTGTCGAAAAGCACAAAGGAAGTGCCAGCTTCTCCAAAATTTTGATCTAGGGTTGCTTTTTAAAACTACTGTGTGAAGTTAGCTCTTCTCCCCAAAATTCAATTGAGCTGGTAATTAATAGTAAAAAAGGAGTAGGCATGCATTGACAAGGGAAATCTAAGTCGTCAACGCCAAAATCAAAACGGGCCGCTACAAGAGCAGTAGAGTGCAAGAGAAATCAAATGTGTGCCTGGAATGTTTCCAGATCCAGCTGTGCTAGATTTATTATTTGTTTCAGATACCACAGAAGAGTAGGTAAAATTAGTGAAAGGTAAAGCAAAAGGTTATTAGGTATACTTTCAGATCCAGATGTTGCGAATTTAGCATTTAGTAAAATTAAGAAACGTGCAGCAGAGACGGCTATCAAAAAGAAAAATGAAAGTTCAGTATGAGTATATCAGATACTAAGCCCGAATATCGTTTTGGATTCAAGGCAAAGGGTAGGAGAAATAGTGCAAGGAAAACTACATGTCTCCCTGGTATGTTTGCAGATTCAGATGTTCTAGATTTATTATTTGGTAACAGTAGTAAAATGCAAGTTAAAATTGCTGTTAAGGGAGAGAAGCAGGTCAAGCATGAATCCATTTAATATTCTTCTTCTTCTTCTTCTTGTAATAGGTCTAAGACCTGTTTGCTCCAATAATTATCCCGGTTGCTCTTGTGATCCAGAAGCCCAGCTATCCATCCAGCGTTTTGGTGGCCTTCCGGGTAGGCGTGTTGTTCTACGTTTGCCGTCTCTCGCCATCTTGGGCAGTCTGTCGTTGGGCATTCTTGTTACGTGGTCATTCCACTCTCTACGTCGTCTTCTCGTCCATCTAACAACGTCTTGGAGGTTGCACGTCTGCCTTATGTTTTCGTTACGTATCCTATCGTAGAGTGTGTGTCCTGCTATGGATCTTAGAATCTTCATTTCCGTGGTGCGGAGTACTCGTTTGGTATAGGTGGGGTCTGCCCTTGTCTCTGCGGCGTAAGTCATTATGGGGCGGATGCACGTTTTATATATCCTGACCTTTGATTCGATGTTCATGTTTTTGTTTGTCCAGATTATTTCCGTCAGGCATCCGGACACCCTTGCGGCTCTATTGATTTGCGATTTAACCTCTGTATTTAGGTTTCTATCGGTTGAGATTTTCACTCCTAGGTATTTGAAAGACATTACTTGTTCTATGGCTTTCTCGTTGATTACCAGTTTACATCTTCTAGATTCTTTAGATATTACTAACGATTTGGTTTTTTCCGCAGATATCTCCAGATTGTAAGATTGAGCTGTTAGATAGAAAGTGTGCAGTAGCCTCTGTAGGTCATCTTCATTTTCAGCAATAATCGCGGCGTCGTCTGCATAGCATATCAGTTTTATTTCTTGGTTTCCCATTTTATATCCATTGCTAGTTCTTTTTACCTTCTCTATAATTTTGTCCATCACTACGTTAAAGAGCAAAGGGCTCAAGGAATCTCCTTGCCTGATTCCGGTTGGTACATCGATTTCTTCAGTTAATCTGTTGTTGATTCGTATGCGTGTCCTAGTGTGTGTGTTTAATTGTTTTATGACGCATATTATTTCTCTGGGCACATGTTTTTCTTCTAGTATTCCTAGAACGTCATTTACATTTATTCGGTCAAACGCCTTGGTTAGATCGATGAAGCACATGAAAGCCGGCTTGTTATACTCGATGGATTTTTCGACTATTTGACGTATGGTAAATATTGCGTCGATTGTACTTCTATTGTTCCGGAATCCTTGTTGTTCTTCGCATAATGCTACGGTATCAGTAATGAGCGATTTTAATATGTTTGTAAATAGTTTCATCACGGAACTAAGCAGCGTGATCCCTCTGTAATTATTGGGGTTTTTCTTATCTCCCTTCTTAAATATGGGTATCGTTATGCTTGATTTCCAATCTTTCGGTGTGGTGCACTTATTCAGTATTAGTTGGAACAGCTTTCTCAATTCGATGCTTAAATCGTTTCCTCCATATTTGAGAAGTTCGTTTTGAATTTGATCTGGTCCCTGTGTTTTTCGATTTTTTAGTTTTCTTGTGGCTTCAGTGATTTGTTCTATCGTTAGTGTTACAGTGGCTATTTCGTTTTGGGCGTTTTGATCTTCTGCCGTTGTAGAGTTTTTCTCGTATAAGTTCTTAAAGTATGTTACCCACGTGCCTTCTTCTATTGCCTGTGTTTGTGAGTATTCATTGATGTCTTGCCTTCGGCGTTTAAGCATACCCCAGATCTTGCGTTGGGCCCCATAAATATTGAATATTGAATCCAAAAATTGTTTTAGATGCCAAGAAAGAGATACTAGAGTTAGTGGAAGGTAAAGCTGTTTCCTTGGAAGCAACAAAAATGACTTTAAAAAAAGGTTCAGTATATGTATAATATCAGAAACTGAGCCCAACATTCCTTTTAGATTTAAAGAAAATAGTAGTAGAAACAGTGTAAAGAAAACCGAATATTTTTTCGAAATGTTTTCAGATACAGATTTAGTTAAAGTAGTAATGTGGAAGTGGAGACGACTATCAAGAGGGAGAAGCACGTTAAGTACGAGTACCTTGGATATTGATCCTAAAAATCGTTTTAGGTGCCAAGGAGGTCAAACTATTGAAAGGTAATGCAAAGATTTGCCCGCTTCCAGAACCAGATCCTTTCGTCTTATTATTTAATAACACTATCAGCGAGCAGTAAAAACACCTATTATTTAGTAGAACTAGTAAACGAGCAGCAAGAATGACTTTAAAAAGGTTCAGTGTAAATTAGAAACTGAGCCCAATATTCGCTTTAAATTTAAAGCAACCAGTAGTCGAAACAGTAAAGGGAAATCGAATGCTTTCCTGGAATGTTTGCAGATCCATATGTTCTAGATTTTTTATTTAATAAAAGTAGTAAAATGGAAGTGGAGACAACTATCAAGAGAGAGAAGCAGGTTAAGTAGGAGTATATTGGATATTGAGCTCAGAAATCGTTTTAGGTGCCAAAGCTAAAACTATTGGAAGGTAAAGCAAATGTTTGCCCCCAATGCTTCCAGACCCAGGCCTTTTCGTCTTATTATTTAGTAAAACTATTAGCGAGCAGTAAAAAATCTATCAAGAACAGAGAATACAGATAGGTACGAGCATATGAAACGTGTAGTCCGGAAATAGACGCTAAGAAAAGACGCTACCTGGAATTTATTCAGAGCCAGGTTTTATCGATGTAGCATTTAGTAAAACAAGTAAACGAGCATCGAAAATAAGTATCAGGAAAAGGAAAGATGGTTCAGTATGAACACATCGGACACTAAGCCAGAAAATTGTTTTAGTTTTAATGCAAAGAGTAGTAGAAATAGTTCAAGGGAAAGCAAAAGTTTGCCTGGAATGTTTCCAGATCCAGATCTTGTTGCTATATTATTTAGTAAAACCACAAGCGTGCAGTAAAATTCCTATCAAGAAGAGAGAATGCAGTTAAGTATGAGCGCATTGGCTGTTGAGACCGGAAATTGTTATAAATGCCAAAAAAGACAGTACCTAAACTGGTACAAGGGAAGGCAAATCCTTAATTCGAATGTATCCAGCTCCAGATGTTGTTGATGTTGCTTAATTATTTAATACAACTATTTAGTGAGCAATGGAAGTAGATATCAACAAGAAATAAGAAGTTTAAATACATTGGATGCAGAGCCCAGAAATCGTTTTAGATGCAAAGCAGAAAGAAGTAAAACTAATGCAAGAGAAAACAAATATTTTCCAGGACGATGTAAAATATTAGTACATAAGCGATTCATAGTAAAAAAGATAGCAACTAAATGGGTTAATAACAAACGAAGTATGAAATATCTTTAAACAAACGACAACTTGGTTTAGTAATAGTAGTAGATAAACAAACAAATGGATTGTGCATAAATCAGAAGTTGAAAATGGCTAAGCTAATGAAACACCAGTACCTACACGTTTTTTCCTTTAGCTTCAGCTAATCGCTGGACTAAACAGTTAACAGTAAATGACAAGGATTTTGTTTCACAAAATAATATCGGCGAGAAAGTACATTTTGCAAAATTGGAGCAACAAAAAGTTGATACACAAAAGTACAGAAGCTTCATAAAATATATGTCTCTATACACTACTATTGGTTTGAGGTGTGCTTTCTTAAACAATAATTTATTATTTCAACGAAATTAGATACCCTTAAAAGAGAGGCTGGACAAGGCGGTCATTTTATATCACCATAAAAGCGCCAAATTTAAAAAAAATACTTACTGTCTATTTTAGGTTTTTTTATTTATCAAAATGATTGGCATTTGATAAACAAACTAGTGAAGTATGACATAACAGTATACGTACTTATTACTAAAAAGGCAGAAAAATAAAAACAAATGTCTTAGACATAATTCCTTTAATAACATATGCATTGCAACACTCTTACTCCCGTGTGCTTTTGCAATTGCTTTTTTCTTTCAAGAAATTTTTAATCTAAACCGAACAAACCTTTTAATTATTTTGTTATTTAAGTTATGGCAATTTAAAACATGATCAACTTTAAGAAGTGAAAACTGTTTACATAAAAATTGAATTATGTTGGCAATTTTATTTTTGAGAACATCTCCATATTGAGGAAAAAATTAAAAGTTTCTTTATTACAAAAAAAAATAAGCGGTCTTTATTATAATATCTTATATGTACGAATTTAGAATATGAATATTTTGTTGGTTTGTTTTTTGGAACCAACAGAAGCTATTCAATTTTTACAAAGATTTCCTTTCAAGATTACATAATTTTTCCACGAACTGAGTTATAACTCTTTGAAAATCTTGCTGGTTAGTGGTACACAGATTCATTGCAATTTCTTTTATTTTTTTAAAATTCTGAAAAACTTGTCAGATATTCTTGTCGTCACTTTCATAATTTGAAGTAGATGAGCTTAATATAATTTTTAAATTGAACTATCTTTAGGGGTTCAATTCGTTCTCCCATTCTGCTCATTTTCTTCTTCTATTTGAAACTCGTGGGAATACTCTCATTTTTATACCTTTTCTGGTAGAATTAAGACACCCAGGTACACAACAACCCGTTATTGTGTTTAATAATTATCTGTAAAATCGCTAATTTATTTATTCATTCATTCATAATTATTTATTCAACAGGATAACATTTCATTATTATCACAGACCACTTTGTTATTATTAAAACTATGAAATTCAAAAATGTGATATAAAATGGCCAATCAAAATTTGGCGATAAATTATCGAGTCTCTCATTTAAGGGTCTCTAAACGAAATTAGAGTTCTTAATAATATTTAGGAACTCTAAACGAAATTACAGTCGCTTTATATACACTGACTGTAGACGAAATTAGAGATCCTGTATACAGTTCGATAAGAGTTGAGAAAACACAAACGTCAGCAGCCAAATTTGATCCAAAACATGCATGTGCAGAAATACTGTTTGAAAGTCATTAGTACCATTTGTATCAGAATTAAGTAACAAGTATTAAAAAACTGAAATATAAGGTATTGGCTACTCTATTTTTAGTTTGAATTATGCCTTTTAATTAGCAATAGTATCAAATTATTGAAATGATAGCCCCTTGAGACTCTTTCAGGGTTCTGGGTTCAATTATCAAGTAACTTAGCTCCGAAAAATTTGACTTTCAAATGTTTCTCAACTATTCATTCAAATCCAATTGTCACTTAAAAATGTCAAACAATTGTCAAAAAATTAATTATGAAATCAGAATGACAAATGTCCAATTCCAAGAATTGTACAATACAACCTTATATAAATTGGTAAGCTATTATTTCTATTTAATTGCACATTTTTAAAATGTCTTTACTTGCTTTATAGTTGGTATACTTAAATGACACCCATCTTCTATGGTCCTTATTTTACCTCTAAGAGAGCAATCCACCTACAATGCACAGCTCGGCCCCATTTGCATCCCGTTGCCAACACTCACTCACCGACAGCAGGCTCCCGTTGCCCACAACTAATGGATCTCGATCACCTGTCAACTATCAGCATACACTGTTCCTAGCTCTGCTCTCATTCCTGTCTCCTTCCAGAAAGGACGCTCCTCAAAAATGTTCCAAGCGTCATGTTCCTTACAGCAGACAGCCTGCCGTACTACACCAGATCTGAACCTGTCTCAGCAACACGCCCGTCAATGAATCTTCATCTTCCTTTGAAGCTCTTACAATCTCTCGAATGAGCAAACCCAAACTTATACAATCACTTGTTAAATTGTATGTTTTAAAATAAATCCATTTACATATAAATCTTCAATTCTTCTATTATATAACTAATAATTGCTATATTCTTCTGGTTTTACCATATGTTAATTATCTTCTGTAACTTATTCTTATCTTCTGTAACTTATTCTTCAGTTTTCATATTAACTTCTGTCTATTTCTCTTATTTTCACCACGTAGATTTTGTCATATCCCCTAGTATATTTTCCAAAAGAGTTTTAAATAAATCGAGTTTAAAATTCCACTTTTTTATTAATATCAAAATTCAAAATTACATGTTTCAAGAGTTGTTATTTTTCAGTTTTTTCAAACCAATTTCTTAACTACCATATCTAATTGTTATTGCCTTCTACTCTGACCTTTACCTACCTTACTAAATTAAATTCTTATCAGAACTTTGCATTCGTCATTCTAGATAATACCATTTATTAATTAACTTTTTATTCCAAAACACCTGCAACCTTTCAAACACTATCATTTCAATAATACTTTGCTCAAATTCAAATTTAATTATAGTAGTTTATTTATCTAGAACGAAAAGTGGAATTTTAAAGACGAGAAAGTTGAAATTACTTGCGAGGACCTTTAAAAACACTTTTCGTTTGTGGTAAATACAACGGTTTATTTCATACTGAAAGTTTAATGAATTTTAAGTAAAAAGTTGTAAATCATTTCAAATTTCATGTCAACAACTGACGTATAGTTTTAAAGTACTTGAACTTTAAAATTTTACTTTAAAGTACTAGGACTTTAATGTTTCATTTTTTGTACAATAAATAAGTTGTTCCCGCTGCTGATCATGTAAGTCAGTGATACAGCCTTAGTAACAAAACGTGTAAGGGCCGATTCTACAAACCAAGGATAAAGTTATGCGGTGAATAAATACCCTAGAAACGATTGCTGTAACAAAGGAAACTATGACAATTATACCTCAGATAGCTTATTCTAAGTATATACTTGCATTGTGGAACCGGCCCTAAGGCGGTGATTATATTTGTTTGCTGGTTTTTCTTGACAACGGAACTTGATATTATTATTAAGGTCCTAGGATAATAAAATTAGTAAAGCAAGATGCAGATTTAGACGTTTTTTTTATAAATTGCAAGTGTTTAATTGACATGTCACACTCACAGGTAACACGACTCACGAAAACTAATCCTGGTGACAGGTGACAAACCAAACGATTTTTTTTAAATCTAGGAAAATTTCGATAAGCAGCGGGAAAAATATAATAAGATAACTCGGAATGTATGGTCTATTAATATTTTCGGAAGGCAACAAGCCGCGACTTCGTCTTGGCTTGTACTTGCCTACCTCAAATGTAATAGGGCCTTACATTCATTGCTGCTTAAATAGCTATTAAAGTACTTGAACCTTAAAATTTTACTTTTAAAGTACTAGGATTTTAATGTTCCTTTTTTGTACCATAAATAATCCGAAAAATGTCATTTTTGACATCAGTGTGAAATAAATAACTTTTTATAGACATTCTCAATCTATAGTATGAATCAAAATAATTGTATTAATATCCCAATTTTTTTTATACTTTCTAACTTTAACTAAAACCAACACCTTATGATACACTATGTGTTGGTGTTGTATCATAACAATATATACCTATACTTCATTTACTTGACATCTGCACTGTCAGTGTCAAATTTAAAAAAAAATGACTTGACTATACCTCCAAAATAATATATTCTTTATTAGACTGTACAGTAATTTAATTGTTAAAATATGAAAAATAGCAGTGGTGCCAACATACTGTCAGTTCGAACTCGTCTTTAGTAAAAATGTTTTTGAAATCTTGTTAGAGTTTCTCGTTTTTACTCTTTTCATTGTGTATTTTTTTACTCAAGATAACGCTGTTCTTTTTTAAATTGTGTTTGCATGAGGGTTATTAATTTTGAAAGTAAAACGCAATCCTTGCCTTGGTGTAGGAATTCATACGTGCTTTGGGTAACAGATTCCTGCTTTTTTGCTGTTTCTGTCTTCAAAACAAGGTTCAGACAAAGGTTCAGCAGAAAATTAATCTTGAGGAACGAAGAAAATTTCATTTTCAGGTCTGGTTATATGATATGAAAATAAAGTGGTAACGGCAATACCTTTTAAGTCCCTTCTGCCATCCACGCGTATTTCTTCCCACCGATTTTCATTAAAATGGACTATTTTTGATATGCTGCTCTTAGCTCCTCCTTTTTAGGATTTTTTTTATAGTTCAGATCTGATTTTGCAGCCAAGAATATAGCAACCCGTCATTTCAGACACTTAGATAAAAGTGCAACTCCAAATATTTGCTCGAAAAAACACAAATTATTACATTTGCAGTGACTTTTGACTTAAATGAACAATTTGTCAAATTTGATTAATGTGAAACTGTTTCTAAGGCAATGAGCATTCGAATAGACGACGCGCGTGATTCACCAACCACAATGCATTTCTTCGTTTTCTCAACTCTTATCTAACTATATACAGGGACTCGAAACGAAATTACAGTGACTATATTAATGACAGTGTGGTCAATTTTGGTCCTGTTTCTAACTGGTTGTTTTAAAATCCGCCATTAAGGGTCGTTTCAATGTCCTATTGAATATTTTTAGCAGTGTACGCATATTTAGTTACAAAACGTTACTAATGTCAAAATAAGACATTGACATTTTATAAATTATCTAAAGTAACTCAGTTACTGAACACAGCCTAAGCATCAAAATAAATGTTGTATCATCATTGATGTACACTTATGTTATTTTATACACAAAAATAAAGTAAGTACGAATGCAAACTAAATTTTAACAAAGCAATAATTTTGACTTTAGTAATATTTTGTTACTAAATGTCACCGACACCGTTAAAAAAATGCACATGCAAATCCTGTTACAGTGTAACAAATCGAGTCAATGCGGTACAGACGACTCCTGCAGTTTACACAGGTATTTGTAGTCATATTTCACTAATATTTCAGACGTTTTCAACTGAAAACCATTATTGTTAGTTTCAGTATCACCGTTTTAAAACAGTTTTTTAATGAAATCGGAGTGACCTGTAGATAAACACCCGTGCAAGTTTTAATTGATGTTAACCATCTCAAGGAGATCTGTTATCATTTGAAGAGAGAATAATTGCTTAAAATACTATTATCTACATTTAATATGCCTGTTTATTTACAACCGATGCCTCTATTATTGAACTCAAGCGAAATATTGTTAGATTTGTCTATGCACCCTGTAGCAGAAACGCCTCAAAATGGCCGCCATCCATATATATAATACACATATATTGCTAGTAGGGCCTGGAAACGTCAGAAAACATTACGGCGCCGACATAGTCTCACTTAGAGTATAACGCGTCTCGTGCGCATGCGTGGGAATTTGAACTCCGCCTTTAGAAGCGAATTTTAAACTTGACCACTTCCCCATTGGCCGGACGACGCCGCCGCGCTTGCACACAGCTCATCATTATACATTGAAGAGTTGGTTGTCTGTCTCACTTCCTTGGTCAGTTTCCCACTCATAGCCGCTAACAATATACTAAGTATTAGATATATGCCGCCATCTAAAATTGACCGCACTGTCCTTATAAAGTCACTGTAAACGAAATTACAGTGACTTTATATGCGACAGTGGCGACAGTAGAGTGTATTCTTTCTGGTCGCTCGAATCGGCCGCCATTAAGAGGCAAAATTTGTTGATGCTTTTGTTTGTTTATACCAAATCGAGGTTAGCAGGTTAGGTTTTGCGTCAGTTTGTGTCAAAACTGACCCAAAACCTAACCTGGTAACCTCGAATTTGGCATAGACTTACAGTGCCACCAACATATTATTTATACGTTATGTAACCATGACCATTCAAAAACGTTCAATTTAAATACTAAAGTTAGTAGGCCATTGGCCGCCATTTTGTGGCAAACTGTGCCTATTGTCGCCACTGTCTTTATCAAGGCACTATAAACGAAATTAGAGATCCTGTATGTAGTAGCCTATATACGCTAAACGAAATCAGAGCCAGTAGATATAGGAGAGTACCGCCACGTCCGCCATATTTGTTCCTCTTTCATATGCGTCACTTTGAGGTTTGTAACACAATTCCGTCAACGTGACATTTATTGGCAATCCGAAATTTTACTTAAAATTGGCAAGACTGTAAGTCTATGTCAAATTCGAGGTTATCAGGTTAGGTTTTGTTTGTTATTTGACACAAACTGACGCAAAACATAACCTGCTAACCTCGAATTTGAGATAGACTTACAGTCTTGCCAATTTCAAGTAAAATTTTAGACATAACTCAATCAGTCATTGCTGATGGGAACAAAAATGGCGGCGATGGCGGCATTTTTACGGATCAAAGAATGGCGGTACTCTCCTATATACACTGGCTCTGAACAAAATTACAGTGGCTTTATACAAGACAGTGTGGCCATAGGGATGTCTTCGCCGCTATTGGTCGACGCGAATATCCGCCATTAACAGGCAAAATATTTAGTTACTTCTAAGTTGTTCTCAAAGAGGTTGGTAGAACCTGTTCCTTTGGTTATGGAAGAAAATAAAACCTTTCAAATCTGACAATTGTAAATTATCAGTGTCAAATAATTCATTAGCGTCGCAAGCGGGTGAAATTTTATCATCTACTGCCCTGAAAAACTAATATTCTGCACAGTATTTAAATGTGACAATCTAGAATTGTGCTCTTGTTGTAGGTAATAGCACAAGATGCGTTCGACTTGGAATGTATGATAAAGAGATTACATCGGTGCTACGATGAATGGGGCTTTAGCATATAAGTTTAGAGAAAGCGGAGTATCTATTTAGTAATCAACTCGGAAGCACAATATAAATAAGTCTTAATAAAGATGTCGCAGTAAGACAAGTAGAAAGGTTTAAATACCTCGGTGCTACAATACAATCGATGAAAAAGGTTTGAGAACAGAAGAGATCAAAACTCGAATAGTACAAAGTAAGAAGATAATGGGATGCTTGAAATCAATTTGATGGGACAATACTATCTCTAACAAAAACAAAAAAAGAATAGGTGAAGTAATGGTAGAGTCGATGCTATGTTATGGCAGTGAGGTATGGACTGTAACAGCGGAAATGAAACGAAGACTAGACACAGTTCAAATGGACGAAAAAGCGGAAAGGTATCGAGACGAGATAGAGTGACGAACGAGGAAATAAGGCGCAGAATGGAGGCACCAGAATGAGTTGTGGACAGAACTGAACGGAAAGCGTTAAACTGGTTTGGTCATCTGATGAGAATGGAGGAGACGACGTGGCCTATGAAGATCTTTAAATGGTCGCCGCCGGGTAAGAAAAAAAGAGGTAGACCACGCAAACCATGGAATGAGGGTATTCGGAGAGCCACGGAGGAGAGGAACCTGGAAGAAGACCAAGCACAAGACAGGGAGGTTTGGAGACAGGGAACAGGAAGACGGCATTTAGCTGTATTGTAAACTACCATAACTGAAACCGGTTGTAAACTTCATGCAACACCTTAAAGCACAACGAACGAACGCCAATGGTAAATGTCAATGTCCAAACATAACACTGTACGTGTAGCTAACATCTTCTAGTTAAAGTAACTAACGCCAAAATAATGACCACTCAAAAACGTTCGATTATTTCTAAAGGCACTGTATATCTCTACGCTCAAATTTGCCTGAAAATGGCCGCCAACAATCGTATGGCCACACTGTCTTGTATATAGTCACTGTAAACAAAATAAACTTGCAGCGCCCCCTACCGGTTTTGGACCTAACATTGTTTGCGCACGACATACTTAGCCAGGTCACAATTTGTTTAGAAATCTCCTCGAGTGCGGAGCGCGTTCTTTGTGCTCCTGGTGAGCCGCTGTTTGTTTGAAAGCTTTCTGTAAGTATTATTAACTTGTGGATCCAGAAGTGCGTAAACGTTGTGAACGCTACCCGATTACCAGTTTATGACCATCTTTTCCGCCCAGCTCGAAACCGTAACAATAACATGCAGAACCAACTTGATACAAGGTAGACTACAAGCTGTATTTCCATTGCTGTTAATTTTACTATCTCAGCGATTTACTTTATAGGTGTGTAAGTTTTATCAAGCTATCTAAATGATGCAAGATACCTATAGTGGATGTATATTTAAAAAAAATCTTTTATTCAAGTGAGAAATGTCCAAACGGTTATAGTGCTACCGATGGTTTATATGGGCATAAATGAACTCATTAAAGCCTGGGGAAGCTGTTTCATTGCATGTAAATGCGTACACTTTTCCATTGTCAGCAATTTGTCTAACAATTAAGATTTTTACTGGAAAATGTATAGACCTACTACTTACTCAGTCTTCCTGAAACTGATGACTAGAAGTGGAACTTACCTAAAACAAAAATAAAAGTTACAATTTGCAGTTGTATACGAACTACAAGAACTAGTTATTGAAAGTGTGAGCCTAGTATAGTTTATTGCGTTGTGAAACTACATATGTTAAGCTTTAATTATTATTATGGATATTTATCAAATCCTTCGATTATTGTACTGTGTGCAAGAACCATTTAATAAATAAGACAAACGCAAATAAAAAACCTTCATGTTACATTTAAAACAGCATACAAATTCATTTTTTCGACATTTATGGAGGAACAAAATATTTCACCTTTCTATACGCTGAAAGATTGTGCGCAGTATTCATTTTGTGGAGTATGATACCAATCAATTTCCAGCCAATGTGACTGATGTTTGCCATTTGTCAGTTCAATAGAAACTGACGTACCGATTTGCTTGTCGACAGAACCCTCCTATCATGACAATCAATAGACATTCTAGCAACCTAACCAGAGCAATTTCCACCGAGAATTCTAATTACAGCAGACAGACGTGCCGGATTAAATCTTTATAACTTCATTATTATTTACTCGAATCGTCATAGAGTTCCTGAACTGAACCTGTTTAGGGGACTTAATGCGACGCGATTGTGTAGAAACACTTAGCGACCAATGAACAGCTTTTCGACTCATTCAGGCTTTCAGATAAATTTTTCTGCAATTATCTGCTTCGACCGGGAATTTGCATTTCTTCATATTAGTTTCCAATTCGCCCCCAATAAGATTAAAAGAGTTGGAAAAAGCTCTGATACTTATCGCCGAAGCCGGTCACGTACGTTCAATTTAGATACCACGCATTTTTATCAGGGTAACACATTTTAACAGCGTTCGGCAGCATTTTCGCCAAAAGTGTTTCAAATTACAATTAGGGAGCTGATAACTCCATCGTTTTCCCATTTAGCCCACATTTCGCTGCCGCGCTGCTAAATAAAGCAGGCGTTGTCTATACAATGTCCATAGCCATTCGCATCCATTTTTCAGGTGCTCATTTGGCGCATGGCGGCCCATCGCCTTTCGTTTTCTTTATTGCCCTTCACATAAGAGGAAATTAATGTATTATTCAAATTAAGGCCAGCACTTACTCGGTCTTCTCCGGCCGCATGCACTTGTGGAACATTCAAAGAAAGCACTAATCTAATCATTCACGGCTTAACACATTCCGCCAGTGAACAGGCTTTTGTAATATTTAGACTTTTAACCTGGAAGTGTTTTACGTCTACGTGAATTAGTCTTTTACAGAATATATAATAACAGCATACATTATATTGTCTAAACATAATTAAACAAGACTAACATTAATCGACATATTCGTAGGGTTAACTCATTTATAATAAAATATATTTTTAAGTGGTTAATAAATTTCCCACCTTACTGTTAGTAAAAATTGAAACTGTGATACCTGAAATAATAGAAATATATCTTGCTCTGAAGGGCATACTCTCTTTTGAGTTTGTTATAGAAACAACAGACGATAATGATTTAAGCAGTTAAAGGAAGACTAATATTTTATTGAACTGGAGGAACACGTACAGCCTGTCGTAAATGTTTGAGCAAATCTAAAGACAATGCATATGCCTTAGCAACTACATTTTGAAGCACAAACTTTATGTATGTACATAGGTATCTTTGATGTCATATTATTTTTTAAAAAGTTTAGTCAGACCGTCCTCATAAGACAAATGAAATAAATCATTCTTGGTGGTCATCTGAGACATAGAAGATAGAGGATAGTGTTGTGTCTCTTTCAAATGCATAAGGTCTATTGGTCATCCTATTTTTTTTGTTGGTCGGCTAAAGAGTCTTATTCCTCCATAAAGTAATTTTAACATTCTTTATTAATAGAGTGTAGCTTTTATTTGGTTTTCACTCCTCAGGAACGTTATTTCTGTATATGAAATCTCCCTTTTGCGAAAGACTCGCATCTTGCTTTCGTAAGTGATGTATGGGGGGGGGGGGGGTCATAGATGTCAAATCCAGGTCAGACCGCTCGCATTTCAAATCCTGTGCCTGCTTACACTCGCCTCCCCGTACGCCAATATAGTCTCTTTTGATCCTACGGCGGGTCGTTGTTTTGCGCAAAGTTGCTACCGGAAAGCGGCGTTAGAATGAATTGGTTGATTGAGTGGAAAATAGAGCGCAAACGTATTTGCCTCACACTCCTGTCGTTTATCGAGACAGTTAGTCACATGTTCCTGCAGCTGTACATGTTACCGACCGCATTAGCGTCTTGCCCTTGCGTTTACCCCGTCAATTTCAGTAGCGCGACTTCTTTTCTAGTGGCAATTGACCTTACGTAGCTAGGCGGAGTTGTTCTGTACAAGCGGCCCCCGTGGCTGCGGCCGTTGGAGCCCGCTGTGAGGATTTCGAGTTCTCACTTTCGAGCCGTGCAGTGGTGCACCAACTGTCGAAGACGTAGTATAGAGTGCCATTGTCGTTAATGTCCGTTTGAACTATAACATAATCTTTCATTCCCATTGCTTTCTCGTTTTGTGTTTTAATGTCTTTGAAATTGTTCCACCCCAAGTAGCACAATCAGTCGTTGCAACGTATCGGCGACCATTCTAGAAACGTTAATGTGTCTAGGTACTACTCCCGGGAAAGTTATAGAAACGTTCTGATTACGTGCACGCGAATAAAACGGAAAATAGTTTTTGGGGACCTCAGCGTTTAGGCATTAGATGACATTCCTGTAACTTGTTTGGCTACGTTTCATTGACGTTGTGGTTACGTATCGGCGACGTTGCGGCTTGGTAGCTGCAACTTCCACAGGTTTTGACTAATTTTTTATATTAGCGTTGTTTGCTTTATATTGCAACCGATGTTTTATACTTATGTTTCATTCCTCCATGATCCTTTCATAATTTATCTAGCTCAGAAACCAGAGTGAGTACTATCAAACTAATATTAGAGGGCAAAACCTGTGCTCTGTTCGACGGTCTAATTGGAAAAATTAAAACGAATGGAAGGTTACTATCAAAAATAATAATGATGCGATCAAATCGTTGTTCAATATTGCATTTTTAATTAAAATATTGGCTTTAAAATATTTAATCTTATGCGAAAATATGAGATACTATATGCTGAAAACGTTCTTTGTTCTTTGCGACTTGAACCCAATTATTATGTATAAATGTATTATGTTTGGTGCATAAATCATAACAAATTAATTTCGTAAAGGTTCAGGTTTCCAAATAATGGAGTCGCAGATGTTTCCCATAAAAATGACATATTTCGGAAGTAGCTTTAACTAATAAATACAACTTGAAAGTAATTCTACTTGTCGATAGTGTGACAGGAACACACCACTAGTCCCAGCAGAGTTGTGCCTACCACAAACTGCTTGTTTACAGTTCCCATTACTACTTCACGGTTCTACAGAAGCTGCCATGTTGCCAAATGTTGAAATCTCTCTAGTGTCTGGGACAGCGACTCGGCGGTATTTCTAAGCTTAACCACCAGATGGTAAAACAGCGAGTGATTTAGTGAGCTTACTTTGATCTAGAGTGCCTGCATATTAATAATAAGATAATTTTAATATTATACAGGCACTTTATCCCGATCTTGATGTGGTAAAGTAGTGGTGTCCTATGTTGGTAATATCGGAAAGTAGGTACCCCCCCCCCCCCAGAAGCCGTTCAAGGTCATTCAAATCGGTATTTTGACATCAAAGGAACTACGTCTTTGATGAATGTACGCTGGTACCATCTTCAAAAAAAAAAAGAAGCAAATATATTTATATGGCACCAAATGGAGGGTAACAAACAAAATAAACAGCATACGAAAGTAAGTAAATTTTTTGAAGATACTTCAAAGTGTTACAACGGTAAACGACCACCCCAAGGTTAAGAGCCATAATATGCATAAATCTTAAACTACTGGGCTTAAAGTTCTTAAAAGACCAAAACCATTTATTGCAAAATATATAAAAACAGGGCAGAAATAATAACAAACCTGCTGAAGAAAAAAGGTGATATAAGGAGTTATGGTAAATGTACACTTATAGAAAGGGCAATAGGGTACGTATACCTTGCGCAATCGTAATCAATGCTAAATATCAGAACGCAGACAGTGTTCGAAATTTATGAAATTTATTATCGATAAACTGATAAAGACGTAAAAATTTATGGAGGCATGTATGCTAAATATGAAGCTAAGAGACAGAGGCAGGCAAAAAACGAAGACGCTTTTGATCATACCCCATAACTAAAATTAAATTGTGCTTGACTCAACATCAGACAAAAAAACGTTAAATGAAATTCAGGAATGCAGCAGTGGAGACTATGGAGACCATAATATGGATATGAATAAAAAGACGACAGTGGATGGGCAACGTAGAGAGAGAGAGAGAGAGAGAATAGGAAACAACGGACTGGCGAAGCTAGTAGTGACATATATATATATATATATACCGGGTGCTGACTTGCGCGACGCACCATAGGAATTTGCATAGTAAATTCTTAATGTTCAATTATTTGCTCCCCTAATTATTTTAGAGCTTAAGTGTAAATACATTTTTTGTAGAGAAAAAAATACTGCACCCATTCATACTGTTGCTAACAATTTTTCATTTTCCGGAACTGAAGGAATGCAAAAAACAAACTAGCATTTTTACAAGAATCAGTGATGCCATGGAAGTGATGCCATGGAATTATTGAAACAAGCCAATGCCAACGCAAATGCGTGCGGAGCGACAATATGTGTTGATTGTTTGTTTGTCATTGATGTTTCATTATTAATTATGTTCTGCTTAATGTCTCTAAGGTACCTAGACCTTGTCCATAACAAAAATGGTTTTACGAGTATGGTGGACGTTTGTTAACTAAGCTCCTTGTTTATTGTAAAATATCCGTATCGGCAAATTCCCATTAAGACTGATTTATTTTAAGTTTAAGACTACAGACACGTTATTAAATAATTGTAGGTGTAATAATGAGGTTCAGAACTTACACCAAAACGAGAAAAACGACAATAAATTCAATCTTTTGACGGCAGTGACTGGATGATCGCCCCGCACGCACTTGCGTTGGCATTGGCTTGTTTTAATAATTCCATGGCATCACTGATTCTTGTAAAAATGCTAGTTTGATTTTTTGCATTCCTTCGGTTCTGGAAAATGAAAAATTGTTAGCAACAGTATGAATGGATGCAGTATTTTTGTCTCTACAAAAAATGTATTTACACTTTAGCTCTAAAATAATTAGGGGAGCAAATAATTGAACATAACGAATTTACTATGCAAATTCCTATGGTGCGTCGCGCAAGTCAGCACCCGGTATATATATACCTATTTCAAAAAGAGACGGTACGAAAGCTGGGCGTTAGTATCTCAGGAAATGGAGTGATATACTAATCTTGGAGGTAAATGGATCTAGTTCTAGATTAAGAAGAAGAAGAAGATACCGATGATAGGAAGTTTTCCGTATGAACCCTCTTAAAATTTGTAGCTTCTCCTCCCACTCCTTCAGCATCACAAGGTACATACTGTTGTGGGTTTTACGAGATTTATTTATTACCTATTTACCATTAGTTAGTTCTGGATTTTTATCAGGAGTGATAATTGTGAACATTTAAACCTATTTTCAGTATATTATGCGTTTTGTTTCTAAGCTTGAAGTTGTGCCTTCCAAATGTTTTGTTTCGTTTTTACTTCCCGGGTCTAAAAGATGAAGGAAGTATTGTAATCGCGAAAAAATCATCTTCCGAGATTTCTTCAGATCTTTATGTTTAAGGGCCCTAAATGACGAAAAACAGTTTTTTTCAATTCCGTTTGTCCGTCTGCCTGCCTGTCTGTTGGCGGTATAACTCAAAAACTATTTTTTGCAGGATGATGATATTTTGAATGCAGATTATATATCTACCTGCATGAAACCGAGACAATTTCGGACAAATATATACAGAGTGAGCACCTTAAAAAAATTCGTTTTTCTTATTTTTGCGTTAAGTGGGAAATAGATAAAAGTACTAGTTTGTACATAGGTCAGGCTTTACACTTGACGAAAATAGGACCCAACAGATACAAGATAAGGTAGCAAGAAATTCAAACCGTTTCCACAATAACACAGTTTGTTACGTGCGAAAAGCATATTGTACTAATGGTAGTAGTTTACGGTACAAATAGTCGTGAATAAGCGATCAAGTGGGAAAACGGGGTGAAAGTTTATAAAAATTAGTATCAGGGTTGCAAGGTTTATTAAAAAAGAAAAGAGGGTAGAAATTGGATAACAGATTTTGTTTTCAAAAATGAGTGACAGCATTTAATTGTGCAAATGGTTTTCGTGGAAAATAATGTGAAACTCGTAATTTCTCGTGGTTTTGGTTATAGTATGTTGATACTGGCCGACCGCGCTTGAAGCGGATATTGGGAACGAGGTGTCACTTTCCGTCGGACGCAGAATCCGAAGTCAATTATGACGATATAGGAACAACGCAAAACAATGCATAGTTTATTGCCTGTTAAGTACAGTGTATGTATAGTTATTTTGCATCTATCTCAGTCTATTTCGTAATTCAATATTATAGCAACAAATATTAGGCGGAAAACATACGGGAAGCTCGTCTTCTAAAAAGCCAAGCAGTTTTGGTGTCTACTTGCGGTAGGTGACAGCCAGCGATTGATAGCTGACAATTGTAGGAGAGGACTAACCGGCGAAGTGGGGTTAGTGGATTTCTAGAGGTTCTTAAGGCTGGTCATCGATAATACAAATATAACAACAAAACAGATAAGTGCATTAACTATAATCTGATGATATTTCGCATATAACTGAAATAAGAACAATGCGTACCCATTAGAAATATTTGGTATAAGCTAATTTGGGGTACCCCGTTCGAATATTAGTGCATTACTGAATGATTGTCCAACTTTATGAATAAGAGTGTTAACAATAAAGTTAGCAAAGGTATTGCTTTCTTTTATTTTCATTTAAACTTTGGGAAGGTTCAATAATTGTATTGCAGATATATAGTGAAGTTATAAGTTTCTTTACATATATCAGTGTGATTTAGTAAAACTTGTTGGCGCCCACCTTTAACATTTTAGTAATTAAAGATTTCGCGACGTCGCGTCGTCACTGTAGCTAGAGACGGGCCTCAAGTACACTCTTATAGCGAGAAATTATTGAAGTTAAAAATATAGAACGCCGATCTAAAGGTAAGTGAAGAGCTAACAAGTTCTCTTAATTTCATTCGCTCTTCGAACACATTCCAGGGAGTCTGCATGGCGCAGTATAACCTATCGATGCGGTTACAAATGCATCCGAGGATGATGTAGATCGAATTCCTCCCCCGAAATTGTTTATTACTGAAAATTGAGGAATTTTATGCATACATCGCATTTACAAGTTGAGTTTTAAATATTTCTCAGTGATTCTTAAACTAGTGGAGAGCTTTTTTTCTAGATTCAGATTATATATTAATCACAAAATTATTTTTAACAACTGCTACAGAAAGTGTTTAAATAAAGCGTACGGGGAATGTGGAGTATCAACTTTGGCATCGAGGTATATTTCAAACTATTGCACATAATTTTATACAACCAGCGTGTGAAATGTGATAGAGAGAATAACGAATTTTTTTTTGGAGAATTATCTGCATTCGTTTATTGTTGTAAAAAATTGAATTGTTTTATCGTAAGTGATATGGTTGAAATGCGTGTCCCACTTCGCTTCGGCGTGAAAGTTAAATATGCCTAGCGCCGACGCGAAAAGGTTAAGCTAGCTGCAACGCAATGATCTAAAAGATGCTTGGTAGGCTTGCAAGATATTGTTCAACGTTTAGATCGCATTCGCAGGCGCGTGCGGTTCAAATTCCGTGGCTAATGTATTTTTTATTTTAAAATTGATATAATTCGCATTCAAGTGTATTCGTTTATTGTTTCCGTATTACTTGGAACTTGAAGACATTTTTACTCCTAGTTTCCTTTGATTTTTAAAATTATTTAGTGTCACAACGTTCACTCGCGAGAAAAGTTCCCTATACAGACTTGTTTTTTATGTTTTCAGAACAATACTGTGTAAAAGTCTGTAATAATGTGTGTGATGTTTTATAAATACACCCTGTATTTAATGCACTAACAGAAAGAGTAAAAGATGCAATAAACCTTCTGTGGATACTTAAAGGAATTTTCTTTATTTTACTTTTAGTTGATATCAAAATTCCTCTCCATATAAGTTCAGTAAATATTTTTTAAAACATGAAACTTTTTGCCTGGGTCAGGACATGCCTTAATAATGGTTCCAGTTGAGTACCAAAATTTTCTGTTCCCAGTTCTGTCAACCATTCAACTGAACAGCTCTTGCGATTATCACCTCTCAGCTGATTTCAGGTGATTAAGCACTACATGGTTTAATTTAGTGATCACAAATCTTGACTCTCAGAAGCATTTCAATTCAATCTTCTATTTATAATATTAATCTAACTTTTGCAGGACACTGTCTGGTATTTATAAGTTCTTTGCTCAATCTAACTGATAAATCCCTAGAAGTTTGCAACAACTTCTTGCATCATGTACACCACATTCTAGGATGCTGACACTTAATTATTAGGTATTTGCCAATTAACAATACATCTTTAATACAGAATTTATACAATCTTTTACTACTGACTAAATTCAATCTAACCTAATTCAATATTTCGTATTTTTGTGTAGCTTGTCTTAGGGAAAATTCCAGACTATTTAGTATTTTTAATTATAACTCTCATTGAGACCAACCGAATTACTATAATATTGACATTATTACAAATAGTAAATCATCCTATTAGATAATGAAATATACATTTCTTCATAAATAACTTCACAGCTTCCATTATCAGTTTATAACAAGTCCACAGTTCACAACTGAGCGCTTACTCTGCACATTAAAAATCCCACACGCCGAAGATGTAGTCCTTTTCATTTATGTGACTACTATGCTCAAATAAATTCCATGTTAACATTTTCATTTATTAAATTTCTTCGACGTTATTCAAGTTTTTTGATTGCTGCTGATTCTGCTTCAGTGAACCACTTGCTGTTATGAGAATGAACAGAGGGTAAAGTGAATCACTGTCACTTTCCAATGAAGAGAAACTTTTAGTTTATTTCAAAATGGAGATTTTCAGTGTTAGTTTTATTTATTAATTATAATCCAAATAATATCACGATAATGAAATTGCGAATAGTTGCTATATTTTTAAATTAAAAATAACCAAACGAAAGTATTTTAGCTTCTGTATATATCAATTATATTGTACATCAAACGTTAGCACTATTATAAGAATTACTGTATGTATATTGGTGATAATGTTTTAATAGTTTTCCTGTAAAAAATATGCACATAAAGTGCACCTGCCACTTTTACTCGGTTGAATATGGATTAAAAGGCCACTTTGCGGAAGCAATATTATTATGCATTTTAAAGCAACTTGTAGAAGTTAGTAAATAACTAGACAGGCCTAACTAGAGGGTATAGAATTATATCATCAGCCATATACTCCTTAAAAGCAGTACGGCATGTACATTCTCACAGTTAAGAAGTAAAACTTGCAGTTTAATTTAAGTCTAAAATGAATTAATACATCGACTAAGAAAAATTTTCACAAAGAATACTAACAAACGATGTAATATTTGGAAAATGCAGATTTTGGAAAGTTTAAAATACTAATGTTTCGTGGCGTTTCCGGTCTGTCCCAGCAGAGTAGCAGCGAATGTCGTAAATTTGGGCAATTTTCTTGTGCTCGAGTTCTGAGGAAGCCAAGTTTAAAATGTTTACCTCATCCACACAATCTGTCACGTCGTGTCGCAGCTATTGAAACGTATCTCATTTCTAATTAAAATTTTAATGTCGGGAGCGATCCCGGAATACTAATCGCGAACTGGCCGATCTCCTTGCGGCTTGCTTAGGCGGCTATTAGGCGGAATTCATGTTTAAAAGTTCGAAACAATGTAGCGAACGGACCGAACACCTGATACATAATGCACACGTTTTAAGGAGCTTTATAGTGGTACTCGCATATTGTATAGCATTTATGACTCGCTGTTTAGTGCCTTCCTTCGGGAAATGGCGCTAAACGATAAAACGCTGCCGGCTAGCTCACCACAAACTTAATTTACATTGACTAACCTTCCTAAATTCTCGGCAGAAAATGCCAGACAACTCCAGATGTATCTCTTACTTCCTTAAAACGGATTACCGGAATATTTTGAAAAGCTGCCTGGGCGTTTCTGACAGCTTCGTAGGCGAATTTTGATTGCAAACTAGGTCAGCTTTTTTAAGCGCACGCCAGCGTCAGTGCTCTTGTATACTTCCTCTACTTAGAAGAGGGGTACAAAGAAAATGTATCTTATTAATGACAAATTGCACATGGATTGAGATAAAATTTAATATTTGTCATATGTCGGATACCGTAATTGTTAGTATGCAGGGTTGATATTTCAAATATCATTCTGACACTTTATCTTACAAAGTTTACTGTATGTGTGAGATACCATAACCTATAAAATAAACACTCAAAATGTGCAAATCTATTGTACCGCGGATGCGGAATTTCATAAAACATATTTTCATGAAAATCCGTTTATGACAGTTTTTTCTCTTTCTAAAATTTTTACTTATTTAAAATCAAAATTCTGATTGTTTTTGAAACTGCGTTTGCAGTTTTATTTTTGTTTAATTGGGAAGTCAATGTTTTCATGAACCGCGCGAAACATACATAATACCTTCACGCATTTTCATTTGTTTCTTAGATTATTAGTGTGCGTATTTGTTTTATTCAAAATGAATACATTTTTAACATATTCATTGATAAGGGTTAGGAAAAATTCTTTTAATTAAATGATTTTTTAGATTTTTATATGTAAATCTCGGGTGTGACAATTTAACAGGACGATCAACTAATTCTGTAATTGACAGAAATATGTGTTTATTTTTGTGTACAAAAATGTGTTTAAACCACCTTGTAATTACCCTGATTTGTTTTTTATATAAAGTTAAATCCAACAAATTACTACTTCTAAGTTGGCAAATTTCAGCGGTGACCTGTAATCATTTATGATATTTATTAAAATAATTAAGTATAAATCTTCTCCAATTAAGTCATCAAAGTACCTTTTTAAGAAAACTACAGTGTAGTTGCATACTTTTTGCTTCTCGCCAGCTGTGGAAATGTTTGTTTTCGTTTAAATAACATTACTTATATGAATTCTACAACCCTCCAAAGAATGAAATTATCTCATCATCTGGTACATTAAAGTCTAAATGCTTTAAACAGTTTCCTACAGTTCTTGAGTTACCAAAATTTTAATAATAGAAAGTAAGGAGAACCCCAATACTGTACTAAAAACATAAGAATAAATTAAGTAACAAACAACCTCCCGAATTGGAACGGATCATTATTGAGGCAGAAGAACCGGGAGCCATTACTGGCGATCTTCATAGTAAAGTTAATGTCTAGATGTTGACTATTGCGATGGTTTAAGAAGACGGGTAAAGTGTCTTTTCCATGTGGCCAAATAACGCAGGTATCGTCAACGTAACGGAACCAATCCTTGGGTTTCAATTCTGAAAAACTAAACGTTCAGTAACAACTCGCATTTCTAAACACCATCGTTATCTCAAGTCGAGTCTTGTTTCATCATCAACCATCATCGAACACAGATTCATATCCCACCGACTGCAATGTTTTTTTCTTTGGGAATTAATGTAATTCTCTTTATTAAGCATTTCCTTATATGTTTCAGTTGTTATATTGTTAATTTTATCGCTCTTTTTAATAGCACTTCGAATAACTCCGTCCTAACGTATTATTGCACTACTTTTTTGGAGTCATCGAATCCGTTACGATGGCCTTCAGTCGGGCAAAGTGGATTATTGGTTCTTCGTTAGGCGTACCTAGGTTAAATCTTTAGATGTTCGCGCACACTTGCGGCGATGTGTTATAATAGATGCGTGCTTTGCCTCGTCCTCTTCTGCCAGCGTGCCTCGAATTGATCGCAAGCATTTCTTCAGTTTATTATTTTAATTCGGCACTCTCGGTTCATGGATTTTAGAGCCGACCTTGGAGTCATAAAAGTTTGAGCTTCTACTTAGTTTGGCAGCCGACTTTTGGAACTATTGCTGAGTTCCCGTTATTCGTTGGAAGCTTTTGCGGCTGTTCTTCATTTTATTGCGGGTGTCGCTGAATACCGGCTTTATAGTTTTGCAGTTATTTGCTGAACGCAGCTTGTACGCGAGAACTTTACCTAGTAGCCGATTTTAGCTGATTGCTTTCCGGTGTTGTTTCACTTTACTGCTGGGAGTGTGACACACGAACTTGTGTTACTCTATGTAAAAGTAGGCCTCTACTCTGCTCTCACTTCTGTAAACTTGGATCTACCGATGAATTTGGCGATTTCGTCAGTTCATTATAAATTTCTGCGTATATGTTGGTGTACTATTATTATCCCTCTGCTATATTCGACATTTGGCATTATTGCAAATTTGTAATTAGTCGTTACCTTAATATGCCCAGGAATCTGTCAGCTATGTAAATATTGAATATGCCTTGCACTAATGAAAGTACTCGAATAACTTCTATTATTTAAGGTCTCGTGCTGCAACTTATTAACGATGCTGGTAAACTGCTGTAATTAGAGGTCACTGTTTTAGGAACTTTCGTCTGTAACATAAGCGCGCTTGTAATTCATGTGAGTGTTTGTAAATTAATTATTGCTACCGAATCACTGTTATTGATATAAACCTGTTCATATCAGCTTTGGTTTTATTTATGGCTAATGCAAGCAATTTACGTGTCGAACCTTTATAAAGTCTGTTTCAGGTCGTAGCGAATTTGGCTACCAATATCTTCGCGACTTTTTGAGTTCTCGTCGTAAGTTAATCAGCCTATCGATTGTACTAAAGAACTTTTGGGTGCCCCCGGTAATATGAATACCCTTTGATAATTATAGAAAAGATCCGCACGCCATCTTCACTGTAGCTGGTTGGGCCTCCATTTTCGGCATATAGCCTGATCGTTTGTTTGGTAAGATTTGAAGCTAGATAGAGTAATTGAGCCTTTTTAGTCTGGGGTTTGAGTCTAAAATTCATTTGCTATTCGTTAGTAAAATATACCCTATCAGCATGTCCTTCTTTGTGGATATGTGAAATAAATATTCCGTATTTTACAGTTACTTGTTATGAAAATTACCTTTCACATAAGATTGTACATATCTTTAATTCTTCAAATGTCAGAAAGATTTAACCTAAGATAGTTATATTTATGTACTTCGTTATATTAATCATTTACTCGGTGTACCAATTAAGTTCTCTCAACTAAACCTCAAACCTAGCTCATTTGAACATGAAATCCTTTACTCAAGTTGGAACATGCATTTTAAAATATACTAAATATAACATATTTTTCTACGACCACTACTAAAAGTAGACCTCTTAGCAATAGCTTGTCGAACTAAAAATTACGTATTATACATCAGCGTCCTAAAAGTGAGCTGGTTTTGAATTAACGCATTTTAAACTGAAGGTGAGGTTATAAAGTTGTTCTAGTTAATTCTTTCGTTAGATGTAAAGTGTTTTTTAAATAATTAAAGCATTATGTAATAAATAAAATAAAATGTGCACTATTATAATTACCTTTGATAACTAACCTTGACAGCTACCGGCTGCAGAAACAGTCACCTGCATCGGTACGGCCATCTCTTTACTATGACATAAATTATGACTGTCATAAATGCAAACCTTTGTTAAATCGACATTTATGGATTAATGCCATTAAATTTGCGGACGTAGAAAAAATATTATATGCAGACTCGTGCTAAAATGTTATTGCACTCGACATGTTATGAAACTCAGCCTTCGGCTTCGTTTCATAATTTTCATATCTCGTGCATTAACATTCACTTTTATCAGTTGTTTCATAAATAGTTATTTTTACATTCACGCTCTATATCAGTTATATTGATTTCTTATATCTACAATGCCAGTTGAGGGTTCACTCGACTTTTTATTTCAATCAGGCACTAAATAATTTACTGCAGTTATAATAAATCTTTTTTCTGCGACCACTACTAAAAGTAGGCCTTTTAGCACTAGCCTGTTTCACTAGAAGTGACTTTTTATAGTTTAGCGTGTTTAAAGAAATCAGCTGTTTACTTTTAGCGCATGTGTGGTATAAAGTGAAGTGAGGTTATAAACCACAATTTCGAACTGGAAGTGAAGTTGTAAAGTTATTCTAGTTACTTCTTGCATTAGAGGCAAAGTGTTTTTTAAATAATTAAGGCGTTATGTAATGAATACAGTAAGATGTGTAGTATTAATAATTACCTTTGATAACTGACTTTGACAGTACTGGCTTCGCAAACATTTGCCTGCGCGACAAGGCCTACTGTTTATTATGACATAAATTGTAACTGTCGTAGATGCAAACCTTTGTTAAATCGACATTTATGGATTAATAACAGTAAATTTAAGGTCGTAGAAAAATTAGTGTATGCAACTCGTGCTAAAATTAGTTTATGCACGAGACATGTTATGAAACTCAGCCTTCATGTTTTGTCCATAAACCTCAACTTTTAGCACTTGTTGCATAAATAGCTATTCTTACAGATACGTTTCGACACACAACACTAGTTTAACTTCTTAAAAATCTCACTGGTACTAGCTCACAGAAACTACGCAGATCTCTGCTACAGCAAGCTGCTAAACTTTCGTCAGCACACAGCAACGATCTCTACATGCGTTACATCCTACGATGCTGACTTTCCATGACTTGGTATATGGCAAGAACTAACACATCTTTTGCTAATTTCAGAAAAAATATGTATGTTCTTGTAAGGAAAATAATACACTGTCTGCTATTTCTAATATCACTATTCTCCTAGTAGTCCAGTGCATTTATCCGAAAAATAGATGTAACCTCGGAAAAACTCTAGGAGAGCTGAAACTTGGTTTACACCTACCTTTCATCTTTCCAAATAAGGGTTGAGAAGTCCCCAACGATCCGTTGTACGCATAACTTTTTAGAGTGCTCAGAAGGTCGATTTTTCTATTTTTCAACTATATCTTCGTTCCTATCGACTTTACGACTACGAAGGTGCAATAACAAAAGAAGGGTAACAAAATTCTCTATCAAAAAGTTATGTATAGTTTTTACATACAAGCAACAGTTTTCATGGAAATTCGGTAGGAAGGTCATAAGTTTAGGAAATATTCTTGTTCTGCTTCTGAAGACGCAGCATCGCTATCTTTTGAAGACGTTGAACAGTCAAATAATGTTGGTGAGTTGAAAAATTTGACGACAAAATTTCTGAGTTACAAAATAAAAGTTCTATTGTGGGGACAATACTTCGTAATGATTACTGTTGCAAAGGAATTTGTAAGAGCAGAAAGAATGGGAAATTGGAAGATGCATTTAACTGCTGTAAAAATATGCTACCATATTTTCACACAGCAGGACATTTTCTTTATGCAAAATCGGCCCATTTGTATATTCAGGACAAGGAGGGATTAGAAACTTCAATGAAAAATTAAGCTTTTAAAAAAGTCACTGGCAACTTTTAACTATGTCCATACAAATGTTGGTGAAAAGGCGGTGATTGTTTTTGATGGGTATAACAACAGCAGACACAATGCGAAAGCTATGGAATAACTTCGCCGATCTTCAAAAACGTCATCTTCAGACGTGTTTTTGACGACACAATGAATGTAACAGTCAGCCAGGAAACGTTTCTTTTTAAATGCAACAACAAATGCAAATTGAATTCCATGCTGTCAGAGAAATTCGAAGCCACAAATTTCCTCGTCGAACAGGCTGAGGGTGATGCTGACGTTGTCATAATTGAAAGAGCACTGAAACATTCATTTACAAATACAACCGTTGTTGTTGGAGAAGATATTGATCTTTTGGTTATTTTA
Organism: Agriotes lineatus; assembly: GCA_940337035.1. Classification (NCBI taxonomy): domain Eukaryota; kingdom Metazoa; phylum Arthropoda; class Insecta; order Coleoptera; family Elateridae; genus Agriotes; species Agriotes lineatus. The sequence goes on from OW679197.1 coordinate 5,501,625, forward strand.
ACGGCTCGAACACCTGTTGGGAAAGATTTCTTTTTCTCGACCTGGGCAAAGGAGCAGTCCAGCAAGAAACGTTCTCTTCCCGAAGTTTCAATCAACATGAAAGGAGCAAGGACCATATTTTATTTTTACATGCGTTCTGTGATTGTGATACAACATCTGCTATTTTCCATAAGGGAAAAAACAGGAGCTCTGAAATTATTGCAAAAAGACAGGACTTACAGAATGCAGCTTAAGTTTTCAATAAAAGTGATGCTATCCACAAATCAATTGCTCATAATGGATTACTATATTTTTTGGGCATACATGGTGCTCCAGTTAAAGAAGATTCCATAAACACCTATCGTTATTTGTGCTTCGCTAAATCCGTAGGTAAAGACAAATCTGCAAGGTTAAGCCTATTATACCACCTAGAGCCAAAGCAGCTGAAGAGCATCTCTACCAAGTCTACTATCAAGTACAGACTTGGTGGGGTAATAAATTGAATCCAGAAGATTGGGGATGGATATTGAAGGACAACTTATTGCACGTAAAAAATCATCAGCACCTCCTGCTCCGGACTGTTTTCTAAAAATGATTATTTGTAATTGCACGAACGGCTGAGGATCACTATTGGGACTCGTCTGCACACCAATTTGCGATCATTGTCACGGACAATCTTGTTTGAACGCTGCACCTATGGAGGATTCGCAGGTAACCCAAATCGAAAGCGACCAGAACATTGACAATCCAGACATCGATTCTATGTATGCCTTTGAGCAAGGGTCTTTGCTCCCATCAACAATATTCAAGATGAATAATACTTCCTACCAAATTTCCGTGAAAACTGTTACTTGTATGTAAAAACTATAGATAACCTTTTTTATAGAGAATTTTATTACCTTTCTTTTGTTATTGCACCTTCGTAGTCGTAAAGCCGATAGGAACGAAGATATAGTTAAAAAACCGAAAAATCGACCTTCTAAGCACTCTAAAAAGTTATGCGTACAACGGATTGTTGGGGACTTCTCAACCCTTATTTGAAACGATGAAAGGTAGGTGTAAACCAAATTTCAGCTCTCTAGGATTTTTTCCGAGGTCACACCCTAAATGCACTGGACTATAGCACCCAGCTTAGTTCTGAATCTGTATATATTGGTAATTAGCAAGACAAAGACAAAAGTAATTGCCACATTGACAATAGGATTAAAAAGAGATGTCTATACTACGTTTAACGAACAAAATTAGTAGTAAGATTAGAGCAAAACCCAGCTTTACACATTGCAAATTAAACATGTGACAGAATTAAAAAATTATATTGTTTGAAATAAAATCATTAAGGACAAACCTAAGAAAATGTTACAAATATGAAACTACATTTTATTGATAAACCGAACAAAGTAAATAGAAACAACACAATCCTAGATAAAAGCTTTACTAATAGCAGTATTCTATTCAAATGTGACTCTCATTAGTGGTAGAGGCGTTTAGCGAATCTGCTCGTTAAACGCAGTATACTTTAAAATAAAAATGAAGAAGAACGTACAGACGAAACGACGAGAAAATAAATTGCGAGTATATCATTCTGTAGGCAAATATTTTACCAAAAAACGACTTTTCACAACAAAAAGTCAAAGCCTTGTAAAAAATTAAACGGTGCCCAAAAATGTCGCTCTTTGCAATTTCAGGACGAACAGTGAAATATCATCAATATGAAGTAAGATTTTCATACGACTTCTATAATTTCCACTGTCTTTTATCAGAAAATCTAATAGAAAATGGGATACCTATACGAGAAGACTTCTATGATCGGTTTCCGCATTTCCTCAGTATAAAAAGCTCCAGGTAATAAATAGTAATAAACACTTTTTCTTAGCGTCGTTAGTATTTATTACGGGTCGGAATTTGTCAAAAAAACAGTAACTTCATTTACATTTTTTCGCAACTTTAGGTAAATCGGAAGAAATTAGTAGTAACATTTACGTGTACGGTTTTACTTACTCATCGTAGATATCCCATCTTTTAGTATTGCTAAAACACTCGATGCGGTTTGTGCTACAAATCACTTTGTGCTGACTCAGAATGAAGACTCAAGGGAGACCAAGATAGTTTACAAGGCCAGGAATCCCATTCAACATTTCTTGCTAACTGTGGACACCCCACATCGACAGCTAGAGATCGTTAGCTGCAACAATGGTTGGGAATACGCATATCACAGCCAAAATTGGGATAGAAAGATTCAAAAGAGTTACTATCGCAAAGAAAACGGCCATTTGTATGACGAATGTTGGTTCAAAAGAACCGAGGTAAACCCACGATAAAAGATCTTATAGTGAGTTTATAAACAACGACTTTAGCTATCACATGGCACCTTATGGAATTTGCTTTATCAGCTGTGGGGAATTTAAAATATTCACGAATGTCTCCATTGGTGATGAGTTGATCATCAAGTAACAGTTTAAGCTGCCAGAGCAATGATCTATGAAAGACGATTACCAAAGTTAGATTTGACTACAGCAGTAAAAATATCTAGTGTGAACTCAAATAGAAATGTTCATTTTCAATTGTAGCTAAGAAGCCAAACAAGATACCCCTATTTCTATTTTTCCATCGTATTATTCCCTGAAAACTGACCCTCTAATAGAAAAATTGTTTGTTAGCTGCAATAATGGTGGAGATGCCTCATTAATCCCACCAAAACGAAGAAGCCCTCTGCGTATTTCAAAAGAAAAACGTCAAAACTGTGATGGAAAAAAATATAAAAAGAGTGTTAGTTCGACACTTTGATAAAACAAAAGGTTATTGCATCTATTTTTCGATAAACTGAACAAGAAAGGTATGAGGCAGTTGAAATACTAAAGACAGCAAAACTTAAATTAAATAAAAAAATGCTAACAACTAACTAGTGGGATTAGCCGGGCTCCATAGCTTGGTGGTAAGCATTCTGGCTACTGATCTAAGGGTCGAGAGTTCGATCCCCGATCCCGGTGAGTTTTTAAAAATAAAAAAAAAGTAGGACTAAGGTACCTGGTACTCTGCATGCCTAGACCTTGTTCATGGGGTTGGCAGAAAGGGCCTATAAAGGCCTACTTGCTAGACATAAGTCTCCCCAAAAATTCTACTACTACTACTAACAAGTGGGATTAGCAGTGTTTTAAACTGAAAGGACAGGTATTTCCTTGCGAAAATTAAATCAGCCGGTACGGGAGAAAAAGTTTTTGTTATTGTGGAGTGGAAAGTTTCATCACAGAAGACCTCTTGGCGATGGGACGTGAGTACGAACTCAGCTTCAGAATTTGGACCCCGTCTCATTCCTGTACCTTTGAGAATGCTTTCTGAGCTGCATTGTGCTTTACAAATAAAAATAATACAAGAAATTTCAAATTCAACATTATATATGAGCTGACCAGCCTTGCAGTAGTAGCAACGAGAGTTGTCCTAAAATATTTCTAAGAATTATACCTGCCCGACGGCGACGGTCTTCAACAAAACTCCACAAGGGAAAACAATTTATCCGCTGGTGCAGGGCGTTGAAGGCGTTACTTCAGTACGATCGGGAATATTGTCTACCACTAACTTCACAACGGCAAATGCGTATAAACACATGCAAATTGACGGTAATTTGCACGCACAACAATACAACTTGTTAACATAATTAGAGTTTTTAAACCCAAATGTGTTGGGTTGTCACTGTCCGCTCATGTGGGGTGGGGGGTGGGGGCATTGGTGCTTCTAGCTGCACATTTCGCCTAGCTTACTTTAGTCGGGGGCCTAGCATCTCAGCAAGCGTGAGGCGCAAACGCACCCTCCGGCTTAGGTTAATCGTTTGCCCGTTGAAACAGATTCAGCTCGCGGCGTTCGAACACACCTGTCGTTATGCGTTGGTATGAGGTCAACGGTCGTATACCTTCGAAACGTTTATCATTTGTTACCCGTGAAAACGCTGTTGCTATCAAGATTGAATTTGATATTCGATTCCCTTACCTGTTTAGCAAGAGTGTAATTCTGCCGCCGTGCACTTCTACCCTACACCTCAGTTCCATGTCAATTGGTTTTTAAATTCTTCCCGACTTTCGCATTTTGTTATCGCCGCAACGACGAGGGCTATGTGTGATATCGCTCTCATATCCGGGCGTTGTCATCAAGCTTCAGAGCTCTGCAAGTTGCTAAAGGTAGACCGTATTTGTTGTTTGCATGTAACCCAGTGCGTCGCTGAAATGTACGTCGCATTTACGGAAAGTGGATCGGTCATTTTAAATCTGAGCGACCCATTTGAATGTTTTATGTTAGAATATAGTTAAGTAACCCCAATAGGGTAGTTGTTTGGCAACTAATTAAACCGGCACTGGCTGATAAATGCTTTAGTGTTGAGACTGTATTTACAGCCACGTCACTTAGGATGCTATTTTACGTTATCTTGTGCCGGTGTAACTTATGAATTACGAGATTCTAAACTCTGTATTAATTTATCAACTAATCGCGGTTGTTTTGCGTGTGTTCTTTTCCTTCGTTGTAAATCAACTAGTAAATAAAAACTCTGTTGGTGGAAAAAGCCGGATCACACCTTCCGACGGGGTTGGTCGTCCCATATTTCGTATTTTGAAGAATCTATCGTTTGCTTCAGTTCAAAATTAGGTGGAGCCTCTGAGCGTAAATATTCTGAGCTATCGTCCACTCATAACCTATCATTAGCAGCCCACCCGTGTTTAGATTAGACTAAGACGGAGAAAAATTGTGCGGCGGTAAATAATTATTTGTTGGGGGTTATGAGAATTGAAAAGTTATTATATATTTAAAAATTCCGAAGTCTCCAGCTAATGGCTCTGTTTCTTGTTGCACTTGAGATTAGTCCTATAAGAAACCTATTATAGTTCTTAAAATTAAGGGCAGATAGCACATTGAATCCGGCGCGGTCGCCGCCAAAGTTGAGCGATGAGAGGCCGGCTTTTTTAAATTGAACTCGTGGCTTGAAGCAGGCGCACAGTAAATAGCTTTTCAAGAACTTCGTTGCACCATGCTTGGAGCGGAAGGTTTATCTAGGGATTTTCGGGATAGCTGAAATCATGATTGTGAGATGATTAATACATAGGGCGTTCATGACTCTGCCGCTATATAGACCGTAGCTGAATAAATTGCAAGGTGTTCGTTTTCGATGTCAAATTTTACCAGACCCAAACCTGAGATGATATTTGGAATTTCAAAGCTTTGATCTTGCGATTCCTGAAGCTGAAATATCCCACAAGGTCTTAATTTTATAACAGGCGCGATATGGCTTTTCAAGAGGCTATGTGCGCAAGCACGTCAGAGGTCAATTTCATATGAGTCACTTCTGACGATTTGTTCCGCTACGGTCTAAGGCGACTGGAAATTTGACAACACGGAACACACGGCTTCTTTTAGCGCGTATAAGCAAAATAAGTTCACAATCGTGTAACGTATATTGACACAAACATTAAAAATCATTCTCAGAATCAAATCAGGAGAACGATGCCGAGCCTCCAAACGATAAGCCATAGTTACACAACCTGCGGCAGAAACTGAATTCATCGCAATGAAAGAAATGATGTCAAACTTAAATTATGTCATAAACTAATAGTGCACACAGCAAACGACAAAAGTACGATTCGAATGTTTAAGACGAAGCTACCCATAAACGGAATAGTTGGACAATATTTTCAGTAAACGTTTATGCAAAATAACAGTTTCAACTGTTTAGTTACTTGGAGCATATCGTTATGTATTGTTATGAGCCAAAAGTCGCTTATACTTCTGTAATTATTTGCCCTATTTTAGTTAAAGCAAAATTTGTGTGTACGTGTTAATTGAGCTATCAGTATATTTCTGAGTTTCATTAGGTGGACATATTCCTAATTAATTTGCTTCAGGTTAGACCTCACTCCATGCTCGTGATAGTTTGGTCGCATACCCAATATTTCCCCCGTTTCTCATACATTTTTGGGTCTTATCATGCCATTTCGTGCATTTTTGCCTTCGTGTCTTGATGCAGAAAGGTTGTTGAGTGTTCTACGTTTGTGATACGTACCAGTGACCTGGATTTTTCGCTAGCATCCTTCCTTGAGAAAGTCCGCTTTTGATTCTGTTTTGGTTGAGATATATTTGGATGATCTGCCACTGAGGAAAATTTATGGAAATTTCTCAAATCAGACATCATTCTGGATTCACTTGCGTCAAGCACATGGTTACATATCGGCAAAGCTGGGAGCCGAGCATCAAACAGCTCCTTTTTCTTCCCGTAAGGCCAAGTTCGACCTCTTTGTGAACGCATGGTATCCTTGGTTTTATTGCGACCGCCGTGCTTGGGACCCCTGTGCCAGAAGGCTCCGATCCTGCAGTTAGCTTAAAACCAATCCGCTCCGCCAAAATATACTCTACACGTCCACGATCTGATATGCAGTTGCCTAAGGTCTGTTTTATCCAGTATAATTGTTCGACTTGCGTCGCATCATAGCTGCCTCGAGTTTAACCTACAAATTAGAACCCCGTTGTGTACATGTCCCCAAATTTGTATTAGGACTTTTAATGTGTTTGGAATATACCAGATTATATCTTATTCGGCAAACACTAGCGGTCGGATACAACTCGCCGAAGCCAGGTCGCCGCGGCCGAGTCGCCGCAAAGCCCAACTCGTCGCGGTCCGACTCGCCGCGGCCCGACTCGCCGCCAAAAATTTAAATTCTATACACTCATACTTAAATAATTTAAAATGTAATTTTTAAGAATTCGTTGGGTGCAAGAGAAATTTGGATTTACTAAGAATATTTCCAAAGGCTTTAATATGCACTTAGGTAAGTGACAGTAATCCGCTTTATTACCTGCTTTAAATTTATAGAAATTGTTATTGTTAATTAGTTCGACATCTTAGGGCTGTACCTGTCCGACCAAAAATATTTACAGAAGCTTTAAAATGTAGGCAATTAAGAGTAATCCGCTGTTACCTGCATTAAAATCATAGAAATTGTTATTGTTCGTCAGTTCCACCCCTACTTACAGATCGCAAGAATAAATCCTTGCTTCAGTTGCTCCTGGTTTTTGGAACGGTTAAATTCGCTTAGAAATGGAAGGTCAAATATTGTCTCAGCGCGGAAAAGAAAAAAATTTACTTTGACGGTTTTATTTATGTGTTCGATAAAACTTCTAGTGACGGTATAGTGAACTTTTGGCGGTGTGAGCAAAGAGGTAGTTGTAAAACTAGGATCCACAATGTTGGCGAGCAGGTTGTGAAGACGATCAACGAGCATTCACATGGCAGTTCAGCTGCGAAAGTGGAGGCGGATAAGGTGATTACAAAAATTAAAAGGCGTGCGGAAGAAGCTGTAGAAGCTACAGTTCAAGTTGTAAACGAGTGTACCGTTGGATTATCTCAAGCCGCCCAAGGAGCCTTTCCAACTTATGAAGCACTTCGTAAGACAGTCAGAAGAAAAAGAAACGAAGTAAATGCAGCGCCGCCAAATCCCTTCAATCTCGAAACGTTTGTTATTCCAGAAATATACAGATATTATGAAGCTCAGCCAGCCATACGTGAAAATTTTGTATTGGCCGACAGTGGACACGACGATCCAGATAGAATTATAATTTTTGGAAGAAGGCAAAGTTTGGAAATTCTTCGAAATTCGAAGCAGTGGTACGGTGATGGGACGTTTTAACCAACACCTCCACTATTTGCACAGATTTATTCAATATTAGCCCAAGCATATGGTGGGGTTCATCCGATATTTTACGTTCTATTACCAAATAAGCAGCGAAATACCGAAATACCTACACCAGAATGTTTGAAATGATCAAATTAATTCAACCAGGTCTTAACCCGGATTCCATATCCTGCGATTTTGAAGCGGCAGCTTTTAATACGATGAAGGATTGTTTTGAAGGAGTCGAAATATATGGCTGTTTTTTTCATCTCGTCCATAATATGCAGAAACATCTTTCTCAGTTAGGATTGATAGGAAGATATAAAAATGACGCAGATTTCGCTCTCAAAGCAAAAATGATCACTACATTACCGTTTGTACCTATAGAGGATCTGGATGAATCCATCGATGCTTTGGCACAAGAAATGCCTCCAGAACTTCAACCGCTTTTCGAATGGTTTGAAGACTACTACGTCGGTCGAATGAATAGACGTGGGAACGGCAGAGGCCCATCAATATATCCTCTCGAAATGTGGACATTATATAATAGGGTTATTAACGGACAAAATCGCACAAATAATCATGCAGAAGCTGCGCATCGTCGAATTCAATTTGTATGAGCTCTCTAAACTTTCCCTGCCGCAATTTCGGAAAAAACCAGAAATATTGTTCTGATTCGGAATAAACAAAGTCAGTCCTGTAAAGTGTTGTTAAGTTACCTTTATGTTATTCATGGCCGGTTTCTAATAGCTATTTACGTTATTAGACCGGTAGCAACATTTTTATGGCCGTGCCAATACTTTACAGGACTCGCCCTACGGGCTCCACCTGTATTTTTGGCAAGGTCATAAAAATGCTACCGGTCGTGTATCGTATAAGATTTTTTAGGATACTGCATTGGTAACTAGGGTTTACACAGTTACAGTTACAAACGAGTCCGGTAGATAAAATTTACCGGCCTAGACCAGTAGTACTTCTACTACTACTGGTCTAGGCCGGTAAATTTGATCTCGTTTATAACTATGTAAACGCTAGTTACCAATGCAGTATCCTAAAAAAGATTATACGTAGTTATGCATTTCATAAAACGGACAAAATTGCATCAAGTGTTGTTTACACATGTCATAAGTTAGATTTGATGGGATCTTGTTCATTTTATTAAATCCATAACTTTATATTGCTTTTCAGAAACCGGCCATCAGTCCGCTAAAGTAGCATTTTGGGAATAGCATTTTGCGAACTATAAACTGTTTCAAAAGTAACCATTTTGGAGAGCATGTTCGAAAATACTATTTTCACGACAATAATTTGTATTTCAGGGCGAGATATTTACTACGAACATCTGGTTGCAGGTCGCATGCCACCGATGAAACTAAAGAAATATCGAGATGCGGACGACAGTATTTTATTTATAGTAAGAGGCTATCAAAATAGAAACATTATAGATTATTTAAGAGGCATAGCTCATAACTACGAGATGGTTCAGTAGCCATGAACGTATTTTCCTGTAATTATTATTTATGCATAATAAATAAATAAGTTTACCATCGACGCTGTCGTTTTATTTCATTGCGCAAACGGTAATCTTTTGCGACGACTCGGCTGCGGCGAGTCGGACCGCGGCGAGTCGGGTCGGCGGCAACTCGGCCGCGGCGACTTGGCCGCGGCGAGATGTCCTTTCCCGAAACACTAGGTTGCCCTCTTAAATTATTTGAGCTAATAGCGTAAACTTAGAAACTCATCTGTGTAGCACAGTTTATCAGCATAATCTAGCTACTGTAGTAGAAATGTAAACACAACCTGGATGTGTCTCACATGTCATCCGAGTGAATATTACAATTCAAATTGTGAAGTTGTTAAGTGAAATTGCATAATCCTAATTTAAATTTGGATTCAGGGCATGTGAATGACCGAATAGTTCGGTTTAGTTGAGCTAAGACAATCCCGTACTTGCAAGATATTTCAGTAATGAACCCGCTTTACCTGACGTCTTGAAGTATTATTTACGAATTTCACGTAAATTACCACGCGACTTCCGGGTTATATAGCGCCCTATCTGAACCAAGATCTTGCGTCACTAGGACCATTTGTATATAGATATGAAGGACAACTAAGAGTTTCTTGCATTTGAAGATTTGGGGTCACATTCAACCCGCTACCCTAGATTTAAATAGTAATCATTTAAACCGCGGTTGTATGCCTTGTCTAGTGGTTCTCCGGAAATGCAATTTGCTAAATAACACATGTCAATTTGTACCGCTTGCTGCAGTATTTATTGGTATTAAACATCTAGACAGTAATTGATTACTAATATAATTACGATGACGATCCTTATTAATATTTATGCTACTGTGATATGAAATGTGATATTTTAATCAGGTTTTGCCGTTATTGAAATTGTTTATGTATGTACTTCAGAGCACTTTTGTTGAGATACATTATATTGACGCGTTATCTACGTTTGCAAATTTTATTTTTGCCCTTGTCGTTGCCTTTAATTTTCAGGTTTGGTTAGTAGCGTCTTCTGTAGTGTACCTTTGGATTAGCAAAGTGCTGGGTTACGTGCTACTTGGCGCCCATAATTCTCTTGCAGCTAAAGACTTGAGTCTTTTGTTTTACCTACCATCAGCTCCGGCTGAGAAGTCGGTTGTTTTTACTTGTCCCTTTTACAGTCAGGTTGACGGTAACAGTATTTGACATCTACATTATTTACAATCCTCGGTACAATGATGTAACCGAACCGACATTGTAGAATACCCTTTTGAACAAAGTCCTATATACGTAATAATTGGAATTAAGTTAATTGTGATAATGTTTAAAGTTTTTCTATAAACCGCAAATAAATTATTGTGAATTTCGTTAAACAAATGCATGGAAATATATCTCTCATGCAAATATAGACAGGACTTCGTCGACTGTTTATAGTCTATACAGTTTCACATTTCTGAACTTGAATTAACCTTTGTTTGCAGCTTAGAATTGCTAACAGTCTCCTAGCCTGCCTAAACTACAATCATAATTGACCCTAATAGTTGGTAAGATAATGTTATTATGTAATAGTTCTGTATTACACTTCATGTCACATAAGAGCAATATGAAATAAATAGCAAAATTGGTGATCAAACATGCTAGATACTACTTAGAGTAAATGAATATCAATAAAGGCTAAACAGCAATACCGTCTAAAGTAGCTCAACTAAAGCACTTTTATTGAGTTTTAAGGGCATGCCGTTTCTATTTACAGTTTTCCTAGCCAAAGTACAATAAAGAAAACCGTAAACTGGCTTTTAAACATTGACCAATAAAGCTACTATAAAATTTCTAGTAAATGTATTTCAGCCAAAATTCTCCAACTAATGTAATAGTTAAGAATAATTTGATATTTACGGCTTACATATTGATTTTTAAAACCTTAAACATAGCCTGGGCCTACTGGAGTTCTACAAGGAAACGATTTTTTACTAAAATTTAAATTTAAGGCAATGAAAATACCCGGTACTTGTCGGTCTTCCGGCTCAGCCGATGTCGGAACTATCGAAAATCAGGAATTAATTAAAACGAATCGTTTTTGAAGAGTAAACTGAAACCAGGCAAATATTGGAGCCGATAATTAAATAATGAAATTACTACCGCCTGTCGAAGCGTCCGATGACGAAATGCGACAATTGTTGTTAAATTTTCATTGTAATCATCTGATTATTTTACGGCGAGCTCCATCATTTGTCATGGAACGAGGCTCAAGCAGATACAAACACAATCACATTTCAATTAATCTGTTGTTTGTGGTGACAACGTTCAAATATTTTCATTCAATATGAATTCATAACCGATTACGAAATTCATTGAAGCAAATGCCAGGCTGCGGTTTTTGTGCTGCGAACGAAATTGAATGTTTGATTCGGACGTTATCAAACAGGCGGTATTAATGCCGGCGAACCTTCGTATTTGTTTTGCAGGTCTTTTATCTCTTTCGATAAATACATGGAGTCCGCTGTTTTAGTTTCAGCCTGTTTACGTTGAAAACATGCGCGGATCCTGTTTACGCAGGCTAATAAGCCGCGCTATTTAAATAAGTTAATGAACGAGATTTCCGTTCGATTTAAAATAAGCTGGTCCGCTGCCGCCCTTAAAAAGCGGAGTACAGACAACTTCTTGCCGTCGTTTCGTTATCCCCTTCGTGCTCCCCGAAACCTCCATTCAGGATCTCTTATATTTCTTTCGTCCTTTTCTTTACATTGCGATAACACCTCTGGGAACAATCGCGCCTCCAACAACCACCAACTATCTACCCTTCCAGCCGTTAATTCCGGCAAAAATTGCCTACACTAATTAAACCTTCGAGTGTGCTGCTCCAATGTTTAGCCGATCAGGCCGAAGTGTTTCTTCGAGCACGATTAATGGATATGATGGGAATGCTCGTCGGCAGTTACATCTCGGAAATCCTCGACAAAACTACGTCATGTAAGGTTCTAGTGCTGTAAATTAAATTAAAACCTGCCGTTACGTCAGGTTGGAAAAACAAATTTGCACCGCGATGGCTCTATTTTCCGACTTGCGCAACACGCACGTGCTGTTTGCAGATAAATCCGTCGGCTATTGCTGTGGCGGGTGAGATTCGCCTCGTCCTGTAATCTCGGCAAATACAGATCCTGAAAATGGAAGGAATTGGCTCTGACACGCTTTCTCGCGAAGGCAGGACAATTGTCAAATAGCAGTTCCTGCTCTGGCTAGGATAAGCTTCGCCTGGGTATAGAAAAATTCCAACAAACTAATATGGGATATTATATGCAAATCTTTGCATAGTTTTATGTAGGTTTGTTACGCTTACACTAGAAACTCAGATTAAAGCTCATTCGAGACTTTAATGGTTGGAAATTTCTAAAATTATAACATTTCAGTTTTAAGGTTTCAGTTCTTCTGAAAAAGGTTTTGTCTGAGTTTAGAGCCTAGGGCCGTACAAAGTCCCCCCCAACTAGTCAACTTCCATATAGCACGTTAAGCTAATAGTAGTTTATTTATCTAGAACGAAAAGTGGCATTTTAAAGGACGAGAACGTTGTTTACGTCCGAGGCTGACGCCTCGGACGAAATTACTTGGGAGGACCTTTAACAACTCTTTTCGTTCATGGTGAATACAACGGTTACTTCATACTGCAGGTTTAATGAATTTTAAATAAAAAGTTGTAAATCATTTCAAATTTCATGTCAACAACTGACGTATAATTTTAAAGTACTTGAACTTTAAAATTTTACTTTAAAGTACTACGACTTTAATGTTTCATTTTTTGTACCATAAATAATCCGAAAAATGTAATTTTTGACATCAGTATGAAATAAAGTAAAGTATAATAGCACTTTTATTCGACATTTCAAAACAAATCCGCAAAATCTTCTTCATTAAGGATTTTACAATCGAAAAGAATTTTTATTTCAATTTTAAGCTAATGTTCTTAATAATTAATCCACAGATTATACTCCGGTATCGAAGATAGAACAATTTAAATGAAGCAAGGACCTTTTACATAGGCGTAACTAGCGGGGGGAGCGGGTGGGGGGCATTTTAAAATCTGCTTTTGTATTAACCCATTTAAACCTAGCGAGTCATAAACGACCGACACACATTCTTACATTTTGCAGATTTATTATTTGTTTTGACTTAAAAATACAAAAGTATAAAAAAATAATATGCAAAATAAAACATCATTTGTGCAAAAGTATAATTTAGTTTTCCTAATCTTTTGAAGAGAGTGTTTTCTTCTGAATATTATTCTTTTCCAGTTAATTGTGCACCATTTATCTTAGTTTCTCTATAAATAAAGAGTCAACTTACGAGCCTAGAAAAAGACAATTGCAATTATTCCATATGCGGACAAATAAATGCATTCGAAAATTGAGTGCATCGTTAACGACTTACTAGGCACATACTACTACCAAGGCACATCTAGTTCAGACGTACGGCGAGTTGCTATTTAGACCATTGCTTCGCCTAAAGTTGAACTTATCACTTTGAAGAGTACGATCCAGAATTTTATGTTTCATAGTGTTTTATCCAGCAAAGCCGTGGCGTAGCTGTAGATCTGCAAGCACAGGTGAGGGGACACAGATATGAGGGCCCTGATCGGAAGAAGTTTTTTTTTTAAATCGACAATATGTACTGTTAAAAGCATTGGGGCACAAACATACACACGAAAAGGTTTGCTTGAGTCATCTACCATATTATTGATAAAATTAATGAAATGAACGTGCTTGTGAATTTTGAAGTGCTGTCATTCTCAGAATTACTGTTTTAAAAGTAGCCCTTAGCTATATAAATGCATTAAGGTATAGAACATTGAAGATCAAGTTTGGGGTCGCCCCATAAAGTTATGAGAAATATTTAAGAAGTTTAATGCCCAAAAACGGAAAATGTGAATTTTTCTCTCATATTTTAAAGATCTTGAATTTAAAACTGTGTAATTAAGTTTTTAGATGAAATTTAAATTTAAAGTATGGAATCGAAATCGCACTCCGGAAAACGATGCATTATGGGGAACGGGGCGTCAACTCTCACGCAGAGCCTCCTGCTTCAATAATTAGCGTAATTTAAAAAAAACAACTCCCAACTTTCAATAACAAGAGCGAGGAGATCAAAGTGACACTAAAAGTACTATTTTTAAAATATTAAAATTAAACACCAAAAGTAGCAAAAAGATGTAAATACAGGAGGTCCATGTCAAATTTGAAATACTAATAAAAGGAATCAGGAATCGCTCTTCTCAAGAAATATTAGATGACTTATCTCTTTCAGCTATAGAAAATAACGCAGCAAACAATATAGACATACATAAATAAAAAAATTTACAGAACTTGCAATTTAACAACCTTCGGTAATGCATAGAAAATGAATTTTGCTAATTTTTAAGTCTGGCACATTTTTAAAATCTGAAAAAATTACAAGGGATAGAAATAAAAAAAAAATAAATTTTTTCATATCTATATTGTTTATTATACACCACGCGAAACGTTACTGCGAAGTTCTACTGCATAGCACATCATTAATAAATAATACGTACTATAGTTTTGAATCTTTTCAGCATCTTGTACACTTTAATATTAATTTGCAATTAGATAAAGATGTTGAATTCTACATTACATTCAATTTTTTTATATAACTTTAGAAGATGTATTGATTATGTGAGCCATTCTTATTATTACATTTATTAGCTGTTTTAAAGGAGTTCTGAGAATTACAAGCCTTCCGATCGGCGGCTCCACATATTACTGTTATTATTAGTTTATTTTGTTTACTCATGAGACGTGCTTTAATAGCAAATATAAGAACTGGAGCGTATATGGTTTTAATAGCAGAAACAGGGCAGTGTGAAAAAAGAATTAGATATGATTAGACCTTTGAGTTGTTTAATCGATATGTATATTTAGTTTGCTGTTAATTTTTCAATAAATATATTTTAAACGAACTTGTATGGGGAGCTTTTACATAGTATAAACTAAGTAGCTTTGCAGTTTCCGTATATATACATATGTATCGTATTTATATTTTTAAAGTGGATTTTTGTAACTGTAATTCATTAACAGGGCTAGATTAAAGTTTCTTGAAGCCATTTAAATAGATATTAATTAGAAGTGAAAAATATTTCTCCTAAAAAGCACCTTGCATAAAAAACGTAAAACTTATGCAAACATACTACTTTTCGGTAAAACATAAAAAAATCTAAAGAAGTAATTAACATTTTATATTATTTTTCCCACTGTAAATCTTTTCTGGCCTTGAGATTGCTCAGTTCGGTAAAAATAACACGCTTTAAAAAAATCTCATTGAAATCGTACTTAGCTTCCGAAAAATAGCACTTTTCGGATTTTGACAATTTCGAAAAACTCAATTTTCTAAAGAAGTAAAAATCACTCGGTATATATGATAGGGGCTAAATAAGTTTTTAGACAAGCACAAATTATTGACGTAAAAAGTTTTTTTTAAATCAAAAATAAAAAAATTACCCATATTATGCCGACTTTTTGGAGGACACTGTATATGGGCATACTTTGCTAATGACGGGCTGTATGCATTACCTTCTCTATTTATAAGTATGGTCGTTATTTTAAGGGTAGTTAGGGGACAGAACAACTTTACATGACAAACTATTCGTCAAAAATTAATGATAAGTCCACAAAAATATAACAAGTTTTTGCTTATACTGGTTGACGACATAGGTGGTTGCGATAAGACAGAATTTGAATAGGATGCCAAAGCAAAAAACAGTTGTTTGGATTTTTCAATCACATTTGAAAAGCGGTTAATGCACTCTTATCTGATATACCTAATAAAGGTTTTGATGTTAGTAGCTACCAAAAGTTTACCCACGCCCTATTGCTATGTTTTCCATAAGCGGTTAATTTTAAGTGCAATGTAGTTCTACTGGAGTCAGTAGTTTATAACTATATTTATAAATCACCCTGTGTATGATTTTACAAGAAAAATAATATAATACGTACGGAATTTATGCAAAGGTGTGATTTTTTAGTTTAAAAATTACTACTGTTTACTATTCACATAATTATTTAAACCTCACTTTATACTCTTAATGACAGATAAAATATTTGACAGAAGCGTTTGTTTGTTTCATTGACTTAATTTTAGTTTAACAATTTACCTATATTTGTCCTGCTACTCATTTTGTTTATGTCTTCCTTGTCGCATTTATTAATTTCCTATGTTCCAAACGGATTTCGGACAATCTGTATATCGTACATTCTATAAAATAATGTCGCCAACTCTAGCATAACACCGAAATTATGAAAAAGCTGAGGTCAAGCAATACAATCGATCGAACTTTAAAAGTCGAAAGCACTAATAACCAGACGTCTGTGTTTATCCAGCAATTCCCCGTTCTAATCATTGTAATCAATTCCAATACAATGAAATTCAAACTATCGATGCCAAATTGGTTTATGCCGGTAACTCTGTTCTTTGCTTCATATTTTATTCGCAATCTCATAGTGCAGGTAAGATGTATTTACTACTTCCGTATTGATTGTCCAAGCCCATGGAAAGTTTACGATACCTTTTACAGCTTTAAGAACGACTTAGAAGAAAACAGATCAATAGTACTCCGCACGTCTCTCTTCCCGGCAGAGATAAAACTATCCTGGGAAGGTATCGGTGAAAAATCACTATTTTTGTCCTGGAAATTTTCTGGAAATTTACGTTTCTGCATAGCTTTCTCTTTATAGGCAAACTGGGGGTTCTTCTTTGTAGGTACCAGTTATTAAAATAACTAAAGTGCATTCAATAGGTAAATATATAAAGCATGTAATGAGGGCGGCTTTGCTTTTATTTATATATTATTTGAAATTAGGAAATTTGAATGAAATTAAATTACTATTTTTAAAAGAATGAAATCCTTGAACCGAAGTGACATTGTTCAGCTTGAAAACCACATTGCTTGTTATATTTAATTAAGTTTTAAACGATCTTTGTGCCTTTTCGTGCCGTAGATGCCAGCAAAGCATTATTCTAATTACTTTTTTCTAGATCCAGGACGGTCACTTTGTCTATCTACCTACAAAACTTGATCAGAGGATCCTACCGTGCTTAACCAATTCCATTTTGAGGATTTGACGACGTCGGAAGGGTACACAAACGAGTAAAGCAGTTAAACAAATCTGTTTGGTGAAAAACTGAGAGAAAAGCAGAAAACCCTTTATTTCGGACGCTCGGGAAAAGTCTTTTAAATATTCAACAAAGGAGAAAGCAACAGATACACAAATTTAGTTGTTCTATGAAGGTATTGATGATTACACTCAAATATTCATACATTCTTGTTACTGATAGTATCAACACTTATTATTGAATTAACGTAGCTGGAAAATACGAAGGTTGAGCCGTTAATTATAGAGATACTTGTGAATAGTGCATTGATTTCTTTATAAAGACAAGAACACTGGAAAATATGCTATTTACGGGAATTTACCACACAAATGAGGTTAGCACTGTTATGGTTTTATTGGATTATCTTGTATAATCACCTGTACAATCAAAAGCAATTTAATACCTTATTGTTTCGGGCCGATTTCACAAAATAGATCATTAATATACGAATACAGTATGTAAATTCTGCAATAACGTGCAACCTGCAAGTTTGTATTGCCTTATTTTAAACGATTAAAAGCAGCATAGTGAAGCAGTTGAATTATCTTATTTTCGAATAATAAAATTAGATTAATAGAAAGACGTATTGATAAAGAAGTACTAAGACGAGCAATTAGGACAAGATAATTATAAAGAAGGGAATAAATAGCTGAAAACAAGATCAGAATTGAATTTATATAGCAAGATTACTTCACAATTCGAACACGATTTTATGATCGTAAGGTCACTTCTAAAAATTTATAGATAAAACGTATCCGCGGATGGGTTTAAACTAAATTAAGAATGAGGAAGTTTGGTCGAAAAAAGTTAAAGAGAATTAAGTGTGAATGGTTTAGTAAGCAGACTGCTTGGTAAGACTATAAAAAAGTTTAAACGGTTCAAACCAGTAAATAGCGGCGTGGTTTTACCATTTTTCATACAGAAGCACCTAACTGGCAAAGAAATAGTCATCAGTAATGAAGGGGATCTTACATATCTTGGCATGGAGAAAGCTTACAATTCAATACACAGACACAGGCTATCGCAAGCATGAGAAAGCGTTGAAGTCGTGTCACAAATAATAAACTTTATCAAAACACTGTACAGTATCATCAAGATGAACATCAAAGAGGACAATCAGCATCAATTTATCCAACCAAAGGGCTACGTCGCGGCTGTAGCCCCTACTATTGGGTATACACGTATACTTGGAAAGTGTAATTAGGATTAAAAACAACTACCAAGAACTGGGAATGCATATAAGTCGCCTATGATTAAGTAATGGTAGCACAATAAGCATATGACTTTGACTTCATGCTGAGAAGGTGTACATACTGTGAGAAATTGTGTTTTAATATCAACATTCAAAAAATAGAACGTCTAGCAGTGAATATCGAAACAAGTTTTGAAATTACGAAACTAGAGGTATAACAGCTTAAATTATAGAGGCTATCTCACACAGTTCTCCCGGCACTTGAGGAGAATGTTCTTGAGATCATTTCAAGCAAGGAAGTTCATATGAACATGTGTCTTATTCTCAGTATTTATTGAACTATACACATTTCAAAGTAAATTAATATTAAATAATTTTTATTTCTATGACATCAAAAATAACAAAATAAATTACTCCAGACTAATAATTTACAAGAACGTAGTCATAGATGTTCAAAAATTCCACCTCCTACTTCAATGCATTTAGCTGCACGCCCATGAATACCACGTATTCCATTCATTACCTTAGCCTGGCTGTCTTTTATTTGTGCTGTTGCGTCGAAAATTCGCTGGATTAAAGCCTCGCCTGTTGCTACTTTCTTTTCGTACATCAACTCTTTCATCCAACCCCATATGCTGTAATCTAGGGGGTTTAGATCTGGAAATCTGGCCGGCCAATTTTGGGGTCCATCCCGACCAATCCAATACCGAGAATAGGACACATGTTCCTATGAACTTTTTTGCTTGAAATGATCTCAAGAACATTCTGCTTAAGTGCCGGGAGAACTTGGGGAGACACCCTGTATATAGACCGAAAGTAGCTATTTATATATCTAGGGAGCAAAGGTATTCATTTCCTCCCGCGTGTGAATTTAATGCCCTGCGCGTTAGCGGAGGGCATTAAACACAGAAGGGAGGAAATGAACCTTTGCTCCAGTGATATATATTGTTGTGACTCCACGTTGTGGCGCCTATTTTGTTATAATTGACTATGTTATAATAATATAAATTATTTTAGCTATTACATTTGACTTTTACTTTACTTTAGTTTATTCTCAATCAGTTTTCTTAAATTTAATTCTAATTAACTTAATTGCCCTTTTATAATTATGGATTATCAAGATTATTAAATTGCTAGCTCTGGTAGAAACTGTTTTTTTACTCTTAACTGAAACACAGGTAGGATTCGCTCATAATCGAGACTGCTTCTATTCCTTAAATGTTATTCTCTTATTTCATGACAACTTGTACGTCTGTCACCTGTCGCTTCAAATTATTCAAGTGCAAAACTAATTACAAATACCTTCTTGTTACATTACTTGTCATTCAACAATATCAAATAGTAAGTACTCCCCTAATTAAAGTTACCTCACTTCACTCTTTCTATATTTTCTTTCAGTTTTTTCTCAAATACTTGTATTCTGTCACCTGTTCATGGATTCGATACTCTCCTTTACCAAGCCAAACGCATCCAGCAATCTCACAAAGATCTCCCAACGTCCAAACAAATCCCAGCACGAACTCCGCCAATAACACCTGGATCCGCAAAGAATTCTTGGACAAAACAAGACAGGATACCCGCTACTTCCTCCAACAGGACTGCCAAGATTGACCAAAAGCAACCGCCATGCCTTCTTTCCAAAAATCACAAGTTAACAACCACTACCACTAAAGTCGACTAGGTGCAAGTTCTAAAACGTCACTTCAACGACAAGCCTGACGAATCACAATTCCAGTAGATAAAAACCCTTCCATCTATACCATAAAAAGTCCACTACGCTAACTAACTCGACGTACGCTACTTCCAGCAAAGCAAGCCACTTCTATCCAATTCAAACAATGTGCTTAATTAAAAATAAACTAAGAATACCTATATAAGTCACACATTTTCTCTAAAAAATGAACATGGAAGAAATAGATAATGACGTCCTTTTTGTACACCACTAAGCTATATTGCAACATTTCTGATTAGATTCCTGGACAAAATACATTAAATATATTCTTTTGGAAACTACTATTACTCGTCTTGTTAATGCTTTCTAGCCTGACTGCTTCATATCGCTGTTGAAACAAAAAGATTTAAGCTGCGTATGTGAAGGTGATCTTAATAGATATTCTTAATATTTGTTTCTATTATCTCATAAATAGTTATTGCCTTCTTTAGCCAATTAATAAAACTGATTGATGATGAAAATTTATTGAATGCCATTTATAATTTTGCTTATATACCTAAAGAATGATATCGAATCGACCGTACTTATCTGACCAAAGCAATGTGATGAATAATGTGATATCAACTTGATGAGCCATTATGTACCAATATTTAAAACAAAATATTTATTCAGAAAAGAATATATCAGAGAGGCGATAGGCGAAGCACAAATGCGATTGCAAATGGTTATTCTCCGAAAAAAGCTTTATCTACCATAAATGTTTCAATTCATTGTTGGTTAGATTAAGAAAGTGTTTATTGAATTTAGAACAGCCTTTGATAGTGTGAGGTTAACTGTACTAATCGCAATTCTGCAGAAATTAAAATGTTTATCAAAGCGGAAGCTGTAAAAATCAATGGTAAAATTCTAACAATACTCGCTAGAATGTTGATAGCACGAAGTGATCGTTATTTACGAAAACTATTTGAAGCATGCCAATCACGTAAGCATGCAATACGGACTAGAAATTAATTTAAAGAGACTAAATACATGGTGGTTGATAATAACATCATACTCTCAAAGAAATAAAACTAAATGACGAAGAAATAATACATGCAGCTAATTATAAGGCATCTAGAAACAGGTTTAAATGACGATTGGATTCATAATATAGAAGTATGAATTCGAATAGAAAAGCACATAACACCTTCATTTAAATTAATTCTAAGATAGATTTGTTCCACTTGCGGAATGGAATTGAAATGAACGAGTCAGCAAAAGCAACGAAATCTCTCATCACTATTTCCTATAGCAGTAAGTGACTTGACGTCATACTCTTTGTGCTCATGACCACTCTGCGGAATTGTATTTGAGTTACTCGTTTGCAATCTCAATGCAGTTACTAGGTTGCTATCGGACATTTTCGTTACTATTCGCCAATGACTAATACTTGTGAGATGTAGTATGAAAACGGCAATGGATTGAGCTGCAGTGGCATAGATTCAGATCGTAGATTGTTTGCTAATTTTCAGTAGAAGAAAGTAAAAGACGAAAAATTAATACCTATGTTGCTCCAGAAGAATGTTTAAAGTAATTTTGAAGTGCGACTGTAGCTATTACTAAAACGTGCTCTTCTACATTATGTCCACTATGGGATTGCAAATAATCTATGTTGAGCTCTTCGTTATACATTTTTTAGGTTATCAGCGGATGTCAGCAGTCACTGTTTCCTTATCTAATTAAAATCTTCTGATTTTTGAAACATTGATGCTGTTTGCTACAAACAGTAGATAATGAGATATTAAAAGATATACTGAAGCCTTAATAACCAATATATACGATTACTATTATTACTAATATTACAGCTGCGGTCTTTGCGTTATTTCTAAGAAATAACAATTTTCTTCTCATAAAGACCATTAACAAAAAGGACTGCCTCTAAGGCATTTTATTTAAGAAAAGTGATAGTAATTTTCTGTCTACCACATCATATCTCTATCGCCTTCTTAAAAATCTGTGATCAAAGAGTGGAGTTATACGACACCTGTCTTGCTTCTTTCATACAATCTCCACTTGTAAACTTCAAAGAAACGTATACAACTGAGTAAGTGCGACTCATATCAGATTACTTGTCTGACCTTTTCGCTCGTTCGAACAAAGCTAGCCGTGCTACCGAGCAATTTGCATTTTTTAATTACTTTAATAAGTTACATTTGCAGTGATAAGGCGTTTCCGTTCCGGTCTTCGCCGCAAAAGGTTAATGAGGACGGCGCTGCGGACCGAGAAACCGATTTTTATTGGCCAAAATAAATACACTCCTATCTTAATAAACGAAGTTAGTGTCGAAGCAAAGGGTGAAACGAAAAGGTAGCGAATGATGTGAGTAAATCACCGGTTAGCGCGTAGGGCCGTCATTACATTACAAATGATCGTCATCTATCTGCGTTCGTCTTCCGGTAGCTTCTCTAACAACAAATTGTGGAGATATCGAATAAGGTAAAGTTAATCCGGAGCCGAGAGTGTGACCCGCTAGCGGCCTTCCGTCCCGGACCCGACCTGATCTTCCGGTGCTTATAATGAATTATTCTCTCTTCGAAAACGCTTTTCGGGGGCGATTTCTTAAGTAATATCGGGTTATTGAATTTCGCTCCAAAATAACAGCCCAAACTTCCTGCACATATACATAAGGTAAACGAGCCATAAATAAGTAATTACGACGCAACTTGGAATTATTTGGATCTTGTCGACAGGGCGTGAAATTAAGAGAGTTGCTAATACGTCCTAGTTTGTCACGATTTTCCGCTTGCACGTAATATGATGCTTTGTCACCTGCCGAGCTACTGATAATGAGGTAATTGACAGCTGCTTCACCTACTCAACATCAGTGCAAAATGGGATACGACATTGTACCAATGTTCAAAGATGCTTTACGAAGGTGAAGTACAGCCAATCCTTCTCGGAGAAATGTAAAAAATCTGTAGTAAAACGCTTCACTCCAAGTTAGGGTTATACTAATATCGCCCAAATTGTATTGGACAAATCGTAAGGAGAGCAAAATTTTAGAAGAGATAGTCTTAATTGCTTAAGTTACTCAAAATAATTAACTTATACAAAGAATGAATCAGTATGGCAACCCTTATGTAAACAAACCCTTTGGTAATTAACTTGTTATTATTACCTGAGAAGCAAGAAAATGGAGATATATTTTAGGAGGACGAGATATATATCATTCGACTCAGCTTGAAGAGTAGATTCCAAAAATATATAGAAACCGGAAATCGGATTTCTTTTCCGAGGTCGACTTCCGGTAAATTTTTTTTTAACTTGTTATTATTAACTGAGAAGCAAGAAAATGGAGATATATTTTAGGAGGACGAGATATATATCATTCGACTCAGCTTGAAGAGTAGATTCCAAAAATATATAGAAACCGGAAATCGGATTTCTTTTCCGAGGTCGACTTCCGGTCAATTTTTTTTTAACTTGTTATTATTAACTGAGAAGCAAGAAAATGGAGATATATTTTAGGAGGACGAGATATATATCATTCGACTCAGCTTGAAGAGTAGATTCCAAAAATATATAGAAACCGGAAATCGGATTTCTTTTCCCAGGTCGACTTCCGGTCAATTTTTTTTTAACTTTTAACTTTTTCCTTTATAGCTCCTGCAGTTTTTGAGATATTTAGCTCAAATTTGAAATACAGGTTACGCTGCAGGGCTTACATCATTGAGCATATCAAATGGTTGTGAGAATATACAGGGAGATATTTTTTCAGGGGTCATGCTTCCTTTTCTCCCCCTGAAATTTTTTGCGGTGCGCCGCTGTTAGATCCTAAAATACAAATTGAGTTTTCTGTTTTGTTTAGAATCTTTTTGTTCTCTTGCAGTTTTTTCGTAACTGCAACCGTTATCGAGAAAAAAAATATAAAAACGATTTTCTGTAATTTGCTAGACGAAATTTTAATTTTTAAAAACTGAAAAGCAAGAAAATGGAGATATATTTTAGGAGGACGAGATATATATCATTCGACTCAGTTTGAAGAGTAGATTTCAAAAATATATAGAAACCGGAAATCGGATTTCTTTTCCGAGGTCGACTTCCGGTCAATTTTTTTTTCATCTCGTGTTAAATTCTTAATGTCCAATTATTGGCTCCCCTAATTATTTTAGAGCTAAAGTGTAAATACATTTTTTGTAGAGAAAAAAATACTGCATCTATTCATACTGTTGCTAACCATTTTTCATTTTCCATAACCGAAGGAATGCAAAAAATAAAACTAGCATTTTATTATTATTAACTGAGAAGCAAGAAAATGGAGATATATTTTAAATGTTATCTATACGATCCACAAAAGTGAATCTTTGTAATTCTACGTGTAGTTAACCTACATGTTTTTTGTTGCGCGATGAGATAACGTCGTCATACACTTGTAATTTATATCCTAGCAAATAGTTTAGAAAACAATTGAGTTGCTTTTACAAAAGATATTTGCTACTACATTAAAAATTATCTTTGAAAGTCGTTACACGGAGCCTATCAATCGTTTAAAATCCAGTCTAGCTCAGTGCACCATATTGTTATAAACTAATTGCAACCTACATGCAGCCCTAACAATTTTATTTTAGATTACAATATAGAACGTATACAAAGGTCTTAAGAAGAAAGCTGCTGCTTTGATGTGAATGGTTCCGTGGACTTTTCTATATAGGTACGTTTCACATATAATCGAAAACGCTTTATGAGGCGGACATACGTTTCCTATGATCTAAATAATAAGGGACTAATGTAGTGAATCGTATGGTTTGCTTAAGAACGGGCATTGAAGTTGTAGCGGGGCTATCAAATCGAGCGAAGCATAAGTTACCTTGCAAAAGACATACAGGAGTACCAATAAAAAGTAAAACCCGGTGTTGCAGCTGTGATAGCTACATCACTGGGTGTTCAGTTTAAAACGTGACGCGATTTAAAGCACTTTTCTAACGTCAAAACCTGAGTTACGTGCCTCGAGCAATACAACAAACCCATAGTATTTCTAAAACTGAGAGAATTCGGAAGAGTCGCAGCAGTATCGTGTCCAACTTTTTGAAAACAAAGGACACCATACAGTAAGCGGAGTAATTACATCTGCGGATGCGATAGATCCTGCTCGATGGCACGCAGCTGTACGTAACCTTTTTATATAACAAAAGCTCCGGCCATATCACAAAGTGAGTAGCCACAGACTCCAGGGGAGCGATGACTATCGACGTAACTGACCTGAAAGTACACAATAAAACCAAAGTTCAAGATTCTAGCTCTCTAGACGCAGAATAATGGTGCATTGTACTTCAGGAATCCGTCGGAATTCTTCAGGCAGTCTTTAAAGGGGGCCAAATATTTTTGAGACGGTTGGCGCCATGATTACTGTATATTGAAACATAACCTCCACATAGCCAACGTAACCCTTTAAAGTGTTGAAAGTAATCAGGTACTGGAAGAGAAATACCACTGACGTACCAAAGTTCATCAGAGAAGGTGCATTGCTTTTATATCTTTATCTATCACGTGTATAGTATTATTAAATATCGGTTTGGATTGGATGTTATAAATTAGTGGGGATATAATACAGTCTATTTTTTCACACTCCTTTCAGTGTGCCAATCTCTTTAGTTATAAAATAACGCCCTATTTTAATTGCAAATTCTGCAAAAGACATAAAATTTATTGTGTATTTAAGTTGAATGTCCTAAATGTTTTGATGTAGAAATTTTTTTAAAATAGTGTTATGTTGCTTTTGAAGATTGGTAAGTGTACGTGATTATTGTAGCTTGTTTTTTTTGCGAATTGGCTTAACTTTCGGAGTACTTCCAGCTGTTGTGGTCCCGCATAACCGCCCCCTTAGCCACATTGCTGACCCATTTTACCGACGGATGTTCCCGTTTGGTGTTTTGGATTTTTATAATATTAATTCTTGGAAGACCCCTCTGCCACATCGTCAAGGGCATCTTGCTGGTCCTGCTGTGACCTAATGGCGAGCCGAAGGATCATTTGGGTGCCATGCAGAAACAGCCATTTGGTCGCGCACGTAGCTATCATGTTAACTAGTCTTATGAAAAGTGCTACCATTTCTCAAGTAGAATCTTTCAAATATTCCTGAAGTTTACTTTTGTTTCTGTTATCGTGATTTTGTTGCTGAGCGAAATGCCAGCCTTTTTTATTAAAGTGCTTAAGAATTCATCGGACTCACCTTTTGCTATTGTACATTTAGTAACTTTCTTTGTTTTTGTACGTTGCGCTTTGCATTGTGCCGTTGCACTAAAGACCAACGCTTTCGATGGGTTTCATTAAGATCTCAACAAAGCCTTACCTGTATTGATATTTTTTGTGAGTATACATTTATCTGCTGTTATGTTTGCGACTCTGTGGGTGCTTTAGGATGGGGAATTTGTGACTGTAGTTACAAGAGTAATATTTTAACTTGTGTGCACCCGCTGTTTAATAATCTTTATAATGTTATTAGAGCCATCTGTGTTTTATTGATGTATTGCTGACATTAAACATTTTCCTAGGAAAATGTGGGTTTAGTTACTCGAAACTGATTTATGACCTGGTTAGTATTTATGCTGCATTTCCGATTTGGCTAACCTTTGAGTTTATGAATTTTCGTTTCAATATGGACATATTTGCTGCATTAAAGACACATTGGCGCCCTTTTATGCTGACTAATAAAGTTATGCTATTGTAACGAAACATTGCCGTTTTCACTGTTAGGTGGTCTTTTGGTTACATATGAAGTCGGAAGGCTGCTTTTTTCTAAGAAAAACAATTTTGAGGAAGCAGGCGAGTATAGTGTTAATAAGACGTCAAAGCAAAAGAAAATATTTTCGTTGATATTCAATGTGGGAAAGCCTGTAATTGTTTAATATATTATAGTGTTCGAGTCGATATCGTATTGGGACTTAGTAAAGGAGATATTTAAATTTGTCAAGTACTAATAGGGTGACTTAAATTAGGGTGTGATGCTGAGCTATCAAATAGGAAACCCAATACACTTACTACAGGATGAGCTAAAATTAATCTAATTTGGGCATGTTAATGCACCCCTTATAAAGTCTAAAAGGAGGAAATTTTACGAATATCATACTCGTATAACTGCTGTTGCAGTAAGTGACGGATTATTAAGTAAGTAGGTATCGCCATGTGAGGCTTTTCAATCAACATTTAAAATGTTTTAAACATTCTTACACAATAATTCACTTGGTTTAATTTGCTCAAGGATGTGCCGAAGTAGCAAATCAGCATTCTTGACTAAGATCAGCACTGAGTTGCTTATAGCATTCCACAACACTATTTAGCAAAGTTCTACAACGTGTGAATAAACTACGTCGTGTCAATAATTCGTTTCTGTTCATTTTTAATAATAATTAAGTCATTAGTATGACTAAGTTATCAGGTATTTGTCAATATTCTTCAAGCAAAATATAGTAAGAGAAATTATGTAAAGGGATTGAGTTCAATTCATAAATTTACAATTAGACTTAGCGATTACTACTCAATCATTGCTACAATGGTATGCTTTCCAAGCCATAATTACTCCGCTTCTGAGGCTGAAGGCTGACGATTTCCTATTATTAACATCTACTGCAAACAAAGTCACTGTGATATATGGAATGCAGATCAGAACAGATATCCGGCAAGCAAATTTTAGTTGAGCTTATGGAATTGACGGAAACGTCTGAAATAGGACGTGTGTAACAGAATTAATTCATATAAACAGTCGCAATTTAAATCGAATTACTTTTTAAACTGATTACTGTAAACCAGATGCTACATTTTTTTTATATAAAGAATAAAAATATAGAAGGGCATCCACACGATAAAGCAGGACTCTTGAATATTTAATTCTTGTGCGAAGAGCCTCTGTTTTAAGAGGGACTCGCTAGATACGGAATACCTTCTCTAGGGTCTTTGAAAACATTAACTGGGTAGATCCATTGATCACTGAGTTATGAAAGCCTATCAGAATATCTGTCCATGAGGCAACTTTTTGCCAGACTATCAACCAGTATTTAATCTAAAGCCTCAGTACAGGCTAAGGTAGGTTCATTTGTTAAGTCAGTGTAACATGCAGTCTAAAACGAGGTCCAAATAAAAATGGAAACCCCTTAACCTTTTGACGAGGATAATTAATCAGCAGTTGTTAGCTGCGACGCCCGATTTAAATGTTAAGATAGCCAGTGAAAAGTCTGAAGTAACTACGTGCAGGTTTAACTTGAAGGCTTGGACTTTCTCTTTAAACATGATTTTTTCGAAGTTAATGCAGAGATATTACTGCCGCCATATTTTACATTTTCCCAATTTTTAAAGAAGCTGTAATACGTACATAGTTTAATCTTCTTCTATTTACATCTGTAAGATTTATAATAGTTACCAACTGCACGAAGTATTTTTTTTATGAATTAATTCGAAAGTGTACATTTCAGTATCGCTGATTACCCTTGTTTCTACCTAAGTCAACTGTAAATATTATTCGCGCTATGTTACTCTATTTTTCAAAACTTGGTAAATCGAGCAACTACAAAGGAGCAAAGAATAAAAAATCTCTAAAATCAATGGCGGTTTTTCAAACTAGTAGACGCAAGGCTGCTGTTGCATCAGGAAATGAAACGTACATATTGCAAGAGAGCAATGATCAGACGTGACTGCTATCCCCAATCGGTGCAAATTCTAGAAACAGTTTACTATTAGCTGATCTGACGTCAACGGCAATTCAGAAGGTTTGTCATGTCCAGGATATCTAGTCAGGAAATCGATGAACTGAAAAAGATTGGTATCAACAAGCACACCTTAAAGTTAAATATAGACCCAATAACATTATGTGTGTAGAGAATTTACGCGAGACGTAAGCAGATCTTTATAAAAATAACGCATGTTTTCGTCGAAACGATATATTAATAATAATGTTATGAATCAGCCTTGAGATCAAAACAAAATTCCATAAACCAAATTTGCCCTGCCCTTTAGTCTGTTTGCGCTGATTTCTACTATATTCTTGACCTAGACAGCTTTATTTTCTTCTACTTGACTTCCTACGTAGTAATTTACATTTATAATCAGACACAAATGTAGTAGAAAAATTAAACGGAAGAGGTAAATTTATCATTTCCTTGTACTTACCGCTTAGAAAAGATATTGTCTTAGTGGAAAGAGACTTTCAATATATTTTAGACTTTTATTAATATTGCTGTAACTATGAAAAAACATGAGCACATTTCTTGTATAAGTTAACTAATTCAAATTAAACGTTTACCTCTACAATCCTTTGAAGAAATGCAAAAAAATTTCCTAGACTTTTTTAATTAATTGTACTGCTTTCTTAAAGCTTTATTGCAGTTTATACCAATTCTGTTTATATTCATTTTCCAAGTTGTCCCTTATGTCCGTTTTGGAATTATTATGAAATAGCCTTCTCGAGTAATGCTCCTATTTGCTCCATTAATACGATTTTTCGTGGGTAACTAGAATTGTATTTCAAAGATGTTCAGACAAGAAAGGATAATGTACATCTAAATAAAATACTTTGCTTTATTATGCAGCGGTAAATTACAGACCATTCAGATACAAATTAAGTGAATAGAGTCGATTAGAGAAGATAGTTTATGAACTCTTTACATCTAGCCTTCTATTGACATTGTCAAGTAATGTAACGGAAAACTTCAAGTGATCTTCAGTACGTTATAGAGCTAACAATCACAGAAGAAGTATAGTTGTAGAAACCAACAGAGCCGAGGAATGTTGTAAGATTTTGCAGCAGGAGTAGGAGGCTACTTAGATTCTATCCTACGATTAAAAAATCCAAGAAGAGCGTACATTTTTTTACAAAAATTAAATATGGGTGAAACCTCAAGAACGCTCAACGCTTTAATACGAAATAGCACTAAAATAAACTAACAAAAATCCTGCAAAGCTTCAATATATCGAACTATCAGAACGTGAATTTTCTTGGATCGGCAGTGGACTTGAATTCATTAGTTAATTTAGCTATAGGCTTGGTTTAGAATTGTTGAGTGTGTGGTATGTTTGGATGCGAAGGAACGTAATGTAAGTTGCGTGCAGCACGTTGCCACCGTTGCACTTCCGGTGAGGTAGAAATGGCGCTCGACAAAGAAAGGTAAAAGAGGTTATAGATAATGAATGAATGAATGAATGGTAATCGTAGCTCACAATGACGGGAGATATCTCAAGATTAATTTTATCAGACGCACACTCATTGAGATGCTCCTTAAAAAAGCGATTCACTTCAGGTGTACAACGGTTCAGTATTCCAATCTCCAAAGGAGGTGCTAATTTATTAAAAACCTTCTAAAACTAAAACGTGTAAAGCCAAATTGCCAACATAGGCGTTCACTGCACGACGTACCAAAAACTGTTTCCGTCTTCGTATAATTCCGCCTGCACAGTATTTTTCCCAGTTTCCATTGACTTAAACCAACGACAAAAATTGGGAAAATATAACGATAACATCGAATCACAAATTCCCCTATATATTTCGATGAATCGTTTTGAACAATTTGGACGAAAGTTTTTCAACTAAACTACAAAAGGAAGCTGATAAGCTGTGGGAAACATTACCTACTTGAAAATCTGATCATAGAAGAAGATTTCTAAGTGACCGCGCTATTATTTGCTATGGCAATACGTTAAATCCGCTAAATAGAGCAGACAATACGCCAAAACCCAAGACAGCACGTCTGAGCAGCTAAGGCAATATGAGACGTATAACACAAATTATACTAGGTATACCAAACAATGTATTAGTGGGAATGAACAGTCAATTAGTATCACACCTGCGGATCAAGAGACAGGGCACATTACTTAATAAATAAACCAAAAAGTCACTAACGGCATTAAATTCTAAAACGTCAACACAGACACTTCGTTTAAAAATTAAGTATCTAAGTTATCGTAGCTAATTAAATGCAAGAAGTCTTTCAGATGGGCTTAATACAATTAGGGGGCATCACATTATTCGTGAAGAAATAATGCGAGAAATCCAAACCAGACGCATAACTGTATCTATAGCTCAACATTAACGGCGGCAGCTAAAATGACATGTATTTTTCAAAATTCGCATGGCCATTAAGTAGCTTTTAGGGAAAACTGGGGTAAGTTAAATCGCTTGCGCTAACGTTAGTAAATAAGGCAAAGAGGTGGATGCTAACGTCAAAATGAATGTAATAAAACATTTGAAATGTAGTTCAGAATAAAATAAAATTAATAAAGATTCTCAAAAACACTAATAGAAAGAGTTTCTAAGAAACGCAATTATCAATTTTTATAAAATCAATTAAAACAAAGGCAATAAATAAAATAATAGCCTTGCACAATACCCCAATTCCAAAATTATTTGAAAATATTGCAAAGTTATTATACAGGGCTGACTCAGTCTATACTGCCCGCCCTATAAGTCGACGAGTATAAGCGTTAAGCCATGATTCTTTTTAATTTGATGTGATCCTCGAGAGCATTTTTAAAAGAAGTTGATTTTGTTTTTGATCGAGACTGAAATTATTCTCCAGTAACCAAACAAATGGTTAAAATGGAGAATACACCAACAAAACAATTGACTATACCAGATTTATAATAAAGCTAGGAAGCAACCGCATTCCAAATGTCGAACTAAGAACTAAACAACCACTGGAATCAGAAACTGAAAGATCCCAAAAGTACTCCCAATAATAAAACGCAACGACTAGAAAGAAGAGATCTAAAAGTTAATAAAGAGTAAATTAATAACTGCCTAGAATAGCTAACAGAAGATGAAGAAAAAGATTATTCAATGTGGGAATCGACAAAAACACTCAAAAGACCCAATCCCAGAAATTTCACTTATAAAAAAGAGAGAGAAATAGCAAGCAGAAGTATGACACTTTTGCTAATCGCCTAACTGAAATAAACAAACTATCCTGAAGCATTTATAGATGAAACTGAAGTAGTCAAGACAACGTGTACGAGTTCGAAAGGAGTAGTCAAAGAAATTAAGACTAACTTAGAATCCAAGAAAGCTGTAGGGTTTGCCTCATAACATGTGGGATCTTAAAATAACTACCTAAGAAGGGTATGGTTAAGCTGACCTACTTAGTAAATGCAGCATTTAGATTAAACTACGTTTCTAATGGCAGGAAAGAAGTATAATTCAGCGTGTTACAAAAGCCCGACAAACTACGAAATGAAGACAAATCGTATATCGTTACTACCATTAATTTCCAAAGTATTCCAGTAATTACTTTCAAAAACATTAAAACCTTTAGTAGAAGGAAACAAATCTAAGAGAGAACCATCAATTCTGTTTTAGACGATTTTTGTGATTGACCAGATTAACAGGATAATAAAGGTAAAGTTCGGGCACTTCTTTCAATGTAGGAACATGGCCCGAGACAAGGGGAGTCAATCTGACACACCGTTACCGTCATACCGGGTGATGTGGTTAGCATCACGCCTTCGACGACTGCCTTACTTTCCCTACTTCCACAACTGTGGTTTCGGTACCTCACTAGGTGGGGCGCCCGCCAGTTGCCAGATGTCGGGATTGAACCCCGTACCGTGGTACCGCAGTCGAGCTCCCTAACCGCTCGGCCACGCTAGCGACATAACAGGATAATAATAGAAAAGAACTTAGAGTGGAACGCTTCGCATTCTTACAAATTAGATTATAAATGTGTTAAGCACATGTTGCAATTTATACGGAGCTATAAGGAAAACATCTAGGCCCCGCCAGGGGCCATAAAAAGCCAAAAAGTCGCAGCAAGATGTAGCTGGTGGCATTACGTGGCGGCCAAAAGCATGTGAATTCTCGCAACTTCCTTGTTTGCCCCACTTAGGTTCACCTAAATAAACAAAGTAGAAGGAGTCTTTGAAACAGTATAATAGAGCGTTGCCCGGCCAATTTCTCATCCACTTAATCTGTTTCCTTTAGACTCGAATCAAGAACCTGAGCGGACTCCAGTCGAGCTCCAACTGGGAGCAGCGCCTTAAGATCTTCATCGTCACCCTTGCTTAATTCTGTCAGTTCAGAACCAAAGAAGACCAGCATTCAGCATAAACAGCACTAGGGGGGCACAGTGTAATTTTTTCACATCGCAAATCGCGTTGACGTAAGACTTGTTCTATGTCCAGCTTCGTCTTGTGAAGTTGAACTGCCTGAAAACCTTAATCTGAAATATCCTTTCCTGATTGGGTTAGAGAGTTACCTTTACGTCTAGGCGCACGTGTTGACAATCCTGGAAGTGGAGAATCGTGTCAACGGACCTAGATATCTTTCCATTGATACCTTCACATTCAGATCAAAGGCGCATGGAAGATCGTACAGGCTTAGAGATTTTACCCCTAATAATGAAATATTTCCGAATTCTTATCCCTTAACATCAAACATTAGATAATGTTATAATAGTTTTGGCAAACGATAAAAGGCGTTTTTATCACTTCAGAATTGCTAAAATTGTGTATGCGCTCTGTGGTAGCTTCCCGCAGCGTGTCCTTGAACACCCGGCTCACAGTCATTTCAACTAAATAGATTTTCATAAATTAACTCCATGGGTGCATTGCATACGCATCTAATATCACATTATTCTGTATCTGTAAATCTGATGCAGGCACTGCATGAATTATTTTATTATTGGCTATTCCAGGATCACGAGCTAATTGTAAATATTTATATTTGTTATGGTTAACCTGCGGGATAAATTAAAGTTTCCACTTTTACTGGTAATTGTTGTTATTTTGTTACAACCCTTCTTAACCTGTGCGTTTTTTTTTAAATAGGTATGAGGCCAAAAGATTCTAAAGGTAGGTGAGATATGATTTATTAGCTAAATTTGGTTTATATTGTAACGTATGTAACAAAAGTTTTGAGAATTTTTTTGAAGCTAGAGAAATATAATTAAACGATGCATTATCTATGGATATCATAATTTATGATAAGAATACAAATTTTGCGATTACATTGATCAAAATGTTTTACCAACATGAAATCTGAATGACTATTTATCAATTGGTTGGACGAATGCCTAAGCTCGATATTGTCAACATCTTCAGAGATGTGTTATAGTTTCAATAATTTATCGAACTATAAAAGAATGCGAACAAGGAATACCTTGCTTAAATTTGCCTAAAAGTCAAGACCTTGAAAGATGTCCGCATGGGTTGTCGACAGAATGGTAAGAAGAGCTAAAGACAGCGTAAAAACATCAATTCGGTGGTTCGGTCGATATTTTCATGTTTCATACATGATTGTGCATGGAGAATTGCATCGTAATCCTTTAAACTCTCAAAAGACTTAAGTGCCCAAAATACACATGCTGCTAATGAAATAATATTTTGGCCAGACTTGGATTTTTGCCATTATGCGCGAACTATGAGAGATTGACTGAATCAGCACAATGTTCCATTTATAGCAAAACATGAGAACCCACCCAATATTCTTCAGGCAAGACATATCAAGGATTTTTGAGCTTTACTAAGCAGAACGGTGTACGACAATATCTGGGATGCACAAAATAAGGGACAAATTCGTCGCAGAATATTTTAAAAGGTTATAAAATTGATGTAAATTCGGTCCAAGAGCTTATGTAACATGTGATGACAAAATTGCGGGTTATTGAAAATAATGGAACGCTTGCTATTATATAGTGCTGTCATTAATGTTATCTTGGATGTAAGATCAACATATTCTAAACGTTTTCTGAATAAAATTGAATTTGAATTAAATATACATACTCAAACTTTTTCCCAAAACTTTTGTTACATACGTTATTTAATGACAGGTGCCCAAAATGTGTTAACTTATAAAGTTTATCTTATAACCCTAAGGATCGCTGCTTAGTTCTTACTCACACCATCATGCTGTCGACGGTTACAGCTAGCTAGGGCTGTGCTATCTCTTCGTTAAGGGTGGGGCAGAACTATAGATTGAAAGTACATATTTGGTGTGAAGATTTTAGAAATAAATTATTGGTTAATATTTGGGACCAGTTTCAATATTTCTAAACGTTGTATGCATTGTCATTCAAAACTCCTCAAAAAGAGAAGTTGTGATGTGATCAGCACTTTAATTATTTTATAAGATTTAATTGAACTTTTCGTCAACATTAAATCGTGGTAATGTTGCATAACGATGTGTATGCCAAAAACTGAAAGCACGTTTTTAAACCCTTAAAACTACTAGCTCAAACACAATTTATTTGATAAAACTCAAATAGTAAATTTTGCTACAACATAAAACGATATTAATGGCTAGTGAGCCATCTGTAAAAATCTGATCACATTACAGCTGTACAATTTTGGAAAATGAAATTAATATCTCAACTCTTTGGGTTACAACGCACTAATCCACCTTATGTAGGTACACAAATACACTTACATAAAAAAATACGTTCGCTTCTTCGTTAGAAACCGATTATTCTGTTACCTATTACACAATTATGTTGACATTATTATGACACTTTTAAAGGGGAAATCAAATATGGTTATATAGTTTCCTGGATATTCATAATTTTTCTGCTACTGGTACTAACTTGGTTATTTTTTTCATGTGCCAGTTATTTAAGAAAAATACCGTATAACAATGCAAAGACAGAAATATCTTTTTCTAACGGTCTCATTCTCTTCTTCGACGTGTATTTGAAATAAGGCAGTTAGCATTAATGTCTAGTAAATTCATTGTGGACAGAAATAAGAAATCTTGAAAAGAGGAGCACACACGTCGACCAAGAAATTAATAAACTGACTTAAAGATCAAACATGAAATCGTTCTTATAAACGTTGCGTTAATTAATGAATTATAAGTGTAGGTCTCTACATAGAGTATAAAAATATTTGTGTTTGAGTATTTTCAGGGTCAAGAAACGACTCGGCTTTCGAAGCTGGCTGTGTATCATGGACAAACCGCTCTAAATCTATGATTAAATCCCAAGCAAAAAGTTACGGTTAGGGTCAGAAGGCCATTAAAGGCGAATATGGTGTGATAGCGAAAAGCGATTTCATAAATAATAAACATTAAGGGGTAATACCTGTGAAAGAATGTCATTTTTACGGCAGTGTAAAAAGTATATTTTCTTTGTTCGTCCGGGAAATGGAACTGGTAAGCTGACCGGCAGCCGGCATAAATCACCCGAGTAATAGCCGTATAAGTACATAAAATTACTGCTAGCACAACATTACGGTCATTGTGTTAGCGGAACGCCGTAAGGGTCAACCATTTTTTCCCGTTCCTTTAATAATATTTTTTGGAAATGTCTCTATATGTTTATACGCTGGAAATATAACAACTATTATTTCCGCTTGCGGCCGCCCGGGGCAGGACAATTGGAAAACTTCCGGCTTCGGCGTTCGCCGGTTCGGTATGCCGGCATTAAAACACTAAAATACTTGTCAGGAGCAGTAATCTCAAATTAAAATAACGAGAGTTCCGTCTCGAGCGAGCAGTTATGCAAAAAGTGCAATATTGCAAGATCTTGTCTAGGAAATTCATTTTGGGACCGCGGTGGATTCTTGGTTCTATTCGCGAGGCCTTCGGGCGCTCTGTAATAAAATTGCACCTTAATAACAGTTCGCGCCTTGAATTAAAGTATGCACACGTGACTTATGACATGTCAAGAGCATTTTGCATTTTCATGATTTATGTTGTTTGGAATTGGTTTCCGGAATTTGTTCCGCTGATTTGTTTTCCGAGCCTCGTATTGATTGATTTGGTTATGCAGTCGATTCTGATTACATTCGTATTTACCCAACCACTCTGTTCTGATTTCTGCTTTTTGTTACACCGATGTTTGTTTGCGTAATTATGGTTTATACGGTGGAATTGCCGCTGCTAATTTCGCCGAAAGAGGCAGATGCAGTTCCATATTCCCTCGTTATTAACATTTTAGTTTATTTACATTTAATCAGGCCCATATACGTATCCACGAAACGAATTCGTGTTGTTTAGATAACTTGTATTTATCTGACTAATAAATGTTGCAAATTTTTAAATTTTATGCGCGACCAAAACAATTTATTTAAATTACTGAATAACATTTAGCGTCTAGTGAATGCAAAAAAGGTAGGGAATAACAGAAATAATACAAGATGTCGAGTCATCACTAGCGATTTGGATCCGGACACCCACGGTACGAAGGGAAAAATATATGGAAACTGTTATAGGCAGGAAAAATACAAAAATGTATATACAGGGTGTTCTGTAAAGAATGGGACACCGATTGGTCATAGATTCCTTACGTTATAATAAATCGATTAAACCTAATATACCTTAGTACAAAGTCCTTTCAGTAAGAACTTATAGGGCCTTATAGTTCAATTTAGATATTTTTATTTTTTTGTTAATTTCCACAAATGTAGAGATATCGATTTGAATTTTGGTATACATGCTTGCTATTATGTACTGCACTAATATTTATAATAATAATATTAGGTACGTAATGACCAAGAGCTCTCCAGACAAAAAATAGGTGTACAGGGAAACAAAGAGGAATGCATACCGACCAATGTTGGCATATGGACGTCAATTGATGATACTATAGCCGAGAGAAGAAAACAAGATACAGATAACGGATATGAAATAATTGAAACGTGTGAGAAACAGCAAATAAGAAAAAACAAGATATACTAGGCAAATACACGAATAATATACACTACAATATCAGTAGAACAAATACTGCACAAACAAAGAGAGATCGACCAAGAGAAACACGAGACAACTTAATTGTAATTGAAAAACAGAAAGAAGACCTGCATGGCATAGACGATTCATATGCAAACCTTTTACTTCCGTGAACGATAAGATCTAGCTATAAGGCATGGGTTTTGGGAGCCTCCTTGGTGACCTTCTTCCATGTGTTCGTAGTTGTGTAAGACACATCCTCGTCAGTCTATCGTCCCCTAACCGATTAACATGATTATGCAATTGTGTCTTTCTGTCTTGGATTGGCGCATCTGTTTCTTTATCTCGTTGAGTGGTTACTACGTATTTAGATTCCACCGATGGATTTGTATCTCCACCTTGTTGTCTTATGTGTTCCGGCACGCGCCTCTGTTCCATAAGCCAGTATCAATCGCGCTGTCTTCTCAAATAGCCTTGCTTTGCCTTCGGTAGTCATAAATTTGTAGTTCCAGGTTACATCTCTTCGACTATTAGACATTTTGGCAGCGTTTAAAGCTTGGGCATGGATTTCGGTGTTAGGGTTTCGGTTTCTCGTTTTTTCCACCTTTAAATATTTAAATTGTCTATCCTGTTGCCATCAAGCGATTATTTGCAACTACTGGACATTTTACTGTTACCAATGTTCCTATTTTGTCTGGAGATATGTTCATATAATACCTTGTCACGAGTAAAAAGCTACATATTTCTAGCTGGAATCATTTGGCGTAATTTTTTTATAGAAGTGTCAAATATGCTTGTGGTTAACTTAGATGTGACGGGCTGCTCCTTCAGAAAGAGTTCAGAAGTGGGTGGTGGACAATTAGAGTATATATTAGTGTCATAATATAAAAGCAAAAAAAACAAATTGATATTGAATATATTGACTTAATCAAAGTAGTTTCTGGCATCTTCTTTAAATATTTTATTTTTGGTATAATCAATTTTAAATTGCGGGAAAACCCCTTATTAATAAAATTACTAAGATGTGTCCGGTTGATGTATGTAAGTGAATGATGAAGTATGAGTGGCAACTTTTTGAAAATGGGACTGTTACCATAAGCTATTTACAAGGAGCTTGCCGAAAATTATGCACATGATAGCTATCTCAAATGACACATTTAAAAAAATGTGTAATGGAAAGAGAGGGTTAAACCGTCGCGCCCCCGGGAGAGCTCATATACTTACACTTGCCGATAAAAATCGCTGGTTGGAAGTAAATGATTGGGCGCAATTTGGCCGGTGCTCGACCCCTAATATCGGAGACAGAAATACATGAGATATAATAACCAGAAGTGGCAGCAATCGCCAATTAACTAAATCGTTTACTTTATGCACGAATTTTCCTGTCAATGGCGCTCGCGATTTTTCACAATAATCCGGCCCATTTTCATTTTGGAGTCGGTAAATAATTGCGAGTTTTAGCTCCTTCCGCCTAAGTCTTAACTTGATAACGCGACAGTCCTTCAAGTGGTTGAAGAGTCCCAAATCCGTCATTAGTCATGCCGAGTGCCGCGCCTTTCCTACCATCTCGAACAGTCCGTTTCTACGGTTAATTAAAAGCCCGGATTATGAAGGAGACAGGGAAATGTTTCACAAATGAATACATTTTTCACTTTTTGCGACTCCCGAATTATGACCCTTTTATGCTTGCATCCGCAGACGGCTCTTTTAGCCAAAATCCTTTAATGGCCTTCTCGGCTATCCAAAACTTCTGCTAAAATTATGTATTAGTTCAAACAAAATGCTGCGTTGTTAATAGCTCTGTCGATTATATCGGGATATATACGTAATTAGCCATATTTGCTATCGTTGCGTTACATTGATCATGTACATCAAATGGACTACTAGCCAACAAAGCTGTTTAATACAAAAAAATTCTACCTACGAATTGGTATTGGTGTATTTATTTAAGGTATTAGTTTGACTGTACGATTGTATTTGTATAATCAACACGCTTGAATTAGAATATGAAAACTTGATCCTTTTTGAAATAACACGACCAGGCAAAACTTTAAAGTCCTAAGGAATGACAATACTAATTTCGGTAACCTGCTATGCTGGTAATTTTTCCTATAGAAGTACATATATCTAACTATAAGTTGCACAATCAGAACATTGAAAGATAATTACGAGTAGGAGCAATGAGGAGTAGGAAGAGTAAACCAACTGGAATGAACAAACATTCTGTAAACAGTGGAGAAATGTGAACGCACTTGTAATAGCACTTCGAGATAGCTATAATTCAATTGAACTACTGTCAAACTGAAATTAGATGCTGATGATTCCATTATGTAATAACTCCTAAGAGTATATCAGTTTTTGTACCTACCCTACTTTCATTATTCCTTTTTACGAACCCATAAAACCCTAATACAATAGCGCACAATACAGGCAGGGGCGGATAGGCCAGTCTGGATTTTGGGAAATATCCCGAAGGGCCACTGGCTTCGGCCATAACGGGGGCCGGTCCATTGCTATGACCTTTGAGAAAAATATATAAAAAAACGCTTCTTCGTTTTGTTCTCTTCTTCTTGTTCTTGGTATTAGGCCTTTGGCCTGTTTCTGCCGGATTAGGAGTCGCTCCGTCTTTTCCGCGACCTCCCTATACTTCGTCTCCCTCTAGGTGACGTGTCCCTGGCTCTTCTTACTAGGCGGTCTTCGTGCATTCTAGTGATGTGGTTGTTCCATTCGTCGTAAAAAACGCAGCACACAAAAAGAATCACGGATTTAATCGAAATAATATTAGTAGCATAACATTCATGCTTATGAATATTGAGGCTCCAGTCTTAAACAAAATAAATAATGAGGAAGTAATCAATGTTTTGGCCGAAGAAAGCGATTGGTTTAAAAGCTCGGTTTTATATTAAGCACCGACATATTAATATCTATGTTTATGAAAACAAAAATATAAGCGGATATGTAGGCCCGCTTTTTCAAAAAATATGATGTGTTTCACAATTTTTTTCTATCCAATACCAATGACCAGGACCAGGAACTAGTTGCCATTAGTTTTTATTTATGTATACATATTATGTATGTTTACTTAGGGAAATATTAAATGCGTTTGAAAAATACGAATAAGTACTTATTTTTTATAGCTCCCTTAGTAAAAAGTGTCTAACTTTTTTTTTAATAAAAATGGACCGGGCCGATGTTAATGGTTTCCCGGGCCAGTTTAGCCCACCCCATCCGCCCCTGAATACAGGAACCTAATAATTTATTTAAATGTTTAATCTGGTATATCCTAAAGAAATATTATGCAACTCTGCCTAAGCATTTCTCATGGACGCGAGCTGCTTGCATTTCTGTTCGATTTAACAAACTGTTGAACATGCTATGCACAGTCGAACTAGATCACATTAATTCTTAACCGATTCGTAATCCTCCCCTGAATGTGATACCTGTCGTCTTATCCAGTAGTTAAAAAAGACTCAATGCTTTTGTAGGTTCCCAACCTTGAAGGTTAATTTTTAAAATTATATCTTCTTATTTTAATGCTATTTGATAATAACCTTTAGATTGTTATTTTTTT
Source organism: Agriotes lineatus (assembly GCA_940337035.1). Lineage (NCBI taxonomy): Eukaryota > Metazoa > Arthropoda > Insecta > Coleoptera > Elateridae > Agriotes > Agriotes lineatus. Next base: position 5,542,947 of record OW679197.1, read on the forward strand.
AAAAGGTCGTTCAGGTTTTATATTTTTGGTTAATTTGCCAACATAGCTTTAAATATTTAATTTCTTCTACACTAATTACTGCGTATTCTTTCTTTTTTTGGTGGCGTTTTCAAGAAATGGAATTTATTTAATTCTATTCATTGATCTCAAGTCTTTGACATAGTACACTTTTAACCTCAGCTTGTTGAGCCTCAAACATGCTAATTCGTCTTTGTTTCACAACTACACCATTTATAATGTTTCGGACTTTCGATGTGCAGCAGAACTTAATTTTCTTTTTTGTGGACAACCCCCGAACCTCTCTTCTTTGCATTTTTTCTTAGCAGGTTTCTTTAGAGAATATGGGTCTCACATATTAGATCTGTGGAAAAAGTTTCCTTGTATAATTTCTCTTGTTTCTCTTGTTGCGCAGACTATGAGTCTCGTACGATTACGTGCTTAGGTCAAGTGCTAGCAAAATTTAAAACTTGTTATGTGGCTGACATCAAAACAAACGATTCGTCTGATGTTTTAGAATAATCGTTAGTTTCGTTGTGTCGAGATGGAGACCCCTTTCAGAAAAGCAGCTGAAGGAAACAACCAATAATCTATTTTTGGAAGGTGATATTAGTGAGGTAGTATGATCAACTGGAATAAGCGGCGATGATGATGTTAACTAAGAGGAACCGCTTGATTTTGATGGCGCTTTGTCAGGTCAATCTGATCAAGATGACATGATTTATTAATTTACCTGCTTCCGCACAACGGTCTCCCGCGTACGGTTTATACACGCGTCGCTATATTTAAAGCTGTATTGTAAAAACGTATACACCCGCGTTTGGATAACAAAACGGGTCTCTCTAAATGCGACGGTTGGAAACGATCCGTCAAACCGCCTGCTTCTCGAAGAAAACAACGGTCAAATTATGCAATGCTATCTATAACTGGTCCAGAAGTCCAAACAGTGAAAAAACATGTATGTAGGGACCCACGGTTAAAGAAGTAAAGGGGCAGACAGCGAAGAAGGTGAAGAGAGGCCCTACTACAAGATTTAAGTGAGAAGAAAGTAAGAAACTGGAGTAGCAAATCTAAGGACAGAAAGGAATGGAAGAAGGTAATTAATCTATGGGCCTAAAATGCCTGCAAACAGTTACAATATATTGAGATGGTTTTAAGCTCACAATTTAGCTTTGTATGCAGTGAGAAATATTGAACAAAGTTAATTAAAGCACAGAGTTGAAATACTTTATTTAATTGCAATCTGAACAGTAGTTGAAGTTATTAAATGCATTGGAAATGAGATGCAAGAGGCATAATTAGAGGAATAAAGGCAAGCATAAGCAAAGCAGATTTCAGAGGGATTGAATTTGAAGTTTGAGTAAAAGAAAGATTTAAGATTACTAATATAATATAAGTAATATGATAGGTTTGAGCATATGTGAAGCCAGATCAAATGAAATTAAATGATACAAAGGGTTGGTTATGTGCGTAATATGAGCGTATAGTTATTAATAAACGTACAGGCCAGTGAAAAGCAAGCAAGCTTCAAGGTAGATGAAATCAAAGCAAGATAAAATAGAAATTGCAAAGACTAATAGAGAACGAGGGCAACTGAATTGAAGAGAATCCAGTGACATGTTTAAAATTGAACCCAAGTACCAGTGCATTGTAAAAATTAAGTGCTATAGCATAGCAGTGATTATAAAAAACGTTTATGTGACGAGAAAGAAAAATTTTTAGGTATAAGAAATAGACATTTTTTAGATTTAAGAAACATGTTATCAAATTTGATTCCTTGATGTAAAATTGTAATTAAAATTAGTTTCCTATAAACAATACCAGATCGCAGTTACCAAGCAACGCAATGCTGTTTTGTCAAAGAAGAAGAATGGCTGTAAATTGACAAGTTTGGGCAAAATTTTGGTCCAGTGAATTAATGTTTTAATATAATAAAACGTGTTTTACCAAGCTAAAAAATTTACCATTATATTATACAAGATACCAGACATCTGTGGTAGTGTTTGCAGAACGTTCTACTACATAAAAATTGTAAATTCACCAAACCAACTTCGGCTGAACAACGACAGTGGACACCTGGAGATTCCAAACATCGACAACGGATCATTTGGGCTGAGTGTGTACGAGCCTCCCGGAACAACATTTGCAGCCAGGGAAGCGACTTCAAGCGCATAAAGCAGTCGGCGTCACCTTGCACTAGCTTCGAGGCGAAATTTAACTAGATTTCAAAAGTAGAAGTGGCATGCTTGTTTGGTTGTTTGGGAGCCGGGAAAGCTAGTGAACTGCTAGATTACACCTTGTGGAAGAGGTCCATCGTGTTTCCAAGCGTCCAGATTCGTCTCAGTTGGAGTAATTTGAATGGCGTCAGTAGAAATTGCGGTTTTGCCAGAAAATTTAAGCGGTTACAAGAAGTGGAACAAAAGAGCAGCTGGCGTCGTTTTACGTCGCACCTAAACAAAAGCAAGTTATTTGTTGCTAGGCGGGAGTTTCAATTCAATTTACCTGGTTCTTTCTTGCACAAATTTTGACTTTGGAATCTTAAAATACACGCTATGTGCACTAATGACTTTCTGTAGTAAATGTCAAGTCCGTAAGGTTATGAGTAACCGAATCTAGTAGAGCTGTTGTACTAAAATTGCGTATATGCGCTATGCTGAGTCAAATGTTCTAAAGATAGTTTCAAATAAAACTCAGATCTGAACCCAACCTGAGAGAAGTAGTTTTGTGTTCTTACCGGAGTTAGACCAGATTATTATTGCAGTTCAGTAAAATATAGAAAGCGGCAATTAACCATTTTATTAGAGTATAATCAATACATTTCATTTTGATTAGTCTAAGATACTGACAGGCAAAGTTTTACACAATAAAAATACCCTGAGCATTGTGGTGATTTGCACTATTTAATTATTCACATTCTAATTAAACCCTTTATTAATACAAGGCATCATTCCACCTCAATAGATCTATATCTGACCAACTGCTAAATTTGAACGTTGCTTTATCTGGCACACCAATGGGATCGTGTTTGGTGTCAAAATATTGGATTTAGGTCAGCTACAACACGCTGCAAATCAAATAATTCTGGCTACCCTTTGAAAAAAGTATAGCTAAATTTAGGAAATCATAACAACCTGACTCCCATTGCGACGTCGACCATTGAAGATAACGGCTTAAGTTACTCCTACGAGCAAAAGTCAGTCAAGTTTCCTGTCCGAACTAAGTTCTCTCAGAATACTATCAGATTTTCAACGAACGAACTCTGGTCCCCTCAAAGCTACTCCTGCACCAGGAGGACGCCCTGTTCTTCACCAGTTCCACAGCCCTATACAGGTTGTTTATATCCGCTACCACCACACCCAGGCAGAAGCAGTCCCTTGAACTTTAGTATTCTCTTTCTAGGCCGCGCCCCTTGGTCCAGCGCCTCTTCGACCTCTTGCCACCGATCCCGGAATCACCGCTCTGCAGAGGAGCAGGAAGAACTAGCATCGCCATATATTTCTATGAAGTAGGTAGAATCGTAATCAATCACCGCTCCTGTGTTCTGATTAACACACCAACCCTAAGAAGCCGAGTTTTAAAATACATATTGTGTTAAAGAAAACAAAGTGATGTCCGTGACCGATGCGGCTGTTGACAAGAATCACAATGCAGAGGTCCGTTCAAATAATGATGAAAGTGACAGTTAGGTTTTTAATGTATTGTATTATCGTTAACCTCGTTTTACCTTGCGGTGTAGAGGCTGGTGATTTATGTGCTGGCATCTGGCGGTACAATGCTTAACTTGCCCCGAATTCGTTGATGAAAAATTTAATCGAAATGATGAAGCAGAGGTTTTCGTTTGCGACTAAACAGTTGTTGTAACGTCGACGGAGGAAATGGTAAAATAATCTCGTTCATAACAGTACCATTTTACCATGGTTTCTGCTCTGGGCAAAGCAGGAACATGGATTTTGAATAATGTTTTCCTGCATAATAAAGGAACTTGCTTAAAATAGTTCTATAACAGAAATAAATCATAAAATTTATGGGAATAGCTTACACTCACTTGCAAGCTGGAACTATTCACATGCAGCAACAGAATTACCAAAGGAGAAAACTACTGCTTCCATTGAAATACCTCACGAATGGTTAAATTTTATTAGGAGTACTATAGAAAGAAGCATTTGAAGGTGGTGAAATGTCATAAGCGGATTTTGTTAATTTTGCAACGCCTTTCAGTTCTCATTTTAGGGCTTGCTCATGGAAAAAAAGTAGCCCGCTTTCATGGATCTAAATTAAATGGATGCAATACAAAAAGGTTTAGAATTTAAATTGCATTACAAACGAAATTTCGCCGATGAATTCTTAAGAGTCGATTTAAGAAGGGGGTAATTGCACGTGGGACAAGGTAATATTAACATTCGTTTAACTGATTTCAATAATCAATCTTTGCCGATAGCTAACGTCATAGAAAAACATTTAATGGTTCTTCTTCCTTTATAGTTGAGCATAATAGGGCTTTTTACAGAAAGAGAAGGCGCTCGGGGCACTTAAATCCTGAATATTTTATGATACAGAAGATGCTAGTGCCTACTTTTTTTTATTTTGCTTTTTTTGTGAATTTTTCGCAGCAAGGATTTTATATTTTATTTAAATAAGGAACAAGTATTACAGCAATTACTGCTTTATTTTTCTTGATCCAGTGATAAAACGAGGCCCTTCCACCTAGTTAACCTTCTATTATCACATTGGGCTTACTTTTTTAACTCAGGGTAACGCTAAGCAAATGCTAAAGTCTTTGTTGTGCCCTGTTCAATGAATGATGGTTCTTAATAAGTACCAATATGGAAACATGCCCTTTTATTACTCAGTTATGTAAAACACCGATGATAGAACACCACCTTGTTGAACAAAACACTATATTGATATTTGTTTTGATTTTTTCTTTAATTCTAAGCTAATTGTTATTATCTGACAGTAACTCCATTATCAGATTTCGTAAGTTTCTTAAAACTGCATACTCTATTAGGATTCTTAAATATGCTCGTGACCAATTCTATCAAAAGCATTTGAGGTATCTATGAAAACAAGGACACAGTCTTTTTTTACTAATTTTGGATTCTAGAGGATACCCATTAATTAATTTGAAATTGGCATGACATTCAAGGTTATTAGGCGCAAATCCAGGTTGGTTACAATTCGTTATCAATTTTTTATCAATAATATTTTTGTAATATGAAGAAGAATAGAGTAAATGGTTATAGGATGCCAGTTAGAAACTTTGTATTTCTCATCCCCTTCTTTTTCAATAAGGATGGATGCAAGTTGATACATATGAAGTCGTTCATTCAATTGAAAATAGAGCAATATAAATGTATATGTAATGTATTATTTCCTCACATCTGTTTCTTTCGAGCAGACGTGGCTTAGAAGCATAATTACATTGTTTAAGTGCTACTTCCAGTTAGATAGGTGCCTACATTACTATCTTAAACAATAATAACTAATTATTGACTACAAATACAAAACGGAAAAAAAAACAGGAAGCAAACTAAATCAGAAGGATATTTAAATATAGACACACTTCACTTTTAAAATTATTTTTTTACGACCGACCAGAAAATATGCGTTTTCTGGACAATTTTTTGGCCAGAGAATAACGTTTTGCAGGTCAAGATCGGAAAACGGGCAGCAGGGACCGGTAATAGTTATTTACGTGGCAAGTTTAGTAAATTAGCCTTTATGGGCGAGCCGGATACTTGCAGGGTGAGCGACGTTGGAGCTAGCCCTGTAATCCGGTGAGCTCCAATAAAGGCTAATTGCAAGCGAGCCGCGTACGTTTTATTTCCTCTTCGGGACCATCCTAAAAATTCATATTAGTGATTGATAAAGGATGTATCCATTAAAAAACAAGGTGCTTGTAAAGTCGCAATGGCAACATTTTACAAACACCTGACCTGTAAAGACTCATTTACCGAGTCAGTTCAGACGACAGTAAATGACCTTTTAAGAAGTCAAGAGGAAATAAAAGTTTTTGCCGGTCCCTGATGCCTTCGTTGCTATGGAATCAAGTGTGTGCTATTGTTTGGATAAGTCACATAATAGACACTAATGTCATATTTTTTTTTGAGTTTTTGAAAGTAAATTCGCAAGTTTGAAGGCATGGACTTGGATGTCGTACAAAAAAATATTGTACGATACACGACCGGAAGGTGTATTGCAGGTCTCCCCAAGCTTCCAGTGCTCGCATGCGGCTCGCTCTGGAATCTAATTGGCTGGATCTACAAAACACTACATTCCGGTCTTGTAACGTAAATTACTATTTCCGATACACAAAATATTTCGGGCTTGTTATTGCTCGCCTGGATTGCTGATATTCATACTTAAAAGATAAGCCAAGCAGTTTTTTCTATGTGCTATTATTAAAAATTTGATTTAAGCAGTGTATTCTAGAATAACAAGACTGGGTAAAGCCGACCGTGCCCTGTAAGAGCATTGTTAATTGGAATTCGCATGCCCAGCGATAACGCATGCAGACAATAATTACTGTCTACACGTTATTTCCTCGTGTGCCTGTGAGTACACGATTTTCATTCGTTCAGTCTATTTGTAGAAACGTAAGGTCAGCCGACCAAGCGTCGTCAGAGCAAAAATGGGGCTTTGACCTGCAGCATTTGTTGGAAATTTCCACGCGTTGTACCGTCCAGGGTTAATGACGTAATCTAAGACGTGCCCAGTTCGAGGGTGTAGAACAGCCAAAGATCCGGGAAAATTTAACATTGGAAATGTTTGCCGTTCTAGCGCAGTAAGCTGAGCCCTTACTGCGCACAAAAGCTTTTACAAGTGCGAAAAAATATATTTATGTCTGCAAAGTTCCCTCGGTTTTCGTGCATATAAGCGTTACCAGGGTTGCTTTCAGCACTTTTTTCAAGACATTTGTCAGATTTGCGTTTCTTAACGATTATTTTTAAAATTTTTGTTTTTTAAAAACAATGATTTTAATGCCATTAGAGGCGGTATCATGTATGCTTCTTAATCCGCATATGAGTAACCGAGCTATATGGCTATGTAGGCTTTCCTACAACCTAATTCTAGTTTTTACTTCCTTTTACAATAAAGGAAGTATTGGATTCATCCCAAATATTCGAAATTGAGTTTACAACAGATCTTCACGTTTTAGTCCCCTGATCCCAAAAAACATTTTTTTTTCATTGGTCTGTCTGTGTGTCTGTCTGTCTGCCTGTGAACAGAATATCTCAAAAACGGAAATAGGTATGGAGTTGAAACTTCATATATAAGTCTTGTGTACTATGTAGATGCGACCGTAAGCTTTTTAAGAAAATCGCATAACCGGAAGTAGGTGTTTAATCTTGTGATTTTTCAGTTTTTTTCGATTTTTTCAAAAACGGCTCTAACGATTTTTTTAAACTTTACATTTTTATTACATTTTTAATGTGCATTGATGTGAGATAGGTGATGTTCCAGTTGAATACTTCTAAAATGGGTTTCTTCTGTTTTTTTTTCAATTTTTTTCTATTAACTCCTATTTTAAATAGAACACCCGGTAGATTACTACATTTTTGAATTTAGCTTAACATTTTAGAGAAAATTTGTCTCTTGAACTAACACTCTATTTTGTACCGTTTTTGTAAAATTTGTAATTTTTGAAAATTTTTGACAAATTCTTAAAAATTAAAAATCAAATTGTTGGCCAATTATAAGATCACTGTAAAAGGAAGTTGTGTGCGTGTATCACACCAGATTTTTGTATTTTGTTTCTATTTTTACATGTGTTTTAAACTTAATAGATTGGTGAAAACAACTTTGCATTTCTTGTGAACTGTGAACGTCAGTTTCAGTCCGACAACATTGCTAGGGTGGCCAGTTTCCTGTTAACTGAAATATGGTGATTATTTACAGCCACGAACTGGGTTACTAAGGAAGAAGCTTTATATTCACTGAGCTAGCAAAGTAAATGCAAAGGGCATATAATTACTCAAATATTAAGACGTGCCAGACGTATTTTTTTATTTGAAGCACCACGTAAGAGGCTACACCTCACGTAGCGTTACAGTATAGTAGTTGCGGGCTATAACTACTGGGACATAAAGAGTGCCAATGTCAATAATAATAATAATAATAATAATAATAGTCTTTATTTCTTGACAATGAACAGAGTACGCATATTTCAAAAACAAAATCTATAGTAAAGAAAAAAACAGGTTAATAAGCAAGAAATCTCAAGGCGCAGTTCAGGCGTAAGACGCCTGTTCTTCCACAGAACCTTGAAAGATCTATAGCAAACAAAACAAAAAAATAACGGATGCCGGTGGAAAGTCAATCGTATTATTCAATCACTTTGACATTTGTAAAATGATGACATATTTATATAAAACCAAGAATATTAATTTGTACATCCGTTAACAGCAGACTCGATATGCAAACCTGAGCTTAGTATTTCAATAAACTGCTCAAGTACAGGTCTAAAGAGTAGCTTCAGCACTGCGAAAACATTAAGTATTATAGTGCACCCAGAATGTGTAGTTCAAAACGTGACCACCGAACTTCTGTAGATGGCGCCAAGTGGACAAGCCGCCACTGTGCTACAATGCTTGGAAATTTTGCAAAGTGGAAAATCGCCACCTTTCGCCAAAACCAAATAGCGCATGAAGGTGCTCGGGACCTTAGCAACAACTTTGCCCCCTTTCAAAATTTCGATATCTGTAGCCGTTCGAAAGTTACAGGCGATCCAGACAGACAGACAGACAGACAGACAGACAGACAAAACGTTCGCATAAGTACGCTGAAGCTACTAATAAGCACTACAGCCTTATTTTTCATTTTGCTAACAATTGGTGTAACGATTGGTGTATGTGACATTTTTTCTACATTTGTATTAATCACGTATCGAACGGTACTTAGTTTGATTTTAGATCATAAGCAATTAGTACAACTGTCTATTTTTATGAAAATTTAAACAAGTAGAAGACTCATGTTACACCCTTGGGAAACTACAGATACCAATATGTATGTTCAGATTTATGGTCATTTACAATTACGCACCACGTCCCCCCCCCCCCCCCAGATATTGTTGATGGCAATATAATTATGGTATTGATAGGTTCGTCTACGATAGATTTTCTAGTAATATGTCATGATGAGCTCTATAAATGGCATTTGAAATATCGATATATACAACGTCAACCTAAACTCCCTTTTCAATGGCCTCGAATTCGTACCTATTCACCAAAAAAGCGTAATATTTGCTTGTGCGGATTTTCGTTCACTGAGTCCATGTTGCCCATGAAATACTTAATTTTTAATTTGACAGCATATATCTTTGTAATCAGATAATATTGTAATGTTCTTCTTTATGGAAATATAAAATAAATAATCGTAACATTACAGTTGTTTGTTAAGAAAATTACTTTCCACCTAAGCTTGTGCAAGCATTTATTTATTGCTTTAAATGTCAGATCGATTATTTTAAGATAGTTATGTTCTTTGTCATATTTTTTTTCTTTACTCTCGTTGGGACGTGCATTTTTAATAATTCTTTGTTCATAATTATATTTTTACGTTCAAAGTCTATATCAGTTATGTAGATTGCTTTTATCTGAAAGTGTACGATGACGGTTCATTCAATCTTTTAATGCAACAGCTCTTATGAATATCATTTCTCAGCTTATATCAGCTAAATACTGATATATTTATTTATAATAAATGTTTTCTTTCAAATAGATTTCGTTCCAATCGTCGACACACAACAGTCTAACATTATTAAATATCTCTTTGTTATTAGCTCATACGACTTGGATATACTTCTGCTACAGCCAACTGCCGAACACCAACCACCCCACAGCAATGTCCTCTATATGCCTTACAGTTTACGATGATGACATTCTATTACTTGGTATATGTAGTTGAAAATTCTTCATTATTTTTTGATATGATACTTTTTAATTTAGTTTCAGAAAATGTGTCTACTTTTCTTTAAAGGAAATAGTACACTGTTTGTTATTTTTAATATCACTGTTCCCTAGCCCCTAGCCCAGTTACAAGATTTCATAGCTACTGTTAGAACTTTGACCTATTACATAAATTTTGCATTATTAACTTATTAAAAATTATATTCTCAATATCTAATTACAAATCCACGTTTTCTCGCCATCCTTTATCAATCCAAAAGTTCACATTCAAGAAGTGCAACCTTTCTCACTTCTCCTGTATTCTTATCCAACTAAATTTAATTTTAACATGTTCTTGTTTTTTTATGCATCTTTTTAATTATATGTCATTCATCTGTCCCTACATGTCTTTAGTTCTGTACTGGTCTACCTACCGCTATGAAAATAACACAAAATAAAATGACTTATATTTTCCTATGAAAAGGGGCTATAATTTTTGTCTCATTGTACATTAATTTATCGGTTATAGTGCAAATAATACCATGTTAGTGAAATGAGGTATATTACTATTTAGCTAGCAATTATAAATTCGGTATCTATTCCAACTTTTCATATAAATGTTTACCTAATATTATATTTCAAATCAGAGCTATTGCAATAACTGCTCAGAGACATATCCAGGTGCCGATAGGAGCGATATGGATCTGTAATTTGATATATTATATAACCCGTGGCGTAGTTGTAAGGGAGTCAGGCTTGCAATAAGCGAATCCTCGGTTCGAATGCATGAACAGTAGGGTGGGGCGAAACATTTAAAATCAAAATTTGCAATAGCACTACATTTTAAAAACTTGTCTTTGGATGTGAAGGTAAACCACAATTTTTTTCAGATTTTTTCAACATTATCTTTTGCCTCCAACTTGACCTTGAATTTTATACTATGCACCAAATATTGTCTTATGTTATTGAAATCAGATAATGATTATAATATGCAGAGCTGTGCAATCTAAGGGATATATTGCGAAACACAAAACTTATCTATGAAACGGAAGAACAGGTAGCGCCCTTATTAATAGATTTCTAACTACTTAAGCTCGAAATATATCGACACCTGACCGCTGACAATTCACTCTGTGTCATGCGATTGTGTGATTCGTTAGTTATTTGTTGAAAAAATACAGTAGAAATTTTGTGTCTTTACGGTTAAATGTGGTGTGAATTAGTAATTACAATAGTACGTACTATCTTTTATAATAATATGTATTATGTAGTAATGTAAAGAAGATGATTTTGCATTTGAAGGTAAAAATGTCAATCCCAACTAAGAATCAAGTTAATGGTATAATTATTAGTGTACCTAAATACTTCAGTGGTAATGTTTTGCCGGCATCCTTAAATGTTACTTGTGGTTAAGACACAAACGTAAACAAGATTTAAAATAGGAGCAGACAATTTCAGAAAGATCAAACGTCTTTAAAATGTAGACACATTTGGAAAAGAAGCCTCAATACCGACACTTTCTGTACCTTACAGTAATTCTCTCATTCAGTAATATCATAGTAACCATATGCGCTTGATGAAGCAATCACAAAGTAAATTGAATAGTGATACATACAAAGAAAATTTAAGAAAATTGAGACATAATTCTACAAGTCAATTATTTGACATTGCCGCCTGCAAATGCGATTTCACGATCACTACTACTAGGTACGTGCAAGTGTGAAAAGATACGAAAAGTACCCATAAATGAACGCGCTTTTCTCACAGATTAACGAACTTTAAGAAAAATGTTGATTGGGCACGTTGAGTCTCTGATATCTAAGAAATTATCTCTTCGAGAGGACAGAAAAGTTAAAAATACTACGGTACGTGGTGCTGACTCAAATTCTGCGCCTTCGCCAAAATATCAACGGATTGATGAAGACGATCACGAACATTTTAATCAGCCTGGAATTTCAACATCATCAACAATACCAACTCCAATATCTAAACAGCCTCAAATAAGAATGAAATTATTCACATTGGCCAAAACATTTGACAGATTTGAGGTTTCGAATAGATGAACCGCTACAGCAATCACCTCTGCTGTTTTACAAGATATAGGAATGATTATGAAATATGACCCATCGAGGGTAATTGATAACAGTAAAGTCCAAAGGGAGAGAGTAAAATCTCGTGTTGCATTGAACGAAACAACGAGGGCAAAGTAGTCCCTGCTCTATTTTTCGACGGTAGAGACAAGACACTGGTAATGGAACATAATTAAAGTAAGCACCATCTTTGAACTATCGTACAAGAACATCTTGCATTGATTGAAGAACCAGGACCACATTAATTAGGACATGTTACACTATCTTCGGATTCTGACGAGAAATAGGACTGAGGCGTATTCTTAAAGCTCGACAAGCCAAAAACAATAATTGTACAAAACTAAATAAAATTCCGGCGCTTACTTTCGCTGACACTGACTACATTGACATGATTAACTGGCAGACGCCTAAAATAACCGAACTTCTTATTTTAAAAGATATCTCTGATGAAGATTTAAATTTTTTTATTGAGCAAGAGCAGACACCGGTACTACATTTTACAAGATTTTCCTTCCACACACAATCAGTGGAACGATGTGTAAAATTAATAACCGAGGTTAGCACATCTGTCGTAGGACCTGACTAAAGAGATGGTTTTATCTGAGCCACAATCAAATCAAGACAAGATCTGCGAAGTTTTGAAACTAAATCAAATTTTCAAGAAATTTGAAGGTTTAGAGTTACTGTAGTATGGTCCAATTTTACATGTTTTTATATTTTTGCGTTTATTTCAATTTAAAGTAATAAAATTTATTTGATAAATGTATTTGAGCTTATTCAGTGTATAAACTAGCATGAACTATCAGCATTGCATGGTAAATCGGGCAATATATTCAGGGGCAAGTTGGAGGCAGAAAACATTATGCAAATTGAACGAGTTTTTGCAAATACATTACTCACACCAATAGGCAACTTTTGACGGGTAAGGCGTTATAAAAAAATTAAAAAATTTTTTAGCCATTTTTCGCCCCACCCTGATGGACAGGCGGAATATTTCCACAGTCCATTGGATCGGTATCGGGCTCGGTCACCATTCGCCGTTGGGATAGAATTAACGGCGCGCTTCTCGGTGGACTGGTCTATGGGAAAGGGTAACCTGACCACATACAACTCATGCTACATACAATATAGACATGATCTGCTGTGACCTCTAATTGGTTTCGTGGAACTGTTGGTCGCAGATTAAATAAATAACAATAACATTAAAAATAAAATAAAATATTGTGAAATTATGAATAATCTACCAAATTGAAGATTATCTGCAAGGAATAAGTTAGTACATCAACACACGCTTTTATAATATAAGCTGGACCGAAGTCAGCTTCAGATAATTATTTCAGCATTAGTACTTGCTTGTGTTACTTCAAGCAGTTAAATACTCTCTAGAACATTCTAGAACCCTTTTTGTACATCTGAGGAACTATTTTGTTCTGGTTGGCTCTCTAGAGAACTTACCTCATGTTCTGCGATTGACAAATACTACATTTTTTTAAATGCAGCCAGCTATTTGCCAAGCAATTGGTAATATTAGATACTAGAAATGCCACTGGTATTATATGTAAGAATAACAATCCGATAGTATGGGGTTTAAACTGTAAGCATTTTTTCTCTTATTAACTATAGTAAGCGATGGAGACAGTTCATAAAGCTGAAGCCGTCTATTCTTATAGCTGTGGTTTCTACTCCCCCGCGCAGTAAAATAGCATTTTAATATTTTAAAGGGTGTGGAATAACAAACCAACAAATAAATTACCTTCAGAAAAGTTATTAGACGTAGTATGCCCATAAATTGCTTGGCTGTTGGGAGCAACATTTGAAGGTAGAATTTTCTATGCTCTATTCTGCAGCGTGGGGCTGCTCCTTACGTGACGAGGCTTTTGAGGCCGAGAAGAGGGCAGTGTTATTTGGGGGTCGCGTAGATTAGCTCGGAGCTAAGAGCTCGTGTACTTGAACCAGTTCGGCTAAATTATGATTTTATCCGCAGTTCGGGAATTACGGAAACTTTCCAACTCATTTTCGAACTTTCCGTCTATATCACACTTAATCTGCTATATATTTTTTAATGGAAACACTAAAATGACTAATTCGAGCGCGCGTCCGCTGCGCACTCGCCACTGCTAATCGGGGAAGAAATTGTCGTCGACGGCGATTTAATCGAATTAATTTTTCACGGAGCACTTCCATACGTTCGTGAGGCCGAAACTTACCAAGCACACGCTTCCAGGCGGTGGATGTCAAAACGTGCAGAAACTTGGAATGTTCCCACTACTTTAGAATTCCTTTTAAACATGGCGAGACAAGAATAAAGAGCAAATAAAACACTAAATACTTTGCGAAGTAAAGCAGCTTCCGGTTTTGAACTCCAAATTAAAACATTTAAAGGCGCGGCTTTCTATTCACACGCAAACGGAAATAGGATTATTACTCCCACAGGAATACTGTTACGGAGTAATGACTACTTTTGCAGAAATATTAGAGCCACGCTTTCTTCCCGGAAAAAAGCGCCCGACGCGCTCACCTGCGCTCTAAGTTTTTAATTGTTAGTCCCTTAATGAAACCGGCGCACTTGGCTATTTCTTGCTTGTAGAAATTTACCCTGCAACCCTCTTAAAGAATTAACGCAAACGATCCGGCCGACAGCCTCCTAACTATTTAACAGACTCAGGTAAATTCTGATATTCTAGGCACTTTTCGTGCTGTGTAAGTTTCCAAGATACATAAGATATTCTGTCTGCAATTGCTTAATCATTCAGTTGCCTGCACAAGGCTGATTAATTGATACGTACTATGTTAGGTCGTAAGCAGTAATATACAGAATAGCAAGGAATATTTAACTACTACTTTTAGGGCATATGGTATAGGTCAATCGGATAATTAACGTTGATATAGAGTTTATTGTCTTACTAAAAAAATTAGATAGAAATTTCAAACCACTTTAGCGCCACTGAACTTCTCGACACAGCAAGGCAGCTCATAGAAAAAGCGACGAAGTTTAACGAAGCTGTAAGCATGCGCTCTATAAATTTTCGAAAATCTTTCGCAACAAATAGATCGATGGAGAAAGATACAACAATCTAGAATTTGCTATAATGTTTGTAGAAGAGTTTCTCTATTAATGATGGGAAGAAATTATCACGTTCTGGATACATAATGTAAAAGTTCTTCACGCGTGATTGGAGGTGATTGGTTCGGAATACGCAAAGTAAAATAGTTATTCTTCACATTTTTGGAAGGAAGTATCGCTCATGTTCTGATATAATATAGTAACTAACTCCTCACATTATTTCAAGAAAACATCCGTCACGCTCTGGATAAATAATGTAATACAGTTACTTCTGACGTTATTGGACGAACGTGTCACTCACGTTTTGAATACATAGTACTACAGTATGACTGAATGTGACATAGTATAGATTACTAGGTTACACATATATGTTTTAATAAATAAACATCCTGGCATTAGAGGAAGTAGGAAATTGCTTTCCAAACGCTTCTTGTGGCCTTCTATGCACAAAGATATTAAGGAATGGGCCAACAAGTGTCCAAATTGTCAAAGACATAAAATAATTCGACACACCAAGCCTCCACTTTTTGCATTTGAAGAGCCTGACAAGAGTTTTAAACATGTTCACTTAGATATTGTCCATTTGCCGAAATGCGGTCAGTATAAATATATTCTGTTCATAATTGACCATTTTTCTAGGTGGCCCGAAGCAATTCCAGCGTACATTCATCAAACAAGTAGAGACACTCATGCCAAATCTTGAAACCTGTCTAGGGTGCCTGGGCACGTATAAGTGTATCGTGCTGGGCACTAACTCGGGGGGTATTCCTAAACTTGACTATCAGATGGCAGCACAAAATTCTACCAATCAGTGCCAGTTACTAGCTCTGCAACCAATCATATGTGATAAAGTAGTGGCGCCATCTGTTAGTACCATCGGAAAGTACCCCCCAGGAGCCGTTCAAGGTCATCCAAATCGGTATTTTGACATCATAGGAACCGACAGTGAGTGTCTCTACTTGTTTGATTTATGTATGCTGGCAATTCCCCTCGCTTCTATTATCGTAGAAGAGGTTAGCACTGCATTTGTGAACAATTGGATATCGCGTTACGGAATTCCAAAGATTTTGACAAATAATAATGCGTAAATATTTTTGTCAAAAAGTTGACAAAGTTTTATCTCAACGCTTGGTGTCCAAAATGTTTGAAGCAGTATATATCACCCAATTAGTCAGGGAATCGTAGAAAGGTTTAATAAAACCCTGAAACAAGCTATTTCTACTACAGGTGCGTTTTCATGGGTTAATAACCTCCCTTGGATTTTATTGACTTTAAGGTCAACCGTAAAATCAGGTCTTGAAGTTTTCCCTGCTGAAATTTTGTTTAATTCAGTTCTTCGACTTCCTAATAATTTTTATGAAGAAGAACCCCTTCCGTCATTGACAAATTTATCACCTTTCCCTAATGACATTAGGTCAGACATTGCAACACAACAGTATTTTTTCACAAAGAATTATCCGAACTCAAAATGCTATATCAACACAGATTTGGCAAATTGCACACATGTGTTCTTGCGCAACAGCACGCAAACAAAGGGTCTTAAGCTTACATATCTGGGCCCTTTTAAAGGACCGATAAGTACTTTGTTTTGCAAGGTGTTAAGGGTACTGTTAGCTTTGAACGCCTTAAACCTGCTTACGTAATGCAATGCTACTGCTTGCAAGGTAGTTTTCTACATCATTTGAGGTAGACCATGTTGTGAGTTTCCGCTGCTCGCTCTGCTTTCTGATTTCAGAATTCTGCAAGACACATTTGCTTGCAGACAAAAATCAAAGCTATAGCTACAAGATTGCAGCTCGAAAAAAACCGTTGCTGCTACCTGTGTTGTGCAATTTATATTGTTATATTTAAGTTTTTCGTTGTATATAATGTTGACTGTTATTGTTATTGTTCTTGTTGAAAAGATAGAAGTTTTTTGCAGTTAGGGATAACTATTTACTGATTTATAGTTCTCCATAGTTTTTCCTTCTCAAAAAAAATAACCCCAGATAACCAAGTCAAATATTTGGGGGGGGGGGGGCTGTGACCTAGTATAGATTGCTAGGTTACACATATATGTTTTAATAAATTAACAATTCTCTTTCATGTTTGAAACTGAAACCTCGTGTTTTATTTCTTTGAATACAATTCAAATATTAATGCAGTTAGTTAAGCCTATCTAAACACTAACACTGCAGTACAATATTATACTAACTCCTTACAGGACTGAAAGAAAATATTCCTCATTTTCTGTATACATATCGTGATATAGTTACTCCCCATAAGCTTGGAAGACAATATCAATAATGTTTTAGATACTTTACGTAATTTAATTACTACAAACATGCTTGCTACTAAATATCATTCACGTTTGGACATAATGTAAGTTAATTACTTCTAACGTAATTAGAAGAAAGTGTCACTCACGTTTTGAATACATAATGTAATATAATTACTCCCTACATGCTTGGAAGATAGTATTACTCACGCTTCGGACACATACCTAATGTAATATAATTACTTTCCACATGCTTGCAAGAAAGTTTACTCACTTACGTTTTGGTCATATAATGTATATTAGTAACCCCTGACGTGATTGGAGGAAAGTATCACTCCGGTTTTGGATACATACCTAATGTAATATAATTACTCCCCACATGCTTGGAACAAGTATGTATTACTTACTTTGTGGTTATATAATGTATCATAATTACTCCCAACATACTGGGAAGTAGGTGTCACTTACAATAATGTAATTTAGTAACTTCTGACGTGATTGGAAGAAAGTAGCACTCACGATTGGGATGTACTGGGTGGCCATAAATATCTGATATCACATCACCTTTGGAATCAACACCGCTTTATTAAAGTGAGGAATCCAACTAAACTAAATGTCATTAATGTCATCACAACTAAAATTCCTATCTGTCAAAAATTATTTCAGATTGCAATAAGTAATGGAGTTAGTGATAGGCTAAACTGCAGAATCCAGAGCACATTCCTTTCCTCTTATTGCATTTTATTACATCACACAGGTATCAATACTTATCGTAATTGAAGTATAATGCTAACCAACATTTATAAGTAGCTAATTCCATGGCTACCGGGATCTCAGATATTTATGGCCACCCGGTATAAGTAATATAATTACTCCCAAATGCAAGAAGGTATTACTCACGTTTTCGATACATTAATGTAATATATTTGCTCTTCACATGCTTGGAAGATAGTATTACTCACTTTCTGGATGCTTAATGTAATATAATTACCTCTACATGCTTGGAAGATGGTATTACTCACATTGTGGATGCATAATATAATATAACTGCTCCCCACATGCTTGGAGCAAAAACTCAAATAGGGGCGCCATCGCCAACAACTTAATTATTCCACAACTCGCGGATCTAAGTTGGACGATTCCCCAGTGATTTAGTGGGCACTCAACTTATATTGAAGGAAAATATTTTAAAATTGCCTTTATCAAACGCAGGCTTTTTCAAAAGCTATAACCTATTGTAGTAAAAACAAGACATGTATAGACGGCGCAATCAGAGTGACATTAATTATTAATACATAAAAGTAAATGATAAAAGGGGCGACATTTCTAATACCGACATTTGATTGGTCAACGTCAAGTAGGTATCACTTACATATAAGTAACTTCTAACGTGATTGCAAGAAAATATCACTCACAGTTGGGATGCATAATATAATATAATTACTCCCACATGCTTGCAAGAAGGTATTACTCACGGTTTGGATACAGAATGTTATATATTTCCTCTTTACATGCTTCGAAGATAGTATTACTCACTTTCTTGATGCTTAATGTAATATAATTATTCCTACACGGTTGGAAGAAGGTATTACTCACCCGATCGGGTTTGAACAATTTTATCAAATTGACGGCCATTATGGCTTAAAACTAATAAAAATTGTAGTAATTAATTAATTTTAAATGTATTTGTGGATTTTTAACATGTAACCTGGTGACAGGAAAGTCTAGCATTACTTTTGTTGTGTGATATGCTGCATTCGCTGTACTGCTTTTGTAAATTTAAAATTTGAAATCTAGTCACATGTTTTGTGAACTACATGTGCCTTTTCGGTTTTGTGCCGCAAGTTGTTAGGTCTTGAGAATGGAATAAATATATTTCGAAACTGTCGACCTTAGCATCAAGTGGTTTTATTTCAACAAACCATTAATAGCTCTTGTAATCGTTGCCCAAGTACTGAGATTGGTGTTGACTATAACCCCTTTCCCAGTCAAATTCCTTGCCTTATATATATATATATATATATATATATATATATATATATATATATAGCTGGATGATTTAGATGACTTTGAAATATTGGTTTCATCAGCAGCCATTTTGTGTATAAGTAAAATACATCAATTCTATATATATATTTCGATTCTCCATAGATTCCTTTTCAGTAATTTAATTCAATTGTTTTTTTACAAGTTCTGTATCACATTGACTGTTAATAAAATGAACAATCCAAAGTCAAGTAGCATAATATAGTTATTCCTCACATAATTGAAGGAAAGGGTAACTCACGTGTTGGTACATAATACAATATAGCTCCTTCACACGTGTTTGGGGAAAAGCATCATGTTTCGGACATATTATATAATGTATATAGGTTTTGTACGTATGAATAGAAGAAAGAATAGTTCACGTTCAGCATACATAATGTAATATACAGCGTGTTTCATAACTTACGGAGAAGACTGAAAGAGTAGCTAGAGGAGACCAAAGTAAATTTATTTTCTTAATAAACTTCTGACCAAAACCCAACACCATAAAAGTTGCAGCAAATTGAAGTTAAACAAATTACCGAGCAATCTTTACACAGTGAGGTAGTAATTTACGTTTTAATTTTAGGCAAGGGATATTTGAGAGTTAGTTAAACAATTTTGACTTACAATTTAATAAAAGTAAATAACAAAAATTACTGCTATTAAAATTTTTCTTTTAAATTCTTAGATAGACTATTTATTAATAACTAGAAAACAAGTACCAGTAGAAATGTGTTTGAGTGTTAATTCAATTAATCGCCAAATTAGGATACATCAGCTACTAAGTGTTTAATTCGACTTAAATGGCTAACTACCTAGATATGTTTATTATGTATGGAACTGCTGATGAAAACGCTGCACGTGCAAGACGTATGTATTCGGAAAGGTTTCCGGATCGTCAAATGCCTTCCGAAAATACTTTTCTTTGAGTAGTCCAACGCGGTGATACTGGAAATTTACAACCTGTGAAAGGTCATCGTAGCAGCAGACCCAACCAACATGGGGTGAATATGGAGGAAGAACTTTTAGAAATGGTTGCTGCTGATCCAATTACATGTACACGAAAACTTTCTCACGGAATTGGAGTTTTCCCATCCTTTGTTTGGCGCACATTGAGCAGCAATGGTTTGTACTCCTATCATCTGCAAAAGGTGCAAGGACTGGCTTACGAATTATTCGCTGGGGCAGTTGTTCCTGAGTATCTGCTAAATCGCTGACGGATGAATGCTATTTTAGTAGGAATGGTGTTTTCAACTTCCACAATTCTCATACATGGGGTGACCAAAATCCGCTCGCGATTTCCCGGAGTAATTTTCAGCAGCGTGTTAGTTTGAATCTGTGCGTCGATATTTTGAACAAGGCCTTAATTGGGCCTTACGAATTACCGGCACGCCTTAATGGTCATTCTTATTTGCAGTTTTTATATGAAATGTTTAGTCATGCTTTCCACAGAGATGGATCGGTCGGGGTGGGTTCATTTCATTGCGCCCACGCTGTCCATATCTCAACACAGTGGACTTGTTCTAATGGGATTTTATGAAAAAAATTGGTACATACCACCGAAGTTGATGCAATCGAAGAATTGCGTGATCGCATCAACGCTGCACCAGAGCAGTTACACCAACAATTTCCAAGAGTATCGGGAAACTGGATTCGTGCGCCTTTTAAATGCAAAGTCGGCATTTCAAACACCTAATGTGAACATATTCTTTATTTTTACTGTACATTTTCTGTATATTTTAAGTTAAACTACCTTAACAGTAAATGATCAGAAATATGTTTTTCACGGAAACGAAAACGCAATGATATTCTTTCTAATTTTGTCTCATTAATACCAGTGGTGTTGAATAAGTGGTTATTAATTTATAGAACCTTAAACTGCTGTTATTTTTATGTTATTAGGTTTTCGTCACAATTTTATTATGGACAACCCTGTAGTTGTTCCTTACATGATTGGAAAACAGTAACTCTCCCGTTGTTAGTACGTAATATAGTTTCCACACATAATTGGAAGAAACTCTCCATTACGTTCTGGATACATTAATGCAATATAAGTTTTTCGAATATAATTCAAAGAAAGTATCAGGTTCTGGATATGTAATATAATATAGGGTTTCCACACGTCATTGAAAGAAAGTATCGCTTACGCTCTGGATGCATAATGTAATTATAAGTTTTTCACTCGTGCTTAGAAGAAAGTATTACATTCATGATTTGTATTATAATAGAGGTTTTCACCGCATCATTGGAAGAAAGGTATAATTCACGTTCTGGATACATAAGTTAATGTAAGTTCATCACACGTGATTTGAAGAAAGTAGCACTCTCGTTCTGGATATATAATATAGTATAAACATGTAATTGAAAGAAGGTATCACGATGTGGATATGTAATGTAAAATAGGTTTTCCACACATGATTGGAAGAAGGTACTATGTTCTTGATTGATATTTAAGAGAGGATCTTCACACATGTCTAGACGAAAATATCATGTTCTACAAACGCACACATATGATTAGAATATAGCGTTGTACTAAAGATGCGCGTATCTAATAGAAATGTAACATTAATCAGCTATACTTAAACATCGAATATGAAAACAACTGGCTTCCAAGCAATACCAATCATAAAATGTTATATCTGACAACTGAATATTTAGTCTTATTATTAGTTTTGGAGGAACTGAGGGCAATTCTAGAGAACGTCACCCCAACTAGGGTTGTGTAGTTCATAATTAAAATAACATCGAACAGTTAGGTTTGATCCCAGATTTAATAAATGGATCTCACCTTGTTGAACCAGTTGAACAGTTTTTTATCAGTTACATTCTGTCAAAGGTGCGTTGTTAGAATTAATTAGTAAGTCGGATTGGAAAGGGTTAGTTATGTAGCAATTATGTAACGTTGTCTCCTAGTTTAGGTTTGCGTTTTGACAGCATTAGCTATTCTTGTGGGTTATGCCCCAAGAGGGTGGAAGACTGGTATTGGAAAACCTTCTCGGTTTGTATAACTTTGGTATTTAACAAATTTATTATCATGTATTTGTGGTTAACAACAGACAACAGGCCAAACGTAAGAAGACGAAGATGCATAAGTAAGTAAGTAACGTATACTCTGTCCACATCTTTTTTGCATGAAGGTTGGCCATGTCAGTTTTTCACATCAGCTGTGTAGTGTTACTTTCTTGTGTATAAACGAGGTTTACATTTGAGGATATGGTTTCCAAATGAAATTAGGGTAGAAAACGTGACGTAACGCCTTAAAATGCAAAGTTGTCTTATTTAAGGGGAACAGAAGAAAGACGTTTAGTAATTTTTATCTATGTCTCCAGTTTCAGTAATTTTGTAATTGAAGACATGTTGAATTTAGTACAACGAATGTCTTACAATGCTTTAAATATTTTTCTACATGTACTATCAAACTACGCAGTCTATCTGGCAATAATAGTTTATTTCATAAAATGACAGAAAATAAAAATTACGGTTCTATTCAGGTGCAATTTAACGACAAAAATCCATGGCCAACCTTCGAGCAAAAAAGGAGTGATAAAATTATAATTAAGCAATTCCTGTTTTATTCTTCTGTCTTAGAAAAAGCAGTTAACAATGTAAGTAGACACACATTACCAACTCCCATAATATTATTTCTCTTTGGCAACTATGACTAAGGACTCACCAGAGGCTTGCAGAAGAACTTGCACGAACACTGCCACCACGCAGTAGAGCAACATCTTGAGCTTGTCCGGCGGGTCAGGCCTTCTTCTTGAGGTGCGAGTCTGACTTGAATCTGCTAGTTTTAGTCATTACTTCGAAATGCTGTTTGAGAAAATTCAGTTCAAGTAGACTGGCGCGCGCGTCTGCACTGTTTAGCCGCTTTCAGGGCACCTGCAACAAACCCAAATTCACTCTGCGTCCGCTGCACAAAGTTATTGCGTGCACCGCGACAATTATGTCTGATTGTCACATCTGATATTGCGTTATATTGTAACATTCACTTCATTGTCGCGGTTCCGTAGCTAAACGCTGCATCCGTAAAATGCGATATCAATTAATTTGACTGAATGAATAAATCTGTACTAGTTTACAATATTTCGTAGCGTTCCATTGTTTGCCCAGCGTTTATGGCTTTGTTTGGAATCTCTATTTGCGTGAATTATTTCAACTAAGCGTGCTACCAAAAATGTGTGCAAATATTAAATTTAATGTAACACTGAACTGCACCATGCCATAGAGGTTTATGTTTCAGCATGGCAGGCATAGGAAAAAGGCGATAACAGTCTGATTTAGAACTAACTCTGTAGACATAGCATAGCTATTTATATATCTAGAGAGTAAATGTATTCATTTCCTCCCGCGTGTGAATTTAATGCACAAAAGGGAGGAAATGAATTCTTGCTATATCTTATATATATTTCTAAAAGTCCTGACTGACTCACTCACTCACTCATCAACGCCCAGCCCAAACCCTTGGACCTAGAAAGCTGAAATTTTGCACAGAGGTTCCCTTTATGATGTATACAAGGAATAAGGAAGGATATTTCGAAATTCAACCGCTAAAGGGGTAAAATGGGGGTTCCAATTTTGTATGGAGAAATAATATTAAATAGACATTTCGACTTGAAACTTCGTAGGAGTACTCCTAAAAACAAATAATCAAACACGTATTTCGTGATTTTCCGAAAATCAACCCCTTAGGGGGTGAAATAGGGTAAGTAAGCCTAAAAATCGATATGGGTGTCGTTATTGAGGTTTTTTGGGACGTTGATTGCGAAAATTACATTTATTTTTAAGTCCAAGACGGTGAACATGACATAAGGGAAGAAACGGGACGGGACGGGACTAGACTGGACGGAACGGGACGGACTGGACGGGACGGGACTGAGCGGGACGGGACGGGACGGGTTGGGGCGGGGTGGGACGGACGGGACGGAAAGGGAAGGAAAAGAATGGGATGGAAGGGGAGGGGATGGGATGGAAGGGGAGGGGATGGGATGGAAGGGGAGGGGCGGGACGGGACGGGAAGGGACGGGACTGGACGGGAGGGAAAGGGGCGGGACGGGACGGGACGGGAAGGGTCGAGACGGGGCGGGGCGAGGCGGAACGGGATGATACGGAAAGGAAAGGGAAGGAATGGGATGGAAGGGGAAGGGACGGGACGGGACGGGAAGGTACGGGACTGGACGGGAAGGGACTGAACAGGAAGGGACTGGACGGAAAAGGAAGGGACGGGACGAAAAGGAACGAGACGGGACGGGACGGAAAGGGAAGGAATGGGATGGAAGGGGAGAGGCGGGACGGGACGAGACGTGACGGAACGGGACGGGACGGGACGGGACGGGACGGAATGGGACGGTACGGAGACGGGGACGGAGAAAGGGACGGGGACGGGGATAGGATGGGATGGGATGGGATGGGATGACAGAAAATAATTAGTCATTATTTAATACACAAATAACGAACCTCGCGCGAACGAAGTCGCGGGTAAAAGCTAGTATATATATACAGGGTGCCCGTTTTTGGAGCTCCACCATGGGGATCTCGGTAACCATAAGAGATACGAGGTCGGTTAAATTGGGGCAAAGTTGCGCAATTTGGAGCTCAATAATATGCCGGTTTAAAATTTCAAAAATTCCGATTACCTCCGGAGATATCCGAAAAAAACCGGAATTTTGGAAATACGTTTTTATTTTTTCCTCGGCTTATTTGGTGACCTAATTCAAAATGAGTGACACTTCGTCGTTGCAACTTTTCCTCCTCTACAACCTGCCGATGTCATATTTGAAATCAGACGTTTCGATTTTCGACAATCATCATCAACTTTGGTTTTTCTTATGGGCACTATCTTGGATTTTCACATTTTTGAATTCAGCTTTGTTTTCTGATTACGGTGATGTATCACATGTTAAGGTTCAGTGTTGCAGTTTGGGTGAAATATCAAAAATTCTGTTTTGCAAAGACTGCCTTGGATATAACATCCATACTTTTGTTTAACAAAGGCATTGTTGACAGTTCGATTTAAGTTGGCTTAACGTCACCTACAGTTACAAAATTAGTATAAATTTATTAACAAAATGCCCTTTTCAAATGAAGAAAAACGAGATATGCTAGAAATTTATTTATTTGACAGTAGGATATAAAAAAGGAGAAAATTATGTTTTAAATTTACAACATAGGATAAAACTAAATTTTGAGAAACAAGTAAATAAAGAAAATTATAAGAGGTGCTCGAAGGGTTCACCCTCCACTTCCAAGCACAGCTCTATGCGTCTTCTTAAATTCTGCATTGATCTTAAAACGTCCCTTCTTCTTATTTTGGTCCTTAAAGTTGTGATGATCTTCCTTCGCAGCTCATTAATATCGGCGGGTACAGATTTATAAATGAGATCTTTCATAGTTCCCCATAAATAGTAGTCTAATGGGGAAAGATCTGGTGAACGTGCCGGCCAACGTATGTCTCCACTGTTTGAAATGACTCTACCCGGAAATATTTCAGACAAATAATCAGCCACTCTCCTAGCATTATGTGGCGGAGCACCATCTTGCTGGAACCAAAGGTTATTCAAGCGGTTGAGGCAAATGTTGTCATCGATGTAATCCGTAAGGTAGGTCCTTAAAAAGTGCAAATACCCATCTGCGGTCAAATTGTCTTCGTAAATGTATGGGCCAATGATCGTACCGCCAAATAAACCAACCCATACATTTAGCCCGAAACGTGCTTGTGGTCGACGTCCTTGGTGTTCGTGTGGATTTTCAGTGGACCAGACATGTTCATTGTGACGATTGAACATGCCTGAGTTGGTAAATTTGCACTCGTCCGTGAATATCACGTTGGAAAGAAAATGGGGATTTTGTTCCAACCGTGCCATGATATTCCTACAAAACGCTGCCCTCCGTTCAGTATCTCCTGGATGCAAGACTTGGGTGATATGAATTTTAAACGGGCAATATTTATGTTTTTTCAAGACTCTCCACACTGCTTGATGTGATACGTTAATTTCGTCTGCTATAGCCCTTGTTGAAGTTGAAGGATTATCTTGAATCTAATGAAGAATTCAATTCATTGCCGTTTATTATTTTTGAGAAAGTTTTAACAATTTACTCACCGCCTGTAAAATTTCCACTTCATTCGCATTTGGTCTATGAACACGTCTTCGAGGCTTAGAAAATGCACCAAACTCGGCTAAATTTCTATGAAGGAATAACAAATAATTTTGAGCTGGTTGTTGTCTTTCTGGATACCGCTGTAAATATCTTTCCGAAGTAACTTGCGCATTTCGATGCGAAGCGTAATAAATTTCTAGCATATCTCGTTTTTCTTCATTTGAAAAGGGCATTTTGTTAATAAATTTATACTAATTTTGTAACTGTAGGTGACGTTAAGCCAACTTAAATCGAACTGTCAACAATGCCTTTGTTAAACAAAAGTATGGATGTTATATCCAAGGCAGTCTTTGCAAAACAGAATTTTTGATATTTCACCCAAACTGCAACACTGAACCTTAACATGTGATACATCACCGTAATCAGAAAACAAAGCTGAATTCAAAAATGTGAAAATCCAAGATAGTGCCCATAAGAAAAACCAAAGTTGATGATGATTGTCGAAAATCGAAACGTCTGATTTCAAATATGACATCGGCAGGTTGTAGAGGAGGAAAAGTTGCAACGACGAAGTGTCACTCATTTTGAATTAGGTCACCAAATAAGCCGAGGAAAAAATAAAAACGTATTTCCAAAATTCCGGTTTTTTTCGGATATCTCCGGAGGTAATCGGAATTTTTGAAATTTTAAACCGGCATATTATTGAGCTCCAAATTGCGCAACTTTGCCCCAATTTAACCGACCTCGTATCTCTTATGGTTACCGAGATCCCCATGGTGGAGCTCCAAAAACGGGCACCCTGTATAATGTGTAATAATAAACTAATCTCTCTAATCTCTGAGTAGAAACAAGTAAATGGAATCTTACTTGTTACAACACGGTAGTGACGAGTGGCATTTCGATGTGCAGTTTATAAAATCCGTCTGATGTCACCTCAAGGACTGCATCCAGAATGGATCTTGCATCCCCTCAACCCTTATCAACCTCAGGGATAGGAACACGAACTGTATTTCCTACTGTAACTTGTGGATGATGACCGTCGGAGATTTTCTTCATTATTTTAGCTTGTTGTTCTAAAGCATCAAAAGCCGAAGTACGCTGCTCTTTAATCTTTTCTTTTCTGTCACATAAGGCACAAACACACTTTTCTAAATCTATTGAAAAGCCACAGGTTGAATGAAAATATTGTTCACAATTGTGACATTTATTTTTGTCTAATATGCAGTCATAGTTAGACATTTGCTGGGTAGGACTAGTAAATGCTAACAATTACTAGTGAATGTCAATCATGAATTTTATTTGCCAGCTTTTACTAACATATTAGTAAATGTCAACTTTCACTAGGAATTGCTAACATTTACTAATTTCCTGCATTTACTGTAACATATACACGAAATAAGAAAGGATATTTCGAAATTCAACCCCTAAAGGGGTAAAAAAGAGGTTGGAATTTTGTAAGATCAAATTTTGAACTAAGTCATTCAAAGTTTTAGAAAATTTGTCCCCTGAAGGTAAAAATAGGAGATGATGGGGCGGGACGGGAAGGGGCGGGACGGGAATGGATGGGATGAGAAGGGGTAAGGGAACGGGGCAGGACGGAAAGAAACGGGACGGGACTGGACGGGGCGCGACGGGAAAGAAGGGGACGGGACGGGACTGGAAGGGCATGGATGGGATGGGAAGGGAGGAGGGAACGGGGCGGGACGGGACGACACTGGAGGGGAAGGGATGGGAGGGGAGGGGAGGAGAGGGAACGAGGCGGGACGGGACGAGACTGGGGTGGGAAAAGGGACGGGGACGGGAAACGGGACGGGGACAAGGGACGAGGACATGGAAAGGGACGGGGACGGGGAAAAGGACGGGGACAGGGAAATGGACGGGAACGGGGATGGGATGGAATGAGATGGGATGACAGGAAATAATTAGTCATTATTTAATACACAAATAACGAACCTCGCACGTACGAAGTCGCGGGTAACAGCTAGTGTGCAATAGAAGTATAATCTTCATTGCAAACAAAATTTGTGATAGGCTTAAAGTAATAAGATTTTTTTCTACAATCGTGTCAAAATGACGTTTTGCACAGTTTCTAGTGTCAAAAGTCACGTTTGTAGCACTTTTAATATTAGCACCTGAATTAAATTTTTTTCGCAAATTGCCATTGGTGGCGTGTTCTGATATAGTACCGGGTGGCCATAAATATCTGAGATCCCGGTAGCCACGGAATTAGCTACTTATAAATGTTGGTTAGCATTATATTTCAATTACGATAAGTATTGGTACGTAATGTAATAAAATGCAATAAGAGGAGGGGAATGTGACCCGGATTCTGCAGTTTAGCCTACAACTCGATTATAAAAATCTCCTGTTCTAACTCCATTACTTATTGCAATCTGTAATAATTTTTGACAGATAGGAATTTTGGTTGTGATGACATTAATGACATTTAGTTTAGTTGGGTTCATCACTTTAATAAAGCAGTGTTGATTCCAAAGGTCATGTGATATCAGATATTTATGGCCACCCAGTATTATATTTGCCGTAAGTTTGAATGTCAACATAACTAAGAATATCTAACATACTGTGACGGAAAAAGTGTCACCGAACTAAGTTTTTATATTTCTGTTGCGATCGTAGAAAAAATAGCGTATGATACATGTGTATAAATGCCATTAAAGCACTAGCGACCTTAAAAACATTCCACTTTGCGTCGTGCTCTTAAACTCGTCGCACGTGCTTTAAAGGCGTACTTATAGTCTGTTTTTTTGCTTTATGATTCAGAGCAGGCTTTGCATTTGCATTTTTGTAACAGTGTAGGTAGTTAGTGACAAAGGAAAAAACACTAGTTATGTCAAAAACCATTAGAACTGTCAATGTGTTAACTTATAAGTAGTATTGTACTTAATAAGAGCTAAAATTGACATTAAATAAGGTATTGCTTTATTTTAAATACGTTTATTTAAGCGTGATTGATATCTAACTGTACAGAAACGTCATAAAATTTTTAGACATATATCTTTTATGTACTAATGTAAAAATAAATATATTATGAATAATTTGCTGATGATTTTTGTTTGTAGAACTGTGTTGTACAAGTTATTATTTATGCTACACATATAACAGGCATTTCAAAATAAAGAGATAATACAAAATACTCTGGTAGAACCATTTTCAGAGATATAATTTACCAGAATTTAGATGGATATACTTCAGGATAATCATCCAGAATCTGATTCAGAAGAGGAATACAACTCGTCTTCCGATTCTGTATCAGATTCTTCCAACCTAATAATAACAGGAGGTATGTCATCTACACCAATTTAACAATGTGCTTTGCCCAGTCACTTTATATTAGTAGTTCACAGTGTTCAACGTTTTTTTCCATAAGATAAGATAAGATAAGAATTTATTAGTCCATATTGTAGCTTCTACATACAAAGAAGTATATAAAAACAATTCAGACAAGTCCAAAATTTAATATAAAAAACGCTAAGTATTGTAGGCATATAGCAATACACAGAATAAAAATATGCACTAAAGGGTCAGGTTGGTTCACGTTTAACACAGTGCTCAATAAACTCATTAATAGAATAACAAGCAATCTGAAGTAAGAAGTCTCTTAGTTTTCTCTTAAATATAGTTAGAGTTTTTGTTTGTCGTAGTTCAGCCGATAGAAGATTGAAGTATTTTGGACCGGCGTAATACATAGATTTTTTGTAGTAAAAATGATTGAAATCAGGGGCTCTAATATCATCTTTGTTACGAGTGTTATATTGGTGGTTGTCACCATTTAAGGCAAAAGTATCTTTATTTACATATACATAGCATAATAACTTATACAGTGAAAATTCATGAACTGCGAACACGAGTAAATCAAGGCGAATTTACGATTGCCTAAAAATACGCCAAGACCGATGGACAGTCGGTCTAAGGTACTCTGATATTAATCCACGGGTCGTCTGCGTTGATTGTTTAAGTAATTGTTCAACGCAGACGCCTAGTGTAATTTTTTTAAATTAATTATTATATCACAGATGGAATGTATGAGGTACTGTTATTCTGTGATTAATTCAGGTGATAAATTCAGAGTTGAAAAACAGGATTTTTAGAGATTAACAGTACAGTAAAAGAAGAAAGAAATAATTTTTCCCGACAAACTAACTCAGAAAAAAAAAGATGCAAACAAAAATAAAACTATTTTTATTTCAAACAACAAAATTCAAGAAGTTTAAATTAGCTCTTGTTTAAAGAGCCTGCCTTCTTGCGCTAAACAATATCCTAAGCGATCATAGAAACGTATTAGTACTAGTACTCTGAACAACCCTTTTAATTTTTAAACGCAGTTCTTCAAATCGTTAGTTGTAGTGAAAACAACTTTTCAGAGGAAGTTTTACGCATATCTGTCACAGTTTCACAAAATTCCATACTTCTGAAATAGCCAACGGGAAGAATATCGCAGCTAAATCTACTAGTTCTGCAATTTATTTAAATAAATAGTCTGGATAGTCATTAGCGGTAATACAAACCTCTTTTAAATACCTGTCTTCATTGGGAACATTAGGGCTTTTGTGCTTTTGGGGAGAAACACATCCAAAGTTTCCAAAATTTTAAATAACTCCATGTAACGTTGATAACGATAAAGAACGCCTATTTTCAAATGTTGTGAAAGAATTTTGAATTTCCGGGACCGTTGGACCCTGATAATACCATTTTACAATTTGCACTGATCCGTTGCTTCGTAGTTATCGATTTTAAGATAGAAATGACAGCAGATATTATCTACTGACAAAATACGCGAACTGTCAAAGTTAAATTCTCGGCATTTGTAAATTCGACATATCGTCTGCCGTGTTCGTAGTAAGAAAAATCTCTCTGTATAAATATATACTAATGACGGTTAAAATTTTATTTTCACTGAATGTTCTTCTACATGAATCTTTAGGTTGTATGCCAAAAATCAACCTAATTATTCTTTTTTGACAAACAAATACTCTATTAAAATGTTGAGCCTGTCCCCATGACAAAATATGGAATGATAAAATAGGATATACAAGTCCGTAGTAAGTAGACATAAGTGCTGTAATTGAAAAATCATTTTGTAGGTTTAAAATAGCAAAAAAATTACGATTGAGTCTTAAGCACATATCATTTATATGACTACACCAGTCAAAATTATTATTTATACAAAGGCCAAGAAATTTGACGTCAGTAACCTTTGTTACATTCTTGTCACCAACTAAAATATCCCGGAGTCCGGGTGACTTAAATTTTGGGTAAAACTCAACAAGAACAGTTTTAGACATATTTATAATTAAATTGTTCTTGTTGCACCACAGTGTGAAATCATTAATAATTTGACTTATTTTTGTACTGAGGATATCAGGATCTTTGTCACTTACTATTATACTTGTATCATCCGCATACATAAAAGTTTTACCAAAAGTGATGTGCTCAGGCAGGTCATTTATGTACAAAAGAAAAATCAACGGGCCAAGGACACTGCCTTGAGGCGTACCTAATTTTAAACAATGTACGTCGGAGTATACATCATTGTTTTTCACAATAAATTTCCTATTTACAAGAAATGACACCAACCATTTATTCAGAGAGCCCCTTAAGCCGAGTGCATTCATTTTATCAGCAACAAAAGCTGGATTTACAACATCAAATGCACGGGATAAATCGAAAAAGATTCCAGCAGTAAATTCATTTTGATCAGTAGAGTTGTAAATATGTTGTACAAACTCGGTACTGGCAGTTTCTGTAGAAAATTTCTCTCTGAATCCATGTTGACAGGTTGTGATTAGTCCTCTCATATTAAGAAAACTAAACACTTGGTTGCAAACTACTTTTTCAAATATCTTAGATATACAACTATGTGTTTGCTGTACACAGTGATAGAGATTTAAGCCATAAATTAGCAATTATGTCTTTTGAGGGAGGCTGAGAATTTATGTCCTTATTATAATAGTTCTTACATAAACTCCATGCCAATTTAATTGGATTGTATTGACAGTGGTATGGAGGTAATCTAAGAACTTCATGCCCATGTCGTTTCTTGTCAATTAAGTATTGCTTTTGGTCAATATGTAAAGTAAAATTAAACTCCCATAATCGTCGCTTTATTATTTTGTCATCAAATTGTACGTCACTTTTAATTAACCATTTCTGTATTTGTAGTTTATTGGACGAGAAATTGGGTGGTTTATCGATAAGAACCGAATTATATGGTGCATTATCCATAATTAACACACATTTTCCATTCAATTTGGCCAAAGCAGGGATTAACTGTTTTTCAACATTGCCTAAAAATGTCACTATTGATACACTTTTATGATAGCCCCTGTCATTATTGTCCGAGTTCAACAGTAAGTCACATCCTGGTAAAGTTTCATCCAAAAACATGAATATACATTTTTCACTATAATTTCAAAATTGTAAATATTTCCTTTAAAAGGCAATCCGCCGAAATGATATGACTCTTCTCACACAATTTTCTTCCATTCACAATTTTGTATTTACATCCCATATTTGTTAATGTGTAGTATAATTTTAAATGACTCCCAGTATAATTCAGTTCCTCCCTTGCACACAGCAATAAATTATCGAAAGTAAAAAATTCCAAATTTTCTTCTTAATATCTTCCCTGAAACTCTGTTCCTCCCAAGTTAAAAATTCCTTTTCTTTATTCATATTATCATTCGGTTATTGCTGGAGTTGTGATTTTGCTTCGTTTCGATTTCTGTGTTGCATTCGAAATCTAGCATTATAAGAAATTGTTAGAAATGTTATATCTGTTTAATTCTTAATACTTACATCGAAGATTTGATCAACTCTTCTAATGATGGCTGTTTTACTTAAGTTACCATTGATATCTTTTATATTAGTAGAACGGTGTTTTATAGCCTCTTTGGTTTTACTATTACCTAATACTGCTTTTTCATGGCATTTTATTAATATTTACTGAAGTGTCAACTTGACAATCCCGGCGACCTGGATTTTGACATTAGTTATATTTTGTAACTAAACTGTTGTACACTGCTAAAATAATATAAATGCAAAGCCTGCTCTGAATCATAAAGCAAAAAAATAGACTATATAAACTAGTATCATCTCTCTCTCGTCGTATTCTTCGAGTCCGACGATCGTGATTCATGCGTTGTATATTAACTAATTAATGGTTTGCGTTATCTCTCTCCATTATCTAGCCATCACCAAAAACAGAAATCAACACAGCAAGACGTTGAGATAATCTTTTCCAAAAGTGGTCAAATATTATTGCGCGAAATTCTCTGCCCAATTCCATTTTTGGGGTGATTCGACAACTTTAAAAATTCACTGTGGCTAAATCACTTATTGTAATCTTGATGAACTTTCGATTTACGTTAAGTAAATATTGAGGTTACTTTTGACTGTTGAGGTTTCATTAAACGCTATATGCAAAATTAAAAGCCACTCCTCGTATTGTTTTTCCTGGGACATACTAGGGTTGGCATTTATTATTTGACACAGCAATGTTCTAATAAATCACCAAAACTGTAACTGGAAAAACCAGCATTATCCAAATTACGTTAAAAATAATTGGTCTACAAATGACAAATAATATTTGATGCTGATGGCTATATCGGTACCACATTTAAGTACAATTCAAAAGTAAGAATAATTTCGTTTTTTTAATATAACAAAATACTACAGAATCCATAATTTAAGCTTCTTTATATCTCCTCTAATAAACTATTACAATTGTCGAATTAGACAAAAACAGGTTGCTGACACAAGGACCGTTAGTAAAGGTAAGGTACACATCTCATCTGTGAATGTCCAGACTTCACCTCGACAACTTCAAAGCAATGACGTTCTTATATCAATAAAATTAAAATCATACTAGCTCTTGTGCCGATTAGCACATTATAGATTTCAACACTGAGAAGGTTAATAAAGTGTCAGAGGGAATTTCAACAGAAAAATGTTATGCCAGGAGAGAAAACAAAAAACAACGACAAAACAATAGGTTTGTCCACAACAAAGCTCAAGCGAAAACTCAAGCTATTGCCAAGCAGACCACCCACCTCATCGTCCAGACATGGGACCCCGAGAAATCCGATATCTAAAAAAAGAATGAAGAGGAAAAGATTGTGCTAGAAAATGAAGAATAAAGTTGTAGCGCTCTTGTATGTAATAGTGTAATGGAAAATTGAATTTTTTTAGTTCAACTTTTTGGAAAGTCGTATAATCGTATAATAGATACCAATACAAGATACAAATGCAAGGTCCTAATACTGCTTAATCGGCATTAACCCTGCAGGGGGGGGGGCTATGTATGTCATTTTCCATAACACGAGTGGGCACGTGGTGCCGTAAGACATGCAAATAATTAATTTTACAATAATGTACATATTATGCAGTTAGGAGATACATAAATGCATCAAATACATCCTAAATTGCAGCTAATTCAAATGAAATATTTTTCTTAGTCATGGACAATAAAAAGCATTCAAATAAAACCGTAATCAAGTGGCATTGCATCAAACAGTAATTTTTGAAACTGATGTCGTAACTTATTTTATGGATTTTATGGATATGCACATAACCTCACTTTGACAACTGACAACTCAAGTCACCGAGCACGTTGAATTCTGGGTAGAGCGATGTAATAATTTGCATATGCATAACCTCGCTTTGACAACTGACAACTCAAGTGACTCAGCACGCTGAATTCTGGGTAGTGCGATGCAATAATCACCGACAAGCCGTTGTTAGACAAAATCTAGTTCAAACACCTCTCGATAACTTCTTTTTTTAACACACTTTATATATCTCATGTTATTTTTGTCTATTTTTCAATAAGATTATCAAAATAACTTTGCTCCATTCAAAAGACATCCTAAGCAAAAAAACACATACAGAAATTATATTATAATGTTCTTTAGATGTGAGATGTTTTTGCATTAAAAATATAACTTCAATTCAAAATCTTAACGGGAAACAAAAAAAAATTCTCTTGTTTTTATGTGTATATTGTGAAATCAGAACAAAATGTAATTATAATTATTTAAATAAAAAGTGTGCTACAGGTATTGAGTCATTATTGTGGAATACAAAAATGGCAGGGTTCTATTCTTAACAGTGTTTACAGTTTTATAAAAAAAACTTATTGTAGTGCGATTTAAAAACATAGTTCTAAAAAACGGAGGAAGCAGAGCACTCCATATAAAAATATTTTGAGAAATGTCCTGAGCAACATCTTTTTCACTAACAGCAAAAATGAAGATATTTTATGGAATATCTCGCTCCATACAATGAACTAAAATCATAATAGTTCAAACACGTAATAATTTTAACTCTCGTTGCTCAAGGATAAAAGGCAGCTAAAAATAATCGAAAGACAATATCCCAAAGGAATAACTATGTGAAAATAGAAAGATATAGGTTATGAATGTCACGGAGCATGAGAAAAACTTTTGCTTTTAAAATTTAGCAGTGGACGCAAAAACACAAACTAGAAATAAACAGAGCAATAGGAAACAATAAAAAGAAGAAATATGCTATTTCTACTAGTGGCAGTCATTTTTTTTTAAAATTAATCACATTACAATCTGTCTCGTAGAGATATTCAGTAAATAAGACAAGACTGAGAACAGGTATTTTGGGGGCAAAGAAATAGAGGCATGCAATGCAATAGTTAATTTTAAATCACACGCAGAACATGTTACCTAAACATTAGAAGTAAATAGTAAAAGATAAATATCTTACACATATATGTACTTATAAAAGAAAAAAATGAATATTATAAACTACAAAAAAAAAAAAGAAATGCAGCAATGTTGTAATTATTATTATTTAAGACCGGCAATATAGCTAATAATTTTCTTATTACATTGACAATATACAATACATATTACAATATAAATTAAATTTTAAACATGACCTTAAATTAATAATGGGAGATGCAAATACAAATATTGGAAAAAAAACTACACAACACATCAGACACTGGAAGAGCAACCAAAATGGAGAAAACTGGTAAAATTGAACACAAAGTACAACATAAAATAATCATAGGCGACCAAAATGCCAAAAGAGGGAAAGGAAATATGGGAAATAGCAGAAAAAGAAAGTATACACAAAAAAAAATGAACAATAATGGGGAACGACTAATCAATCTTGCAGCAACTTTTCGTTCTATAGCTATATTTCACTTATTTATGAAAATAGTAAAAAGTAATTTCTGCATTCTTCAAGCACTTTTTTGGTAAGAATGCAGTGGCATAGTAATTTTTAAAAAATATTTTCGAAATTCGAGTTGTAGCATAAAACTGTATTTTTTAATATGGAACACATAGTTGACGCTGACATCAAAGGAAAGAGAATTTCTTTCCCATTCCAATGATATGTCATGCAGGATAAAATTACAAAAGAATGCCGCAAAGCGCAAAACCACGATGCGCAAGTAAACACATAAATGATAAAAACGGGGTTAGGTTCCATTAACTAGATTTATTTATACTATGCAACCTCAAAAAACCAAAACTTTTCTGTGTTTTTTGTCTGTCAAGTCTAAAGCAGAAACTTTACCCTTTGACAACTCGAGAATTTTAAAGAACTCGCTCCTAACGTCGCTCGTTCATTCAAACTATTCTCTCATAATGTAAAAAGCTTGATAACGTTACTTGCATTGTAAATTACTATTCTGTTTTTCCTCTTTGTTAATTTTTCCATTGCTTGCGTTGTCGTCGTAAATAATAATATAATATAATGAACTTAATTAATTTCAACAAAGTGTAACATCCTGTTGCCGGGCACAGGCCTCCCCATAAGTCCGACGTCTATCTTGTTCCCTCGCAATGTTGGTCCATTCATCCCCTAGCATTTCTTTTAGGTCATCCTCCCATCTTCCTTTTGGTCTCCCTTTTCCTCTCCCTATTAAATTTGGTTTCGAAGTGGTTGTTTTCTCAGCCCATCATCCTTCTTGTCGAGTTACGTGACGTGCCACGTTCCATTTTAATTGTAGACACTTCCTTGCTACATCGGTAATTCCTAACCTTCTTCTAATTTCGTCGTTATTTATCCGATCTTCTAATTTTATTCCTAGTATTTTCCGTGCCGTTTTTTGTTGGGCTATTTGTATTTTTTTCAAGTGGTTTTTTGTTGCTGACCATGTTTGGGCTCCATACATTAGTATAGGTAATATCAAGACGGTCTATATTGTTCCAGGCCATGACACTGGCTTTGTTGCCAGATTGTGTGGTAGGCCATTCCAAGACACACTTTTGAGTTTTGTTTGTTTGAAATATATTTGACATTAAAAACTATTTTGACAAGGCAGTTCATATAAGTTCCAAAAATGCCTTTGAAGTGTTACGTACCAAGCTGCAAGTCAACTTACGCTTCATCAGTTGCTCCATATGATAGTGTGTTCAAGTTTTCATCTAATAGAACGGTGGCACAAAAATGGAAAGACATTTTGCATTTAGAACACTGGCGGATTGGAAAGGCTAGTGTTGTGTGTGAAAAGCACTTTTTGCACTCATGATTTCAAAATTCATATTTCCCGGTCATTCCCGATGCGCCGAAAATGACTTTTCCCGCACCGGGGTGTTTTTTACTTTCCCACAAAAACTATGGCAATTGTGTGTTCCAAGGGCGCTGTAAACGTCAACAAAAGCTAACAGGTGCTAGGATACGTATAAAAATTTAGTAATTTGTGCTGCCAACTCAGTAAAGTTGTAAAACACTAAATAATATTTTTTTAACTTTTTAAAATATTTTGAGTTATTCGTTACAAAAAACATTGTACCTACCTCTTTCGGGAAGAACTTTCCCGAATTCGGACTACATGCAGCACTCCCTTCGGTCGTGCTGCAAACAAAGTGCTCATTCGGGAAAATTAACTTCCCGAACTTGTTAGGTAAATAACTATTAAAAGAGGAGATATTTTTCTGATTGCAATATCACTAGCTTCCACGCAAGTTATTTTGAACAATTTACTGTTTTAGAAGAAGTCAAAATTAGTAATAATTTACTTGCAATGGAAAATTAAGTACCTACCCATTAGGATTTGTTTTTAAATCGAATATTGCGGTGAAGTGACGCACTGTGATGTAAATAGCAGTGAGTTTATAAAGGCCGTTTTCTTTTTAAAGATCCACCAACGTCGCATGTTCTTTGAAAGGAATACGTGGCAACATGGCTAGGGTATTTCCACAATGAGGACTCAAAATTGAGGTTAGGTTGTAAAATGTAAAT
This sequence comes from Agriotes lineatus, assembly GCA_940337035.1. NCBI lineage: Eukaryota > Metazoa > Arthropoda > Insecta > Coleoptera > Elateridae > Agriotes > Agriotes lineatus. The sequence continues at coordinate 5,581,614 of OW679197.1, forward strand.
TGTAAACTGACATTTGGCCCGGGGACGTTTGAGTATTTGAATTATTTAAAATTAGATTTACGGTACGGATTTACCGGATGGTGTAATGTGTAATGCAGAGGGGTGTTACAGATTCTGTGGGATATCATGTTTTTTGAGGCAGGAGCCATAAAATTCCATTTTTTCTCGAGTTATGCAACTGAGACTGACTGAGAAAACACGATTGATGTACAAATGTATAAATCTTTCCACCAATTCTCACAATTGGAAGAAAATAAGATGCTTTGTTCAAAGTGGAGTGTGGCCAAATGATGGATTTATAACCAAATTCGTGTTCAACACATTTTGCATTTTGCACATTTGGCAGAAGAGGTGACTTGGCTACATTATTTGCATTTTTTTAAGTTCAGGAACAAATTTTATGTTTAATGTAAGTATATTGATGATTACACTGATCAACAAATTTGAACTCTCTTTTTACTTCCTTTTACAATAAAGAAAGTATTGGATTCACCCCAAAAATTCGAAATTGAGTTTTCAACAGATCTTCACGTTTTAGAGTCCCCTGAACCCAAAAAACATATTTTTTTTCATTGGTCTGTCTGTGTGTGTGTCTGTGAACAGAATATCTCAAAAACGAAAAGAGGTATGGCGTTGAAACTTCATATACCGTGTGTCCACAGGAGTACGCACCATAGAGATAAGATAATGCTAATAGAATATAAATATCAACCAGTGCTGTGACCACCGTCCCTTTTCTTGTACCATTTATAACAATATTGTTTCATACAGTGGCGAGTCAGAAGCCAGAAAACAACGTTTTAGCGTGCCGGCGATCACAGCATTAGCCGATCTTTCTATTCTATTAGGTTATCACTATGGTGCGTCCTCCTGTGGACACACGGTATAAGTTTTGTGTACTATGTAGATGCGACAGCAAGCTTTTGAAGAAAATCGCATAACCGGAAGTAGGTGTTGACTCTTGTGATTTTTCAGTTTTTTTCGATTTTTTCAAAAACGGCTAACGATTTTTTTCAAACTTCACATTTTTATTACATTTTTAATGTGTATTAATGTGAAATAGGTGATTTTCCAGTTGAATATTTCTAAAATGGGTTTCTTTTGTTTTTTTTACTATATTTTTTTATTTTAAATAGAACACCAGGTATATTATTACATTTTTGAATTCAGCTTAAAATTCTAGAAAAAATTTGTCTCTTTAACTAACGCTCTATTTTGTACCGTTTTTGTAGAATTTGTCATTTTTGAAAATTTTTGACAAATGCCTAAAAATTTAAACTAAAATTTTTGGTTAATTATAAGATCACTGTAAAAGGAAGTTGTGTGCGTGTATCACACCAGATTTTTATAATATCGATAGAAGCAGCTGACTTTGCTAAGTCGGACCCGCTGATTACTCCAAAGTGTCCCGTGCAAATGTTAACAATTTTGTTAGAGTGAAATATTCCCCACTTCGTTTATAATCATAAATTTTGCGACCTAATTCTTCCCGAAAGAAATGGTCATCAAAAAATGGAGATTTTTTACGACCACCGTAAGTTTTGGAAGTTTGTACTTCCTGGCCGGCATTAAAAGAGTGTAATATACGGCGGGCAGTACATCTAGACACCTACAATAATTAGTGTTTAAAATTTTGAAGTTATTTTACCCAAAGAACTCACAGCAAAGATATTTGAAAGTTTCTCTTCTAGCTGTCGGCTACTTAAAGAAGGGACTAGGTTTTTCAGTTCGAGGGAACATTGGAATAGGGCGGTTTTCAATTTCTTGTCTAGTAAATTCCTTCCTTTCCGAGGCATAATTCAAAAATTTGACAATTCAACTTTACCTTAGTTGCGCTTGCGTTGTTTGACGGTTTGACGCATAAAATTAAGGTGACAGCTCACTTGCAGAATTGCCATTTGTAACTCACAAAAGTAACTATAACTAGTGATTTTTCCGTTGGCCAACATTAAGCAACAGGTGGTGGATCTTTAAATATTCTCCAACCCATTGCTATCCTTCTTTGAATTTCTTTGCTTTGTTTATCGGAGAAAGATATTATTTGTCCAAGGTACACTGCCTCTTCTACAAAGGTACATGCTTTGCCTTCTAATAATTTTGGTTCTGGCGTTCGATTGGTCAATATTACTGTTTTCTGCCGATTGATCTGTAGGCCAATTTTTTTGCTTGAGTTGTTGAGTTTGTTTATCATCATTTGCCTGAGTTTTCCCATAAAATGATGTCATCGGCGAATCTAAGATTTGTGAGTTTACTGCCGTTTATATTAATTCCCTTGTTTTGCCAATTCAATTCTTTGAAGCAGTTCTCTAATGTTGCGATGAAGAGATGGGGGGAAAGAGTGTCTCCCTGCCTCACACCTCTTTGTATTTTAAACTTTGGTCCTTCTTTAGTTTTATGGTTGATTCTAACATCTTGTAAACTGAATTTATTATCCTGATGTATTTGTGTTCTATTCCGTGATTAATTAGTGCTTCGATCATGGGGGTGTGTTCTAAAGAGTCGAATGCTTTTTCATAATCGATTAGAACCATATATACTGGTATTTGAAATTCTCTGCATTTTTCCATTTGATTAATTGTATGAATATGATCTGTTGTTGAATAGGTTTTTCGAAATCCAGCTTGTTCTTGTGGTTGTTTTTCCTCCAATTGTTTTCTAATTCCTTTTTGTATTGTTGAAATGAAGAGTTTGTATAAACTTGAAATAAGACTTATTGGTCTATAGCAGGGATGAGCAACCTTTTTTTACAACGGGCCAGCTGCAATGTTGTGCGGGCCGCATGTAAGAAATTTATGATAATACAAATACTGAATGATGAACTCAAATTATCTCTTTATTAACAAACTGAATCTAGTGTACAAAATTACAGAAATAAAACACACATTAATAGAAACACTATTAAAATAACGGCGAAAGATATAGGTACTATGTGGAAAATAGTTATTTATTGTATAAGTGTTTTAGATGGTGTTTTATCCACGCAAGAATGTTTAAACGCGAGAACGCAATACAACGTTTTATCCAACAACTCAATAAATATCTAAAAAAACATGTTTTGTATTGACAGCCATGAAAAGTCATAGTGACAATTTGGAAAGTACCGAAAGATCAAATGTTATACGTTTGGCAGTACTGAAGTGTATTGTCAGTCTATGTCAAATTAGGTTAATAGGTTAAGTTTTGTTTGTTATTTGACAGAGATTGACGCAAAACTTAACCTACAAATTTCGAATTTGGCATAGCTTGACAGTGCTACCAACAATGCAGTAATAAGTGACATGGTTTTTATCCCACTAGTGGAATAAAGTAATTTCATTATTCCACTAGTGGATAAAGTGGTACTTTAGACGGTTCATAAGTGTGAATAAAACTTCAATTATAAGGTGATTGTGGATAGATTATTTAATGAGAAATTTGGCATTGCTTCTTTGCCATCAATTGGTCTATATTTGCAGATATAGACGACACAGCAACTCGCACTCAGTTTTCTAGCTGTACATCATTTAATCTTCATCGGTGTATTTTTTGTAAATTCATTGAATTTTGATAGAAATTATATGTCAACATTTTAAAATTTATTTCTTAAATCCGTGTCGTTTTGTAAATCTATTAATTCCATTTGTAACTCATCCGGAACTGTTTCCACTACTATATTAAATGGTGAAGAAAAAATGTTAAAACTAATGACGGTTTTTTCTGCTCTAAATAACGGTTGTTCAAAAAGTCTTTACGTCCTGGGCGGCTATGAAAATTCAAACGTATCAATTCGAGGTTAGCAGGTTAGGTTTTTGCGTCAGTTTATGTCAAAACTGATGCAAAACCTTACCTGATAACCTCGAATTTGACATCGACTTACAGTGCCACCGACATATTCATACGTTTGAACAACCGTTATTTTAACCCTAGAATGCATAGGTGGCGTCATATGAGACACCACCTATTTAACTATCTATTTTTTAGTGATTTGCTGTTATGTTATCATATTCATATTTTCAGTACCTCTCCAGCAGATTATTGTTGATATATCCTTTTCATTTTTAATTTCCAAAAATTGTTACAAGCTTTATAATTACTTTTTTAGTTACTTGGTGCAAGGCCGACTATATTAAATGTAATACATTTAATATAGTCGGCCTTGCTTGGTGTCGCATATGACGCCATCTATGCAATCACGTAACAAGTTTTCTAGGTATGTGTTCGTCCGTAACAACTTGCCATCTGTCAGTTTACGTACATAATTTTTATAGTAACGTAATGCGAAGTGGAATTTGTTAAAATAGCTATCACCACTGTCTTTATAAGATTGCCAGTTAGTTATTATACTTGAGCCGCCGAACAGATAGAGTGGAGCAGGCAACCAAAATAACATATTACAAAAGTCACTCGATAATATTTTAACTATAATTACTAAAAGGAATAGAGATGGCGACCTTTATTATTAGAACTAATTTTAATTGACATTAAATAACTTTTTGGGGTTATGATGCAAATATTGAGAGATAAAGAAAATCCTCTGCGGGCTGTGGAAATTCAAACGCATGAATAATATGTTGATGGCACTGTAAGTCTATGTCAAATTCGAGGTTAGCAGGTTAGATTTTGCGTCAGTCTGTAATAAAACTGACGCAAAAACTAACCTGATAACCTGCAGCATAATTTATGTGCAGAACAGAGACTACTGAGTGATTTTTTAAAAACTCAATTGCAGCAGGCCTTGGATAGCCTGAATCAGTTGGCAATACTGAAATGTATTGTAAGTCTTATGTCAAATTCGAGATTAGCAGATTAGGTTTTGCGTCAGTTTTGATACAGACAGTGTCAACAACAATACACTTCAGTACTGCCAACTGATTCAGTCTATCCAGGGCCTGCTGCAATTAAGTTTTAAAAAAATCACACTGTAGTTATTTGTCAAAACTCTTAAACGTAGATATTAGTATACCTGATCAGTTCCTTAGATTTAACAATTAATTTATTCATACTCATAAATGAATATTTTAACCACTTTAACTTCCGTTTTGCGCTTTAATATGCATTTATGCAGCCAAAATTAACTTCCAGATATTAAAAAAGCCGTATAGTAAATTTAAAGTGCCTCATTAAACAAAAACAGGTGTGGTGTCGTATACGACACCACATATGCGTTAATGTAACTTTCGTAGATGTATGCGTTCTAGGGTTAAATCGCGATTCAAATTCCGTTATTAATTTTTGTAAATGCTGGGCATATTTTCGGGTTTCTGAATGACTTGAAATACCCTTTGAGCTTTGACATTACGCTGCTTGCCGATGCAGTGTTTGCGGCACATATGCATAGCATCAAATGAAGCCGCCCGGCATAACATTTGATACCAAAAAATGCTGATGGCATTAATGCCTATCTATGATGTTGGCATCATTTCCAAAAATTAAGTTAACAAGGTTAGGGTACAATGAGGCTGTAGGAGTTTTTTCCTTGTGCCTCCATTGCCTCTGCAGCGTCTCTCTTCTGTTTTTATTTCCTCTCCCTTTTGATTCCACTTAGTTTCTTTTTTTCTCATCGCCTCTCTGATCTCTTTTATTTTATCTTGATTTTTTTGGAATCCATCTTGCATTTCTGCTCTAAGTTTTTGGTTCTCTGAATGTCTATTTGATTTATTTCTTTGCTCTAGTTGTGTTGTTTTGCTTTATCTGTGTTTTCTTTTCCTTTAGGTGGTGTTCTAGCAGTTGCATTACACCTATTAATTTCTATTGATCTAATTTTACTTTTGTTCCGTCTTTCGTATTGCTGCTCACTCTTCTTCTTTTATAATATTCCGTTATTGATATAATGTTATGTTGGCAACATTGCAAAACCATCATGCCTGATTCTTATGTGTTTTTATCCACTTGTTATGCCGTGTTTTCACTATTTTTAAGTTATGCTTGTTAGTTCAGTATCCATCTTTCGCTAGTTAATTTTCACTTACTACACCTTTAATTATTTCGCTAAGCAACCAAGCTCACAGTTTCCATTTGCCCGAACAGTTTAGATTAGGTTAACTTAGGAGAGTGGTTCTCAACTTCAAACAATTTTATAAATAATTTCTATCTTGTCCGCGAAAAATGGCATCTAATTGGTGTCGAACCAAGTATATACAAGTTCCACTAACTGTAAATTGTTTTTTCATAACACCTACTTGTTATTTGTCAATAACAGAACTGTCAACCTGACTGAAAAGTTCCCCATAACAGCCATGGCTTCGTAATACCTACTTGTTATTTGTTATGAAAAATATTCAATGACATACGGCCGTTATCGCATCTCATTAACACGGACGGCCTCAGCCACAAATTTATCCTCGTTTGTTAGATGCTTATTAACGGTTTTATCTCGTTAATAAGTCAAAATGACAAATTTTTGCACAGTTTCTAGTGTTAAAAGTGACGTTTATAGCACTCTTAATATTAGCCCCCGAATTACGTCTTTTTCGCACATTGCCATTGAAGTCGTGTTTTAATGTTATATTAAAACAAGCTTTGCCGTAAATTTGAATGTCAACATAACCTAGAAAATGTAACACAATGTGACGGAAAAAGTGTCACCGAACTAAGTTTTTATATTTCTCTTACGATTGTAGAAAAAGTAGCGTATAACACGTGTATAAGTGCCATTAAAGCACTAGTGGCGTGCTCTTAAACTTGTCGCACGTGCTTTAAAGGTGTACTTATACACTAGTATCATAATATACTATTAAAGTCCGTTGAGCAACCTCTAAATATTAATATTTTTTTCTGAAATTTTGTGACACATTCTTTTTCTAAAAGGAACAAAATAAGGAGGAATGTAATCAGAAATTACACCAAAAAATTCCCCATGCAAATGTGGACACTGGACAGCCGTAATATATTTCATGTTATTGTCACATTTTAAAAATATAAATATTCTTTCTGTTCAAAACCAATAATATAATCTTTTTCAATTTTTAACAAAAATTTTCCTATTATTTCTATTACATTAATCCATATTTATAACTATCTTTTATGATAAATATTATAGTAGCATAGTGTAGCTGTAGATGAACTAATATGAAAATAAGATTGAAGTTTTAATCTGCCAAAGAACATCATAATTTTAATATCATTTTCTTTTTCGCTAAAAAGTCCCCCGCTTCTTCTCTTCGATTACACAAAAAATCATCTCCTGGCAACTAAACTAAAAAATTACAATGAAAATCGTACGACACTCATTAATGACCAATAGAAAAATTAGTTCAGGAGCCGTAACCAAGACAATAAAAAAATTTCTTGGAAATTTTTTGTAGGTAGACTAACCAAACTGTGAGCGTTTGTGGCGTTACGATTTTCTTACCGAATCTGCATTCGAGCATTAATTCATATCCGGAAATTATTTTTGTGCATTCCAACAACGTCATAATTTGCCCTCGCGTCCCGCTCGGGCAAATTAATACAACGTTGTTGGACCGCACTCACAAAAATTTCCGGAAAGAATTAATGCTCTTATGAGATTATATGTGAAAATCGTACGACACTCATTAATGACCAATAGAAAAATTAGTTCACGAGCCGTATCCAAGACAACAAAAAAATTTCTTGGAAATTTTTTGTAGGTAGACATTACTTCTTTTTAGGGTTTGTGTCGTTACGATTTTCTTACCGAATCTGCATTCGAGCATTAATTCATATCCGGAAATTATTTTTCGTGCACTCAACAACGTCCTAATTTGCCCTCGCGTCCCGCTCGGGCAAATTAATACGACGTTGTTGAAACACTCAAAAAAAATTTCCGGAAAGAATTAATGCTCTTATGAGATTATATGTGAAAAGATTTGTACAGTGAGCGCCAAAAAGCATTGGTCAGTTTCAATGCCTAATAAAAACCCATACACTTCACCTATGGAATCAATGATAATTTCTTCATAAATCGGAAACTTGGGAGTTTTGTTTCAATGTTGACATCCTCCGAAAGTGACAGTTTGGTGTGCTGTTTCACCGTCAAAGATTGTCGGGGCTCATTTTTTCGAGGAAATTGGTGAAACGGCAACGGTTACATCTCAAAGACATTACATGCTTTAGAGATCTTTTTATCGCAAATAGAGGAGATAGTAAATGAATATTGGTTTCAACAGGACAGTGCTACAAATTACACCGCAAGAATTAATACGAATCTCCTACGACAATCGTTTCCAAATAAACTGATTTCTTGCTATGGTGACCTTCATTAGCCCTCGAGATCGCAGGACATAACCACTCCTGATTTTTTCTTTGGGATTACTTGAAGAGCAGAGTATTTACAAGAAAGATAAGAAATCTGGAAAAACTTAAAATGTTTATTTGGGAAAATATTGAAGCTATACTGCAGGATATGCGGCAACGTGTGATGAGAGATTTCGGCCACCGTTTAAAAGAGTGCATTCAACAAGAGGGGAGTCATTTAACCGACAGCATTTTTCATAAGTGAATCACCCATTCTTAGTCTTTAAGAAATAGTTCTGATTAACTGTGTAATTTAAGCAAATAAATTGTTATTACAAATTGAAACTGACCAATGCTTTTTGGCACTCACTGTACATTCCATCAAAAAATCTTTCCAAAGATCACAGTCAGGCTGCTGAAACCCAAAGCAGCACTGAAAACCATCTCAATACAACACAGGAGAGTACCACTTCGTTAGTTGCTCTAGAAGAAGTTTCTGATCCAGTAGACCTCGAAACAGACATCGAGACGAGCACCTCGGAAGCATCTACGATTCCTCGATCATGCCTTTTTTGTAGTTTATCTCGTAAACGTTCTAAAGGTCGCGTTATTACATTAATTTGTGGAAATTGTACTATTTTGTGTAAAGAGGTAATGCCGGTAGCACTTGAGAAACACGATAACAACATGCTTGAGAAAATTGAGAATAGTAAGAAAAATTCGTGTGTATTTATTGTTGTACAAATCGTATTGATTTGTTGAATATAATAACGTGAAATTGACTCGGCACGAGCATTTGACGGCGTGCGACAAGTTACTTTCGAGGTGCTTGCAGAAGGTCATGACCCCGGAGTTTGTTATGCAGAATATCATTTTTGTAATGTTTAATGTTCGCACTAGTGCATGCAAAAAGAATTTTTCATTTATCTTATAAAATTTTTCACAACTTCAACCCTACATATTCACCCTCTCTGCAGAAGGGGTTATCCCCCGATTCCACAGTGCAGAAATATATTTTTTTCCCAGCCGGTTAGAATAGTAGGCATTGCCCACCTCATCTGAGGTAAAAAAGTTCGTTTTTCTCACCTAGGTAAGAAAGTAAATCATGCAATTTTTATGAAGAATCAGTACCGCATGTTAGCTGACTGCTGACGCGTGCTGATTCTGACAGCTGACATATTGATAGTTGACGGATAATTGACTTTATGACTTGTGTTACAGTCTGTTTATACGAGGAATTAGGAATGCATTCTGTGAGTGTTCACATCCTTTTGACGCAGGTAAGTACGAAACCTTAAGTGGCCCCGCGAGTGGCCCTTCGTTCGAAGGAATTAAATAACATCTCACGCATGCGTACTCACGACAGGAGAGGCTAAAAATCAACGTGCGCACCCGCGCTTTTTTTTAATCCAACCAAAACTGCTTTGACAGTTTGACCTCAGTGGACATAACCTCAAAAAGTATAAATAGTAAAGTGACTTTTTAACGACAACATTTTTAAGTTTTCAGAGTTACTTATGAATAAAACTGTTTAGAAACATTTTGAGAACAGCATAAAATCGGAAAACATGCTGCATTATTTTGCAGGATATTGTCACCTTTAACAACTTTAACAGTCTGTTGAATTATTTTTATAGTGTCAAATTTTTGCTCCACTGAGGCCGGCTGGGAAAAAAATAGTATTCAAACTTCGTTAAGAAAGTGCTCTTGCATACCTTGCGCAATTACAAACCTCGCCTTCGGTTCGGTTTATAAACTTTACGCTCGGTATGCAAGACTGCACTTTCTTACCTTGGTTTGAAATATACTATTTTCTACTTTGCGTTTATAATGGACTTATTGTGACACTGAAAACAGTTTCACAATGAAGCTATTATTAAACTGTTTTTGGTGAAATGTTATATCTTAAAGTTGGCAGTATTTGCTGCATATGTCAAATTATCAAACATCACATCAACTGTCAAATGCCAATGCAGTGTTTATTTGATTTGAAAAACGAAAACCACTCAAATAATAAAGCTGTCTCAAACGAATGGAATTTGTTAAAAATGGTAAAGAAAACTCAACATTTAACTATTTTTTGCAGCTGCACTATTAGTACTCGTATTGCAGTTATTGTGAATATTGATAGTTACAGTGCAGGTATCTTTAGCATTAATAGTTATGCCAGGCAGGTTTTGAGTCAGTATACTGTGTTGGTAATTTGTGTTTCCTTAAAGGTTCACATTCAGCTCATCTGGAATAATTGTTTGCTTTTCAACCTCAAAATTAAATAATGGTTCACTGGAGTACGATGTACTAGGTTGTGGTGAGCGAGTTGGGTTAAACATTTGGGCTACTTCTATTTTTTTCTGTAAAGATGTCTCGATGTAGCCTTAGGCTACTGCAGAAGATTTTCACCCTCCGTGCTGCTTAATTGTTATCAAATCACCACCCCTATTAGCCAAATGTGATGCACTTGACCACCTAAAACAATGTCCAGTGTACCGTTCGAGGTTGGAAAGTTTTACAAAAGAGGCTATAATTTTTGGAACCTGACCAATCTTATTAATACAGATCGGACCTGTTATGCAGCGTCCGTTTCGATAGGTCAAAAAGAAACGTTTCGTAGCTGCGCTTTTAGGACGAAGGTTAGCATATTGTTTTATAAGACCAATCCATTGCTGCTCATTAATGGCAAACATTCTTGGTAAGTGCGTTTTTGTTTTAGGAACTGTTACAAGAATAATGTCATCTTTAAAATTGAGGTCATTAATAGACATATTAACTAACTCGTCACGTCTACAAGCAAACACCTGCGTAACCCATAATCAGGATAACCTAAAAATTAAAGCTATCGCATGAATGATTCATTTTATATGTAGATTAAACCTACCTTAATTGCCAGGTAAGACAGGTCATCTGCCTCCTTTATAAAACGATCTATTTCCAAACCCTCTAATATTTTTGACTTTTTAGGCTGGTAGCCATCGGATTGCCTTTTGAGAAATCCCTGTAGTCTTGCAAATTTTGAAATATCCAAGTTTTTATAGGCATTTAAGCAAGCCCGTAGCATACTGTAAGAAGCCCATACCGTTGAGGATTTCTTCGTTTTGCTGATTTCATCGTAATAAGCAAGCAAAACATTTTCAGTTACAGCTTGAATGCTATTTTTATGACACCATGAATTAAATCTATTGTACTCTTTATCATAAATTGGTTTACTTGGGAGTAATTTGTTTATTGCTTCATAGCAGCTTCTCTTATTTCTCGAGGCGTACAAGAAATACTCGACTCTTGTTCCATTTTAATTTAATGGTATTTTAATACTTTCAGGGCCGGTTGCAGAAAGCAATGTTAAGTCTGGTGTTAGCTAACGTCGCGTTAAAGTGAACAAAATCGCATCAAATTTTGTTTACTAATGTATTAGTTACCATAAGCATTTGAGATTTGATTCGTTTTTGTTCACTTTGACGTCGCGTTAGCTAACACCAGACTTAACATTGCTTTCTGCAACCGGCCCTCAATAAACTAGTTCTTTTACAAACTGTCAATTAAACTTTGTTTATAACAATTGAAAAAGGGTTGGCAGTGCTGTCACACATTACAATCAAAACTCCCTAGATATTAAGGTGTTCATTTTTACAACAAATTTCCATATTATTGTTAAATAAATGACGCAAAGTAGAAAAAATAGTATATTATACTCGTTTAATAAGAGGATTTGTAGCACTCGTTCCATTGGAGCACTCCTCGCTACGCTCGTTGTGCTCCAAACTCACTCGTGCTACAATAGGCCCTCTTATTAAACTAGTATAATAATATACTATTATTGCTTTGTGTTAATTAAACTTTTGATGGCAATTTGTATTTTGCATTTAAAAATGATGTGAAATAGTCGTCAATTACGACAACTTTCACAGCAGAAATCGGTTTTTGTTTACATCAGCACAAAAATTAATTCATGAAGTTTAATTTAGCCGTGAGCCCAATGACGTAAAAAAAGGTTCACTGGCTCCCGTACTAGTAGGTCTCAATAGCGTTTTATACACCCTCACTTTCGTGTTACGCAATACATTTTTGGATTTTATTATTGCACATGCACATCTGTCCCCATTTACTAGCCTGTTTTCAATTTTTTTACTGTTGTTTCCGTTCTCTCTAATTACAACAAGGTAGGTATAACTCTAAACTCTGTCTACTTTCATTATCCTGTTGTTATTCAGTGTGATTTAAATCTTTACTGTTGCTGTTCCTGTTTTGCTTCCCATTATCATATAGTTAGTTTTCTTTTGTTAATTATTAAACCAGCTTTGCTCGCTGCTCTTTCCAGATTCTTTGTTATTTTTTTTAGCTCCTTTGGTGTTCTTGCTAATACTTTCTCTTATTACTTTCTCTAGCACGAAGTTGAAAAGTGTCGTGGACAGCAGATTCACTTGTCTGAATGGTTCTGAAAGCATCCCATTTGCCGTAACTATATTGTAGCAGTTAGTTAACGTTACGTTTACTAACTGGATTATCTCTCCCGGTATCACGACTTCTTCAAACGCCTGGATTAATTGAGGTCTTGTTATTGAATCGTAGGCTCCTTTGAAGATAATGAAAATAGCATGGATTTCCGTGTTGTATTCATTCAATGTGAATATTTGGTCAGTTACTGACCGGTTTTTCCTGAAACTGCCCTGATACTGTCAGATACTGTCAGTTTATTTCTCATTAGAGTGGATAGTATTTTGTAGATTGCATCCAATAGCGCAATACCTCTATAGTTTACGCATAGTCTTTTTTGTACAACAAAATTAAAACTGCTTCCTTCCACCAATCGGCCACCTTTCTTTGTCTCCGTATTTTTTTAATTAGATCGTATACTTGGTCATTCATCACTTCTCCCGCCATACTTTAGAAATTCACCTACAATCACGTTTTCTTGTGAGTTCTTTCCATTTCTCATTTTTTTTTTCGGTTCTGGGCTATTTATCTCTCTTTCTTCGACAGTGTCTTTCTTTCTTTCTTAGGTTTATTCGTTTAGGGTTTCCTCAAAATGCTCTTTCCATCTTTTTATTATCTCTGCTTCTTCCACTACCAGATTACCGTTTTTATCTTTGCAGAATAATTGTCTTTGTTGGAAGCCTTTACGTGCGTTTTTGATGCATTGACAAAAGTTCTTTATTTCTTTATTTTTGTGCCTATCTACTATTTCTTGTAATTTGTTTGTTTGGAAAGCTCGTTTCTCTTTTCTGTATACATTTTTTGTTTGCCGCTTTTGCTTTCGGTACTTTTCTTTGTCCTCTGCTGATCCGGATTGAAGCATCATTCCTTTTGCATTCTGCCTTTTATTTCGAGCTATTCCGCATTTGTCATTGAACCATCTTTCTATATTCTTCCTCTTTTTCTTTCCTAAGACTTTCTCCGCTACAGTTTCTATTATTTTCTCTAGATTTTCCCGTTATTTTTTCAACCTCTCGTTCTTTCGTACTCTTTTCGAATTCTTCTCCAATTCTACTTCTTTTGTCTATTGTTCTAGTAATTTTCCTATATTGTATTTTTTTCCAGTCCTTATTCGTCTTTTCATTGTCATCAAACTTTCGTATCTTGTTGCTTGCATCAGGAAATGATCAAATCCCATATCTGCTCCCCTATACGATCTTATTTATATTTTTCACCTGATTTGTTGTCATGTAGATTGTTGGTGTTGCTATATTAGATTGTTTCTGTTTGTTATACTGCTTAGCCCAGTTATCAAGGGGCAACAAGCTTATAGCTACAAAATAAGTTATTTATGTACCTCGTGGTATGGCTGCTACGAAAAAAGTTGGTCCCGGTTGTCATAATAACATCATGACAGTCGTTAGTGGGGTTGAAAGTCCCCATAAAATGTACAGTGACGCCTATAATTGGTCTAACGGCTGTTGGCGGAGTACGAAGTATAAAAAACGGCGTTTTTGGCCCGTGGCATGAAAGTTATAGCACTGGGTGCGATATAATACAATTATCAGAACGGATAACCAGGAAAATTACGCAGGGGGTACTAACAAACATGAAGAGAGGACAGCCAAGAAACAAACAAAAGAAGCAAAACAGAAGAACAAATACTTGGAATTGAGAATTGATCAATAATAGTAAAGACAGACCACAGCGGAACAAAATAAACTTGCTTTGGGCCTTCACAAATGATAAAAATGAACTGTGTTATCTTTCCAGAATGTTATAGTAACAATAAACGCAAATGTTTACAATTAAAATATTACTGACTTCTACATATTGTTATATGTTTAATATTTCCATTTAATTCCTTTTCTAAATTAATTATTACCTTCAATCTCATTTGTAGAATTACAAAGTATTAAATAGAACTAATAAAATTGTTTGTTCCCACGGGCTAAAATGTTTTTTGACAGCATTATATAATAAGTATTGATTATTATCAGACAAATTAAATACGTTAGTAATCGACAATTAATTAATCATGCATAATTATAGATTAATTTCCATTACCTGGCATTGCAATTATGAACAGTGATTTGTCGAGCTATGTTTTTTACTAATCCCCAAGACCTTCTATCAAGTTTTTATAAATTTTAAGACAGATTACACTTCACCTACAGATCACTTTTCTGCAGCAGATCTGAGTCATTCAATTGTTTTTATCAGATAAACATACACTGCCTGACACTACTATTGTTTGTTTTCAAGGGTAACCTGATAGTGTAATAAAACATGTTTCTAGTCACAGTTTTATTGTTAAAAATAGTGCCGTGACAATGCTTTAAAAATTATGAAAAAATGTAGTTTGTTCAAAACCTTACAAAATTGGTTTTTAAATTGCATTAAATTAGAATTTATCCTTCAATCTTCACAATTATTTAATGCTAAATAGACTTCTCAACCAAGAAATGAATGTCTAGGTAAAATTGTAATTAAAAACAAGGTCACTCCAAATAATACCATTAAACAATCTTCAAGCTATAATTACTACATAAATTATTTGTAATTCCTAAGAATTGTTCAAGTAAAGTACTGGACACCCCAGGATTTATTGCATATTAAAATTAGAAGTTGAGATTGCTTACCTCTTCGGCTACCATATCTCGTAATTTGACATCTTGAGAACGTGACACCGACGCTGTGCGATGATATTCTACCAGTTCGTTGAGGGAATTAAATTTTACTACCCATAGGAAGAACTTTCCTTGTGCATCTCGCAGGACTTTGAAATGCTGAACGCCGTCTGAACACCTAAAAGCATCGTTTAAATTACAAGTACGAATATTATTTTGAAGATTAGCCATTAATTACTTTATTGTAAATAAAAAAAAAAAAAAATTCGCAGGACAGTCTAAATCTGGACCAATTCCACTATTATTTTTGCCCGCATTAAAACGAACAGCCTTGAATTGCAGCTATAATTTTCCTGTTGGCAGTAAGTGGCAATTTAGATTCATGCCTCAACCTAATCACACTACAATTTATGAATACATGAATCAATATGCTCTAAAATCACTTCAGTCGTATATTTTCTGCAAGGTCTGATGTTATCAGAAATTTATATTTTCTTGAAGCTGATTGACTATTTAGTGAACAATACTGCCTTTACATCTAAGTAAGTTTTTAATATCGAGCCTTAAAACAATCACTTACTTAATTCCAATATGAATTAACAATCTGGGTTGTAGAGCCAACAGTGATGATGAAAACATCAGTAATATTCACTGTATTTTTAGAAAGTAATTCAGTAAACTACCAAAATAGAATAAAACCATTAAACAGCCATAAGAAAGATTGGTAAAACGTCAAGTTTGAATTAATAAAAGCCAAACAATTATTTGTTTTGTAATCCATTTTGATTTATAATGGGTTTTTAAGTACTTCTAGATAACACAGGTCAAATTTTAGGAGTTATAATGTTAGAAAGTAGAAACTACGTGATAATACATACAGATTAATTAAATTTAGAGGCTCCCCAACGATATTTCTAAAACCATAAGGAATACAAAGACGATTACATTAGGGCAAAGTTGTGCATTTGCATGCTGAATAATATTCAAAATATAAATTGGACCTAGCGATCCCGGTTTTCGAGTTATGCCTAAAAAACAAACATTTTCAATTTTGTTCCTTCATTATAAGTAGATTATTATGTTCTGGAAGACAAAACTATTTTGTCATTGTTAGGGCTAATGGGTTGATCACAAGCTTTTTGGATGAACACATTTTTTTTATTTCAAAAAAATACATTTAAGTTGCCCCTTCAATCTCACATTTCCCCTGTATTGCCTTAAATAACTTGAACATTTTCTTGAAATTGCTCGAAATTTAGTGTAATTTGGGCATATGCTACTTTTTAGACTAAATTAAATTGAAAAAAGTTGGTGTAAGGTTCAGAAAGGAAAATTTATGCAAGGATGAGGGGAGATGCTCTTACTGCAACTGTTTACAATAGAAATTTTCGTCAATTCTAATTAGATATTCGAAAAGCTTAAGGCGTTTTCACATAAAAACCTACTCTTGTTTTAAATTGCTGAGGGCAGTGGTTTTCGAGAAATACAAACTTAAAAATTTTAATTCGCTACTTCAGAAGCCTAATCTAAATAGCAACGTTTTTCCCTTTAGCCTTCTCGAAGCTGTAGCTCTCTTAAGACGCAATTCCAGACTTCTGTTCATAGTAGTTCATAGTTTTTTTTGAAATAAATAAATAAATAAATAAATAACTTTTTTCTTATTTTGATGAGTACACACGCTGTAAGTTTGAAATCCTGGAAACCTCCAGTATAAAAAAGCTGCAATGAAATTTACACGCTACTTCTCTCGTAAGTGGAAGGTTTGAAAGTAACAATTTAAAAATCTCACAGGAAAAAAAGAATTTTAATTTGTTAAGGTGTACAGGGCGTTTACTCAAATTTTGACAGCTTCTAGCAACTTTGTTATTCCAGATAGAAAAAATTGTTCAGATAAAATTGTAGGGTATCATCCAAACCGTCCAAATTTGCTACTTAAAGAAACAATTGAGCATCAAGGGTGAACTTTTTTACTTATTGTATACTTTTTTTTAATGGAACACCCTATATATTATGTGTTTATTGGATAGCGCTTAAAGTTTTCTTTTCAAAAATATATAAGTTGCCTATAATTACTTCATCCATTGTTGAAATATCCGCTATTAAAGAATCTAAATATTACTAATTTACTATAGGAAATAAATCACAGTAACCATTCGGTAACCAGTTCAGATATAAACTGTCAATAAAAAATACTAATTATTATTTATATTTATTCTTTTAATTGAAAATCTTTTTACTTATTTTATAGTAAATAGAGTAAATATAATATTGTAACGACCTTGAGCCGGGTCGCGGGCAAACGGATGAGTCAGCCTTCCCGACCATTCAAGAACGACCTCAGCAACTCATGCGCGCTACACATCAGCGTTGCTGGAATAATCGAGTGAGACCGCAAAGTTTCCAAAATGAATCATTCGGCGAGATATAAATAAGCGCAAGCGGAAATAACAAGACAGTCCGAATCTAGCTTGAAGTGCGCGAAGCTGCCATATAAATAACAAGTGTGTAAATAAATCTAGCCATATAAATCATTCATGTTGAAGTCGTATGCAAATAAATAAAGTGTATTTGTTGTTAGAAATAGTTCCTGTTAGTGTATAAATAATTTGTGCTCCGCATTAATAGTTCTTGTGTTTTTGTAAATCGTTAAGATAAATTGTTGTAAATAAATGGTTAAAACAAGAAGCGGTGTATAATTTTTAATAGCCCAAAACATAAATCGTAACAATATAATAATAATAATAAATGTCCTTATTCAGTTTCATACAACATATATAAAGAGAAAATTGAGTTACAAGATAAATTGAAATTGAAACGTGAACCACAAGGGGAAGTTCAGATGCACATTATAGTTAATGTGCCCTGATCTGCCACTTAACCCTTGACGTAAAATAGGTATTAAAATATAATATACTAATTTGCCTAAAACTACCTTAACCTAATATTCTGCTCAGAGCTAGCAAGAGTGACACATACAGTCATTAAGCTATTTATGAAATAGTACTTTGACGCACATATAATAAATTAAACACTTTTTTCTTAAATGAATTAAAAGCCATAGTCTTTAACGAGTTAGGTAAGGAATTATAAATTTTTGAAGATATATATTTAAAGGATCTCTCAAACATGGCTGTTTTATGTAATGGTGGAGTGAATATAAAGTTAATGTTTCTTAAATTTAAATGATGAACATCAGTTCTGAAAGTAATTTTGTTGTAGAGATACATAGGCTTAGTAGTGTTAATAATTTTATTAATTAAACAAGCATAGTGTAAGGTTCTGCGGTTAGCCATATTGAGCCATTGTAATTCTCGTAATGTGTGAGAAATATGGTCAAACTTTCGAATGCCAAAAATAAATCTTAGACAAGAATTTTGTACCCGTTGTATTTTCAGAGCAGTATCAACATCTAAGTTAGGACCGTAGACTACGTCACAGTAGGAAAACTGAGATAAAACAAGCGCTTCGCATAAAATTATTTTGTTTTTTTTATTTAAATAAGCTCTGTGTGGGTATAGTAATTTAAGACTGATGTAAGCATTTTTAGCATTATTAGTAACTTGCTGTTTAAATCTTAATGTATTATCAAAAATCAGCCCTAAATTTTTTGCACTGTCAACTATAGGAATTTGTGTGGTATCAATAAAAAAAGTAAGTGTCGTTTTTAAAAGATTGCATCATTCATTTTTGTTTCCAAATAATATAATGGCCGATTTAGAAGGATTAATTATTAGTGAATGACGAACCGATGCGTCCACTAGTTGCTGGAGGTCTGTGCGCAATCTCTCTACAGCTAAAAGTTTTGTAGACGGCAAGAACGAGTAATAAAGCTGGGTGTCATCAGCATACCTATGTAGATTGACGCTTTTGATACACTTATAAAGATTGCTTGTATAAATAGTAAACAGCAATGGACCCAGAATCGAGCCTTGAGGAACTCCTCGACTGATGTTTATACTCTGAGAGCAGCTATTTTGAAGAACAACAGTTTGAGATCGATTATTCAAGTAACTACTAATTAGTGCAATTGAATTTTCACTGAAACCAATAAAATGAAGGATAGGTACTAAAAAAGAATGTGAAATAGTATCAAATGCTTTGCTGAAGTCTAATAGAATTAAGATACTTAACATACCTTTATCATTGGCATATGAAAAGCATAATTATGAAACACATTAAAATGTATTACTGGTATATCCAATTTTGCTTAATTCTATGGTCTGTCGATTTTTCTTTCAATATTTAATTGTATTACAAAACCTTAAACGCAATAGGTAATGCATCTTAAATACTAAAATGTTTGATAATTGTGTGCAAGCTCGCTACAGATATATCTAGTTGTATTTAAGAATAGTTGAGTCTAGTGTTTTTGAATATATATAATAAGAGTTTTCTTTTAACTTTTCAAATATTTTTAAAAAATAAATGTAGTCACTTTTAAATAATTCCATTTTCCGCCAAACTGCAAAACAATTCAAAAATATCATATCCCTACAACTGGTCTTAAATGATAGGGTTTAAATAAATTTTTTTTTCTAAAGAGCCCAATTAATAAATTTTTAAAATGTTTTTAAACACCCTGTCGCATTATGAAAGAAAAATGTATTTTATGTAAAAAGTTCTAGCTAGTTCTTAGCTAATCATAGTTGCTTTTCAGATACACTCAAAAATGTCTTCCAGTGCGATGTTTCTAATTATTATTATCAATGTACCATGTGTCACATTATTTAAAGAAAACTACAAAATGACTACATTGAGCTAAAAATGTCAACAGAACTTTTTATGTAAAATTAATTTTTATTCCACAGTATGACGGAATGTTTATTTTAAAAAAAAATTGTTAAATGCAACCACACGACCCTTTAAGAAAAAAAACGTGTTAAAAAAATGTCCCTAATTTTTATGTAGTTAAAGCTGGTAACATTACAAAGTGGAAACTTACTGTTCTACAGCGGACACGAAACCGAAAGTCTTATTAATAATAAAAAGGACACAGACAGTATAAAGTGTTAGAAGATTATCAGATAGATCCATGGTAATACAAATAAAGAAGAAGAAACAATTAAAAATTATACAAATCTATGCCCCTACATCCACCCATGATTAGGGTTCTGCACTTGAAATATTACAAATGTAATGTAAGTGTAATATTACATTCCTAAAAATATATTACAAACAACATGTAATATTTAAAATTGTAACTTGTTTGTGTAGCAGCACTTTGTCGGTACTTTAGACACGGTGTGGCAGTGGATTATTAGGCTGTACAATAGCCACAAAAATATTTCATTTGACGTTTGATTTTGATAATGTCAAGTGTGTGTTTGAATGGTCGTGTATTACTTCTACTATCTAATATTCTGTATAAAAGTTCAGTTGCTAAGGTAATTTGTTTTAAGTTGTACCTATGTTTTCAGATTCTTTATAAAACAGTGTGTATGGTGGAATTCATATGTTCCAAATTCGGAGCTCATAAAAATTGCTAATCAAATTTTGATACTAGCTGCTCCTTCAGCTGCTTGCGAGCGGTCATTTAGTATGTATCAATATATACACACAAAAACTAGAAACCGATTGTCTACTCTCAGACGAGTTCATTAAAACTCAAAAAGAAAAACCAAATCGAAAATTATTTTCCAATTCTAATAGTTGCAGTCACAATAATATTAGTAACACATCTTATAATGGAGAGGAAGAGGAACAAGAAGTGGCAAAAGATAAGGCATCTACCAGTAAGATAAGGTCCAAAAACGAAAAATTAGTAAAATCAGTATGAGTAGTGGTACTACTTCCACGGAAAGTGAAATAATAATTTATGACGAAGATGAAGATGATGTGGACTTGTAGTCAGGTGAATCAGTTGAGGACGATACTGATGAGAATGAGACTAATGAGAGTGATTTAATTAATTAAGTAATTTAAATTGATATTTAGCAATATTCAGGATTTGTTATGTCTACATTTGCCCTTTGCTAGTATCAGTTATTAGTGATCAGGTACTATGTAGTACGAGTATTAACTATTAAATTAGTACGTAAGGTAGTTGTAACTTATACCACACATTTATTAAACGTTTATAATTTATAAATAAACATTCTTAGAAAATACCTGTGAGTTGTTATATATTACATTTATATTACATAAATTTGTAATATTACATGCAGTATTACAGTGTAATGTAACATAAAATAAATTACATGTAATTTTCGAACCCTACCCATGATGACGAAGATGTGGAAGCTCTATACAAAGTCGTAAATACTGAATATACATGTAATTAAGACATTATAATGGGCGACTTTAATGCCATACTGAGTAAACAACAAGAAGAAAACGAAATGTATGTGGGAACATTCAGACTAGAGGAGAGAAAGAGAGAGGAAATATGGTAATGCATTTTCTAGAAAACCAGAGAATGTATGCAATGAACACTTTTTTTCGATAAAAAGTCACATGGTTAAGCCCTAATGGAAGAACCAAAAATGAAATCCATTACATCTCGGCTTCCTCAAGAGATTGTCCAAGATGCAACAGTATTAAACTCATTTGATAAAGGCAGCGGCCGTCGTCTTGTCAGAGCCAAGGTGTTCAGTAAAAATAAACAGAAAGCAAAATTGACAACAACAAATGAAGAAGATTGACGCAAACATCCTTAAACAAAATACCAACAACTACAAAGATCTACTACAGATAAAGATGAAAGAAATAAGCACAACTGAAAAAGATAAACAAACTGGAAAGAGGCAAAACAACAGCTTTGAAAGCAACTGCATTACAAATTGCTAAGAAAAACTCAACGAAACAAACCAATTCTGTATAAAAGAAAACAACAAAATACGGAGGAATACCAAGAAGCAAGACGAGAAGGAAGGAGGATAATACGTAAAGATCTTGAAATACACTACGAAGAAATGATAAAGGATGTCATAGAAAATCTATAATATAATTTTCCTTAATGTGTGTCTGTGGCACAAAATAAAATCTCACGTTCCGGCTTCACAGATGTTTATATTTGTTTAGGTTTTGTTTTTCTTATCTTAGCGCTCAGATCGGAGCTTGACCTTTCGCGTATCTTATTTCACGTGCGCGTAGCGCGCAATTTGCTTGTAAAAATTTAAAATTCCTAAAAAGAAAAAATTAGGAACATCAGATAATAGCACTAAAAGACAACAAAGGGGAAGAAACACTTAACAAAAACGAAATGTTAAGCACAACAGAAGAATACTCTAGAAACTTCTACATATTACAAGTAGAAAAACCGAAGAAAAATCAAAATAGAGCCAAAATAATGAACGTAGGCTCGGAAGACATTCCCGAAATAAAATCATGAAATAAAACACGCATTAGAACACATGAAGAATAACACAGTGAGCGGATGGCCCCGCGAGCAAATGCTTGCCTCTCAGGCGGCCGGCCCGGGTACGAATCCCGGCGATTCTCGAGTTTAAAAATCGTCCGCCCCCTGGCTACCACGCTAACACCTGCGGTAGTCGTTAACCCCTAACAAGGGAACTCTTTCTCAGTTTCGATGGGCAAGGCTAGCCACCTATCCGGCCTAAGAGTAATGAGGGCTCATAGAACCACTTTGTGGTTAAAACAGGCCACTGGCCTATGATAAGAGGAAGAAGAAGAAGAATAACACATCACCGGGAGAAGACAAAATACTAAAAAAAAATTAAAAAGGAAGCTCAAGAAGAAGTAACCCCAAAGTTATGTGAACTATTCAATCTATGCGTAGAACGAGGCAAAATACCTGGCAACTGGAATAATACCGTCGCCGTTATATTATGTAAGAAACGTGATCGACGGAAACTAGAAAATTACCGCCCAATAAACTTGCTCTCTGTTCAATTTTGAATTAAACAGATATAAATTTCAGTCAAAATTTACGAAATACCATTCACAATTTAAAAGCCAGCTTTTGCTTCATAATTACGCCGGTTTAAAGACCGCAAACTGCAACCAAGCAACTTACGCAAATAAACGATCTATAAACAAGAGTTCAGCGGTCGTACTTGCAAACAAAGCAGGAAGCAATACTGCTTAACCGCTGAGTAGTTATTTTGTAATATTAGACTCGTTCTAGTGAACTACACCTTTGCACTTTGAAATGTTTTTATTTAGTATCTAAGCAGTTATTTTGTATAAATAGACCGTTTATTTTTGTAATAAAACAATCGACATTTACTGTTTGATTCAATTACATCGATACTACCTTTCTAAGCCTAAAAATTTGAAGTGTGAGGCTGCACTTCGGGTAGTTATCTAATTATCATCCCTTTAAGTGCCATTGACTACATTGGCTTAATACATGAATGCAGTCTCATTCATGTGCTTAAACATTAGGGATAAAGAACCAGTGCAACCAACAGAAACCTGATCCAGCCTCCAGGCATTTCTGTTCACTCTCAGAAGTCTATAAATTGTTCACGTATAACTGGCAGAATAACTCAAAAGCTGGACAATTACCAACCACCAGAGCAAGCAGTTTTCCGAAAAGGCTACAATACGTGCGACCATCTGGTAACAGTAAAAATAATGATTGAATACAATCTTCCTCGATACATAGCACTGGTAGATCATGAAAAGGCATTCAACAGCGTGAAACACTGGGCAATTATGAAAGTTGGATAATGCATGTATAGATCACCAATATACCAGCCTCTTAAAGAACATCTACAAAGTGCAACAGCAACGGTTAGATTACATGAAAAAACAAATGTTTTTTCTATACGCAGAGGAATTTGTCAGGCCATTTAATTAACTACATAACTATATAGAGCAGTTTTGGGACCAAATTGGCGAGTCCGCCTGTATATCAGTCCCGTTTCGGCAACCTATTATCGTTTATATGGCAGCTTTCCGTATTACACAAAAATCTTATCCGCCCATGGCTTTTTGTTCCACTTAACAGTCGAGCCTTCGTGTCAACCTTTACTTCATCGCTTTTTGCAGCTGGTGATTTCATAGCCTGCAGGAACGCTCAAGTTCTATTTATTCAGAATTTTCGACAGTGCGTGCGAGTGAGGAAACCTTCCCGAATGTTTATTTAGAGCGGCTGTCGATCTTTCTCTAGTTGAGGCAGCTGCAGTTAGTATGACTCCAGCCATGCATGACGGCAGCTGGTCTCGTGAGCGCGTGTGGTAGCTTGGAGAGTCAGCTTTGGGTCATTCAGCCTCGGGCCGCAGATTAAGACAGTCGACGTTTGCGAGTTGGGTGGGCGTCTTCACGCTTCGGCGTGGGTGACGCCCGCATATTCCGTTTGTGCTGATACAGCCGAGTGTTTTCTGTGACTTCTTAAATCTGTGTTTCCCGTTCAGTGGCAGACGCTGCTTGGCTACGTTGGTGAGCACTCGTGTTGTGATATGGCAAAGTCCGTTTGCGAGTCGTTGTGGGCGTCAGTTCGTATGTAGGCTGTTGTAGCCCATTTCCGCCGTCGTCTGTGAGGGGGGATTCTTTTCCTGAGTGACCCATCCAACAGCTGCGCTGTTATCTGTGTAATGGCCAAGGGGGCCTTGACACATTTCGCTCTTTGAAAGGGGATACTGTAGGACGTCGCAGCATTTCCTCTCTGCCACACACATCAGGGGCAAAACGACATACTGACACTGGGTTGAATGCCATCGCCAGCTGCAGGCCGAGCTAGCTAATAAGGTAAATCTGTGCAATAGACTATTTCGCCCGCATGTTTGTGTAAATTAACCTTTTAAGTCTGCGCTTGATGCATAATTAATGCAGAGTACACTCTAGTACAAATTTAATGTTTGTGTTCTAACACTCAGTGCTGCAAGGCAGCCTTGTTTTGTAAATTAACCTTTTTACGTTTGCGCTTGACGCTTAATTAACGCATAGTACCCTCTGGTACAAATGCAGCGATTGCTGTTCTAAATTGTTTTGCTGCAAGTCAGTGCGTTCTGGTGACTCGAACTCAAATACAGATTTCATGCTTGCGCTTCACGCCTGTTGAGGCCTAAACCAATGTTTAACTAGAACCGATCTGGATTTGTTGTTCCGCTCAGCTCTGCGCCGCCATTTTTAGGTAAGGCGCTTCCCAGCTGGGCGTACCCCATAAGTCGTTATTACAAATTGTCATACGTGCCGACTACATCGGTACTACTGTAAGGTGTTTGTTTGATCACGTGGAGTGGTCCAATAGATGTATTAACTGTATCGGCTTATGTAATAGTTATATAGTAAAATAGTTATTTGAGTATTCTTCGCCCCGTTTAACCCTCAAGGTCCGGTTGAACGTAGGTTTCCTGAGTTGGATCTTGTGGCGCCCATTTATCTGGTACTACCCTATATATACCTCAACACGCTTGCCCTGTGGCGTACCGTATTGAACCACACCCATCTCCCTGAGCGTATTTGGCCGAGGCCTTTAGCCTGTTTTTGACGATTTTCAGGGTGAGTGTGCACATTTTCCGGACTTGTCTAGTTATTTGGTACTCACACAGTCGCGGGTGTCGATAAGTCGTTTTGATACTGTAACAAATTAGACAGGGAAACACAGTGTCACCTCAACCGTATAACATGATACTATTAGAAGGAATTTTCAAGAAGTTAGACTGAGCATAATCTGAAAAGTATGCTGAGTGCATTAGAAGAAAAATCCAGCGAGGTGGGACTGAAGATGAACCGAAAGAAGACAAATACAATGTGTATACAAGACCCAAGTGTGTACATCAAGGGTACAAGAATACAAAATGTTCAGGAACATATGTACGGAGGACAAATGGTTACAATGTTAAACGAAAATAAAAAAATGAACAGAAGAAGAATGGGGTGGGCCGCATTCAGAAAACTATCTAAAATACTAAGAAACCAGAAAATACCACGTCTTCGGACTACACTATACCATCATTGTGTGCTCCCTGTAATAACGCATGGAGCTCAAACATGGACCATTACAAAACAGGCAATCTCTATGTAAAAATTACTCAGAGCCATGAAAAGAGGTATGATTGGTTAAGGTCAAAGGCAAAAGCTACGGATATAATACAAAAAATAACACAGCTGAAATGGGATTAAGCAAAGCACGTGGCAAGACAGAAGGATAGCAGGTGGAACATAAGATTTGGCATTGGAGACCGTGGACGGGAAAAAGGACAGAAGAAGGCCAATAACAAGGTGGTATGATGACATAAAGATGACTGAAGTAGCTTTAATACAAGTGGCACAGTCAAGGGAACGATGGAGACA
Organism: Agriotes lineatus; assembly: GCA_940337035.1. NCBI lineage: Eukaryota > Metazoa > Arthropoda > Insecta > Coleoptera > Elateridae > Agriotes > Agriotes lineatus. Next base: position 5,608,028 of record OW679197.1, read on the forward strand.
GCAGCGGAAGGCCTATGCTCAATACTGGGCACATGAAGGCTAAAGAGAATGCTGGTAAAACATGTGCTCAACTTTCATGACCACCCTTACATACATAAATAACGTGTATCAAGGGTACGCAATAAGAATTTTTTCTGGCTTAGAAGTATGCGGTCAAAAAAGTTTGGAGACCACTGGTCGAGGAACCTTGATTCGTGAAAATCTGAAGAAATCTCGGAAGGCGATTCTTTCCCAATTACAATACTTCCTTCATCTTTTAGACAAGGGGAGTAATACTTATGAATCCCTTTTTTGGCTTGTCCTCCTCATTTAGATTTGTATTTTTAGTTCCCATTAAGTTCAGAAGCGGACATTATTTTAAAAATAAAACTACCGGGTGACTATAAATGATTGTGATTTTTTTTCTTAGGTTGGCACTGTAAGTCTATGTCAAATTCGAGGTTAGCAGGTTAGGTTTTGCGTCAGGTTTGACACAGAATGAAGCAAAACCTAACCTGCAAACATTGAATTTGACATAGACTTACACTGCCACCAACATAAACAGTGCCAACTTAAGAAAAAATCATTTATAGTCACCCGGTATAATGTCAAAATTTTTGTATTTGGACTATCAAGATAAAAACAAAATTAACGTTTTTCATCATTTTATTGCATATACATGAAAATTAATATCAGAATCAGTCTTGGATCAACATTTCTTTCATTTGAAGTCCAGGCCACGTCTGTCTCTCTCTCTATCTCTCTCGCTTGCAGAAAGAGATTTGGAATCTTTCAATACACTGTTTTTCTTTTTAAGACGGGTATGATAACCGGGTTCGGGAAACTAACATTTTATGTTTAATATGATACACATAGCTCCTAAATCTCTTCACTTGTTTCTTTTTAAATAATTATACGGACCTTTACAACACACATGATCAAAGGCGGCAACTAACTTAAACAAGCTAGAACAACACACAGCATCTTTGGACCGAGAATCCTCAAGAAACCACCTTGGTATATCGAACTTCCCCTCTGTCCCAGGGAAGAGGTTTACTAATATTATTAACCAAATTACTTCCAAATAACGACTGTACATATAATACATATTCGTATTGTAATTTTTCATTATTAATTAGGTACAGTTTTGCAGTACCAATATATTTTCCAAATTTTGGGTATTCACTAAAAATTTTTATCAATTTAATTTGTTTTTATTTAGAAATTAAAGTTGCTGCAAAAGCCAGCCAACTTGTAGAATGTAATAGGTATTCAAAATTTGAGAATACTCTGCGATGTTAAACTGTGGTATAGGCATGCACACGTATACATATACGCAGAACTACCTCTGAAATTACTTATTGTCTGGGAATTTTCTCGCATTCCCACCAAAATACCCTCAAACTCCTTAAAGTTTTCTTGATTACCTCAAAAACCCTTTCATTACTCCAGAATTTCCTTGCATTGACTCAAAACTTCCCAAAATTGCCAAAAAATCCCTCAAAAATTGTCTGTACTATGTAGAAGTATTTCCCCCATGTGACAAAAGCCCTCGATTAGGTCACTTTTTAAACAAGAAATCAAATCCCATTTGGATATTAATTTTTACGATATTGATACTAATGTTTTGATTATAAATATACATCAAAGGTGGCTATGGCACAATTTAACATGTTAACCGTCAAGCGGATCTTGTCTGAAATAGCAATTTCTCTTACAGCATGTATGCAGGTAATCATACTACGTCATAGCACGCAATGTGTACTGCCAGTGATCCTACGTACGTGTAAAACCTACCACGGGGTATTACAAATTTGGTTAAACGGGAAGAAATTTACGCAATTAAAGGACTAACAAAATTACGCCTACAAATCCTTGCTATGATTTTTCGTTTTTGAATTATTTAAAAAAAAACCGAATTTTTGGATTTTCTATTTTAGTTTTTCTGGCATTAATATTAAAGTTAGAGCAAAACTGATTAAACTTCTTTCGTCTTCAAGAACCCATCATCAATTTAATTTTTTTAAATACGGTTCTAATTTTCTGATGCCAAATTTGTGAAGCTCTTTTTATTCTGAATTCGAAAATGGTTTAATTACGTTTCCAGTCTTTTTTGACTATCTTCAGGAAATTTTTGGATACGGACCTGTGTTCTAGAGCATTTCATACGTTGTTTCAGGGTTTGTAATTTAAACAACGAAGTAATGAGCCTCACTAAATGTTTTTTATTTCTAATTTTAATTAATGTTTATAAGTAAGAAAAATAATCAATAAATTAATTATTGACTATTAAAAATTATTTGCATTCCAAGACCAAACGTGATCATTAAGGATTGAAAACATTCAGTGTGGCTAATTACTTCTTTCTTTAAATTACAAAACCTAAAACGAGGTATGAAACGCTCTCGAACACAGATCCATATCCAAAAATTTCTCGATGGTGGTCTTCAAAGACTCGAAACGTAATTAAATCATAATGGGCCGGTTGCAGAAAGCAATGTTAAGTCTGGTGTTAGCCAACATCGCGTCAAAGTGAACAAAATCGCATCAAATTTTGTTTACTAATGTATTAGTTACCATAAGCATTTGAGATTTGATTCGTTTTTGTTCACTTTGACGTCGCGTTAGCTAACACCAGACTTAACATTGATTTCTGCAACCGGCCCAATGTGTGGTACATTATTGAATTGAGAATAAAAAGGGCTTTAAAAATTTGGCATCAGAAAATCAGGACCGTATTTAAAAAAATGAAGTTGATGATGGTTAGTCAAAGACGAAACGCCGGATAAAAAGATTGATAACGTAATCGTTGAGTACATAAAAAGTTGCTATAAAGAAGTTTTGTCAGTTTCGCTCTAACTTTAATATTAACGCCAGAAAAAAAAATAAAAAAAATAAAAAATTCGGTTGGCATTAAAGAACGTGGACCATTACCCGTAGTTTAAGCATATAATTCTATTAAATATAGCTGTAGAAATAATTACTTGTAGTTGAATTTAATATAAAATTAAAGCAACATAAAATATAACTGTTAATATTTTTTCTCCAAACCTAAGGCACATACGTTAGGACTCCACAAAGTATGAAAATTACTAAATAATTAAACAGTGTATAAAAACAATGTGTTCTGTTGTTAAACGTGCTTGAAACAGTTGTAAAATCGTATTAAATTAAACAGTGATACAGGACTCCATCTAGTGTAAGCAGTGCTACTGATGATGGCTTGATGGTAGCCGAAACGGAGCCAATACTTGATCGTATTAATATTATATTGCATTAAATGGTCGCATAATCACTTATTAAACATTATAAACACTCAACGTTTTCATGCCAAAATAATTTATTCCAGCTAGATCGATCGATTCGACTACTGTGCGTCGCTTTGTTTGTCCTTTAATTGCACAACTTTCTTCCTATTTAACCAAATTTGTATCTCTTACAATTACCGAGATTCCCATACTGACCCTCCTTATCTTGGACAAGCTGTATACGAATTGTCTGCACGTACTAGGTACACACAGTAACTAGGTACAGAGGCAGTTTAGAATTTTTCAAGTGGTTGTTAAGCAACACATTCTTGTGATCTAGTTACCGTGTGTGCTTAGTACAGGGTGTTTCCTCAAATTTTGACAGCTTCTAGCAACTTTGTTATTGCAGATAGAAAAAAATTGTTCAGATAAAAATTGTAGGGTATCATCCAAGTCGTCCGAATTTGCTACTTGAAGAAACAAATGAGCATCACGGGTTAACTTTTAAGCGCTATCCAATAAACACATAATATATAGGGTGTTCCGTTTAAAAAAAGTATACAATAAGTCAAAAAGTTCACCCGTGATGCTCAATTGTTTCTTCAAGTAGCAAATTCGGACGGTTTCGATGATACCCTACAATTTTTATCTGAACAATTTTTTTCTATCTGGATAAAGTGGCTAGAAGCTGTCAAAATTTGAGGAAACACCCTGTACCTGCAGATAATCTGTATACAAAAACTATTTTTGATAGTAGGCTGTGATTGATTAATCACAAAACAAACGAAAGCTTAAACTTGGCAATTTTATTCAATTTTAATCATATTATTAAAAGTAAATTACTTGCATTATTTAATCGAATTTAAGTTTTAATGTAAGCAATTAATTGTAATAATTTGTTCTTAAAAAATTGTCAACCATAAATTGAATGGAACGTGTGAAATATTGATTGCGGAATTCCACACAAAATGTTGAAAATTAAACCGATGCTGACGTTGAAATAATTTTGTTGTATCTATTGTACAGAGTGTCCCATTTTTGATGATATTACAGGGTATCTCACTTACGAGTAAAGATAGAGAGTTGCAGTTTTCGCAATACTCTGCTATTTTTTTGTAAAAAGAAAGACGGTATAAACAAAATTTTTATAGCCCGCTTCGTTTCTGAGATACAGGGCGAAATTGAAAATATTGCATTTTGGGACCCCCCTCGTATCTCCGTTATCCATTAACATATCTCATAGCTAAAAACTGGCTCTTATACAGTTTTTTACGTAGACTCCAGTGGATGCCACTGACTATGAGTCAGATTTTTGCTGTGAGCTGTCAATTTTTAGCTATAAAACAAACCTGTTTTTTTAACGGGACACCCTGTATATTTTTCTTTCGTTTGATTGGAAATTTTATAAGCTTTACAAAAATATATACAGTGTCCCGTTAAAAAAACATAATTTTGATTTATAGCTAAAAATTGACAGCTCACGGCAAAAATCTGACCAAGCCATTGGATTCTACGTAAAAAACTGTATAAGAGCCAGTTTTTGGCTTTGCGATATGTTAAAGGATAACGAAGATACGAGGGGGTCCCAAAATGCAATATTTTCAATTTCGCCCTGTGTCTCGGAAACGAAGCAAGCTATGAAAATTTTGTTTATACTATCTTTTTTTTTTACAAAAAAGTAGCATAGTTTTGCGAAAACCGCAACTCTCTATCTTTACTCGTAAGTAAGATACCCTGTAATATCATTGAAAATGGGACACCCTGTACAATGGCGGACAATAAATTTAGGCCGGCCTGTCATTTGCTTGGCACTGTTTATGTTGGTGGCACTGTAAGTCTATGTCGAATTTGAGGTTAGCAGGTTAGGTTTTGCGTCAGTCTGTGTCAAAACTGACGCAAAACCTAACCTGCTAACCTCGAATTTGACATAGAGGTTGTCCATCATTGTATCTAATAAAAAAATCACTACATATACCATTCCAATGTTTTTGCATCAGGGTCGACTATGGAAAATGTAAATTTTGTCGGTATGACTGAGACCTAGTGTCAATAGTTGCTTATTTAGGTTATGCTGAGAAATTAAAATATAAACATTGTTGCCAGCAAAAGTTACACAAAAATAACCTTATTTTAAGTAAAAAGTTATAATAGACATGTAAACTGATTATTGTATTTTGACCGTATTAAAATACTAACTCTAGTCCATTTACTTGACATCTGCACTGTCAGTGTCAAAATTTAAAAAAATTTCTTGACTATACCTCAAAAATAATGTGTTTTTTATTAGACTGTACAGTAATTTAATTGTTAAAATGTGAAAAATAGCAGTGGTGCAAACATAATGTCAGTTTAACAGTGCAGATGTCAAGTAAATTGACTATAGTGTTGAAAATTTGAATGTGACATTTCACAAATTTTATCAGTCTATGCAACCTAAAGGCAAAATATCATAGTCAATCCTGATGCAAAAACATCTGGAATTGTATATAATTCTAATGCAATTTAATTATTCAAGATTATTTTTTTATAATAAACCTATTTTTATTTTTTTGCAAAGATATCAATAAATATTTGTAATTATTATACACTACAATCTACCATGCCACATATTTATTAACTCAAACAAATGCAAACATCTACAAAAACAATTTTTAAAGCACGACTACAATTGAATCGGGGTGTAAATTGTTATGTCGCAAAAATAAGAGCAGACATCTCCATATTTAAAATAAGAAGTGCAGGAAACTTGATATCAATGAAAAGATAAAAGTCAGCTCTTTTTAATGTGCAGTTAGTTTGTGAATATATCTCGAAAACTATGAAAACAAATGAAAAACTATAAAACCAGAAGTCCCTTTTGAAAAGTATCCTGGTCCTTTTAATTTTTGTTTTTTGAACATAACTCTAAAGCTAAGATGGCTAGGTATTATTCAGCACCGGAATGCGCAACTTTGCTCTAGTTTAACTGTCTTCGTATTTCTTAAGGTTTTTAAAATCTCAAAGGAGAGCCTCATTAAAAATGTCTATACAGGGTTATTTAACTAACACTCAAAATAACCGGAGGATCTATCACGATTTTTAACTAAAATCTATTCCAAATTTTAAAATGTCTACATTAAAAGGCGAACAAGTTGCTGCTTGTTTTGTACTCCGTTATCGTCTTTCTTGTTACACAACGAATATTTCAGTTTTCCAATCTATTATTTTATAATTAAAAAAAAAGAAGCAACTTACTTGACAGATAAAGAAAAATCTCCAGGAGAAGATTCGCTGATACGAATTAAAAAGGCCCCTTCATGTTTGTTCATTAATAGTTTCTCTGCATCTGCTCTCGTTATTCTACCATAGTACCAACTGTAAACAAATAAACCATTACTCAATAACTTATCAAGCCAATTAAAATCTACACATTAACTACTCACCTTGCCCAATTTGACAATTATTCATTTAGTAACGCAAATAGCGCATTTAATAAATCTACTGTTTACCAAATTTCTTATCTATTACTACATTAATTAATTACTAGTCGATAACAAATTTTACAAACACTCTATGGATGCTACAATTCAAAAGTATTGGAAAGATAATAGCAGGAATCTATACAGCCGTATCTTGTTTAAACATTTCTGACTGATAATTATTCATATCGCAGGGATATATAATTTTCTGTAATTGACTTTGTTCAAAGTAGTGATCAAAGTCTCAAAGTCAAATAATGGAAGTTTGTATCTATATCTGTCCCGAAATACATGCCGAATTTGTTTACACGTAAGTTTTTGAGTTTACTACAGTTATTTGTTGAAAATATTCAATTTTAAATGTGTGTGCAGTACTCAAATTTGCGAGTAATTTTTAGTTATTAAAAGTGCAATAATTGTTTTTAGTAAAAAAAATATATTAAAAGTTAAATAAAAATCCCAAACTTCTCTGAGCTATGAGAACAAATGACTGTTATAATGTAGCACTACAATCGATAGTTTTGAAACAAGTGGCAAGGCTAACTTCGGCCACGATATGCATTGAATACGATCGGAGAATAAACTAAAAAAACTATCAAAATAACAAAATCTGTAACGATTGATTTAGTTCCAGAAATTTACAACTTTCCAACTAATGACTACATAACACAAGGCCAAGAGTATTGTTTCTGCCTAAATTATCGTGCCTCAACAACTGTTCGAACATAACCTTAATCTTACTTACTTGTGATTTTTCATTTCGATATAATTACTAGGTATCAGCCCTTCCTTCCCATCGAGTTCAGCTCTGTACCAATTCATATCATCTTCCATATTTAGAATCTGCAAAATCAAGAAGCCCAAATAGTACAAAAAAAACAAATGACTTTGGTTACTCACTTTAAGGACTTGGGATCTTTTAAAACTAAGTTCGTCGTCGGCCGTAGCGTTGAATTCGTGCTTCGCCACAGCTTCCATCGTGATTAATTGTTTAAACAAATTGTCACAAAATAACGTACTAATTACAAAAATTTCAACACAAAGACGTCAACAAATTGGCATTTTTATCGCTACTCCTTTGCGAGGTTTTCCGCGAAAACGCACCCTCTTTTCCTAATTGTTGTAGCGTGCGGCCCGTCCCAGAATCGGTTCCGCGAAATTCTTATTTTTGGACAGAGATAAAGGCGAACGTTTCGTATTTCTATAAATTTTTACCCTCTTGCCCGACGTACACTCCCACTAGCCACCATTACCAGCGAAGTACTGACGCGTAGGGTTACCTTGAATTATCTCGTCCGCTTCTCGAGATGTCTTAAAAATGTGAGGTGCTAACGCGGGGCGATAATTCAACACAAATAAGCCACCTAATTAACAAAACGCCTGCACCAACACGTGTTAAATTAATAATTGGCAAAATAATTATTGACTGCTTTTCGTTGCCTACGCCGCGGCGTTGCCACGTCTCGCCATGTGTAGAATGTGACATTTCAATTACATCGAGAGAATTGTTTACTTTTTGCTCGGCAGGGGTGAATTCAAATCATCTAAAGATAAATGGTGAGAAATGGGTGTGCTATGTTGACGCTATGTTAGAATTAAGTCGCTACTTTGCTGGGCTCGCGGCCCTTTTCCATAATAAAATTTTTAGGTTAACAATGCCATGTTGCGATGTGTAACGTCAGGCTGTTTTTGAGAATTTTTACGGTTCGGAATCCCCGTTTCAGGTCGACGTGAGTCACCTTCAGGACATGCGGAAATTCAATTAATCGAGGAAAAGTCCGTTTTGTAGAAAGCATGCGCGTCCACTATAAATCCGTTT